>CM043880.1:16613180-16758402 GCA_024034495.1 Camelina laxa
GAGAATTGTAAACAGTTTCGCATAATCATATCTTTGATATGTATAAAGACAACGATATGAATAAGAAAAGTTGCTTTTTTCATCTTTATAGTTCATCTTTTGTCATTCTGATGATAATGGTTTTATTTCTGTTTTGGGGTTTCTCTTATAATTTGCTAAAATGGGTAAAGTACAAGAAGAGAAGAATGTTCTTGTTCTTTGCTCTTGTTTTTGGGTTGATTCTTTGAAGAGTTTAATGGCGGGAGACTCTGATGGTTAAGTTTATTTCTTTTCGTATTGGGAATTTTTAACTATTTATGGGTAAAGAAATTGACCAACAACCATGTGAAGTGTTTTGTCTTTTGGTGTGAAGCAAGTTGGTTTTGATTTGATTGCAGTTTGTCTTTTTCTACAAAGATATTTATGTTTTGTAAGATTTGACAATCACGGATACAGAAAACTGTTTTCCTTGATGTGGTCAAGCTTTGATTGATTTACATGTGAGAGTGTAAAGCATATATGTTGCCATGTTGGTGATGATGATTGTAATGCTGATGAATGATGATGCATTGATGATATAACTAACTTGTAACTTCGTTTTTTTTTTTGAGTTTTTGTTTCAATGTGATCAATGATCATCATCAGTCTGATTGGTTTGTTTCTTCTTTCCCACCTTATTCGTTTTTTGTTCTATTTCTGGAAAACAAAATTGAAATAATACAATTTCAACACTTGGGTCTTGTGATTTCAGGGTTTTTTTAGTTAATGATGAAAATTAAAATGTAATTTGTGGCCTTGTTGGTGTATAAGAAACAGAATTTTGTTTCTAAACTTGTAACAGAAACAATCAATTCCTCCTTGAAATAATGACTATTTTTATTCTATAACAAAAAAAAAAAAAAAAGTATTTGCAAGTGGTGAGTTTGGTGACCCAAATTAGCAACACAACCCACATGCACCATCAAAGCCCATCTGCAGATGTCTTCTCTTTCGCACAATAATAATAATAATAATAATTATTATAGTACTATATAAATAATTTTAAGAAAATTGTGCAATGTCCCTTAAACATGGTAATGTATGTACAGACGGACCAAAAATTTATTTATTGTACACATAGCATATACATACATTTTTATTATATTTTATGAAACAAAAGTAATTTGTAGAGAGCTTTAAGTTAATTTGCAACCCTCAGGTTAATTGGGCGCTAAGACGATTAATATGTCGAGTCTCATATTTCATAAGTACTTAATTTATTGTAAGTCCTTGTGCACTCTCCATCTAGCTAGCGTGTTGGGGAACAAGGTGATGAAGTTGCCACGCAAACCTTTTACTCATCGGCAGATGTACATGTCGCCGCTTTTGAACCTTCGAGTGTTTGATTTGTCTGATTCATATAAATAAATATCTCCTTCTGGTTACCAACAAAATATATGTATATAGTACTATTTTTTTTTTTTACTTTGTGAAAAGGAATCTAAAATTTAGTGAAAAAGATTATTCGTATGATATAAAGATTCAATACTGCCAAGCACCAAATTCCAACGTATATTGATGAAATATTTTACTAGATTTTAAATATATTGTTCAAAGTTATTTACTCCAATTTGTGAGTCATTACATCTAATAATACAATATAATTTCTTAAAGCATACTTACTAAATTAAGAAAATAGAAATTGCATAATATATACTTTAATCTTACATAGTGAACAAACAAAATTACTCAAAGAAAAATCATGGTGTTTAGAGCGAAACCACAACAATTTCTTTTGTATTCATAAAAAAAAAGAACGTCTCTTGACATTTAGCAGCTTTTGTTATTCATTATATAAAACAAAAACAAAAGCTTATGCTTGCATCATCTCCTAACTGCGCCGCAGGCCGCACACAGTCGTACACATATTACAAGACACTTAACATGTTCTTATCTCTACTTGGACAAATATTACACAAGATATAATTGTACATTCAACTTAAACTCATGCATGCTCACATTAACAAGTGGCTGATCTCTTTGACTTCCCGGTTCCACCTCTTGCGGCGGTACCATCCTCAGCACGTGCACACCCAAAACGTCCTTCTTCTCTTACTCTTCCCCACTCGTGCAACGACACGTGTAGTCTTTTCCCGGCAAGCAAAAACTCGGCCGCTTGAACCGGTGTAACAATCTCCACGATCTTCCTAAGCGTCTCAAACCTCAGCTTATCAGCTTCCGTCACTAAAGCCGCCATGTCCTCCTCGTGTTTATCTAAAGCATCCTTCACCACCACGTTGCCATCAACCAAATCCATGGTGTAAGCCGCGATGGCGATAGGCATATCCGCAACATTCTCTTGCAAGTTTGCCGATTTCTTTGTTATCTTGTCTTCTTTCCCTATGATCTTCATATGCAACTCATTGATTTTTGCAAGCTGTGTCGCGGTAAGATCACTCATAAAACCACTATGGTTTACTTCGACGCTTTCATCGATCTTGAGAAGATATTGAGAAAGCTGCGTCTCAGCCTGGGATCCGCATAGAGCGTAAATAACTCTAATGAAAGAAGAAGGGCGACATCCTCCCATCCATAGCAAACCATTCTCTAGAGAAGAGTTCCACGACGGTGAAAGGTAGCTTGAGCAGCTTCGGCCAGAGAGCTCCGATCGTTTCTCGGCGTACTTTTTGAAGTCATTGAGGATTTGACCAACGAGTTCTCCGAGTTTGTGATCGTCGTCGCTTGCTCGATGATGATTTATGAGTGCTTCTTTGAGATCGACGATGTGTTTAGCTTGTAAACCCATCCACTCATAGTAACATCCTTTTCGAAGTTGTTCAATCCCAAAACTAGAAGGACCAGTCGCCATCTCTCTTCGTTGGTTAGTTCGTGAATATATTTCAACGTTACTTTATAGCCTTAGAGATACATTGGATTGGTGCAAGTATATATTCTCTACATGTGCTCTAAGATTTTTTATTTGTCGTCATATACTTTAACAACATGCATATACGACGGTACGTGGAATCAAGATACGATGGGCTTTTATGTGAAATCGTGGGTTTAAAGTTCAAACCTCTCTTAAATTGGTAAGTTTCTCTCTTGGTTTGTGGATCTTTGCTTTTAGACGGAAACGACAAAAGGGCACAGATGAATATACGAGTTACATGCTGACAAAAGAGTGGTATACAATTGTAGATATTTTCAAATGATAATGTATTATTAAACGAGAAAAAAAAATTCATAGAAATCTGTATGAAATATTATCTAAATCGCACTCTCTCTTATGTAATTAATGTTAAGTTATATATGTACGTAGTACAACATCCTTGGTGTAATTATTTGATCTTATTTTTGTAAATCATGTTTTAAAACTCCATTTAAGTTTGATAAATACTTCAGTGATGAAATCTATTAATACATATTCAAATTAAATATATATTTTTAAGCTTTTGAAATGAATTTTATGAGTATAAGTGTATACTAATCAGTGGACTCTATGAGTGAATTACTAGAAATACAATCCAAAGTATACTGTAAAGATTTTAGAATCCACAAGCATAAATCTTTATTTCTTAAGAATCAAATTTAAAATTTTTAAAATAATCAAAATTAAAACGTAACTTAAAATACATTTAACAATAAAACATATTTTTTTGTAAGAGTTATTTTTTTATAGTGTTTTTTTGTAAGAGTTTGTTATGTAAACAATGGTTTTTTTTCAAAGTACATTTTATAGATATCAAGATTATTACAACAAACATGAAAACAGAGTATTCAATGTTATTACCACAAACATGAAAACATAGCAACTTTAGATTAGAAAGACGTCATTAGAACTATTGGATGATGGGGGAGTAAGCTTGATACTAGGATTTTTGTGTGTCTATCTTAGCAAGTTCAATTAATCTTATGTAGTTGTAGTATTTAAGGTGTCAATCTAGTTGAGAATTTTGCTATCACTCAAGATGCAGTCAAAGTATCACAAGTCAAGCCAATTCAAAGGGTGGGTTTATATCTAACAATCCTAGAATAGTTGAAACACAGAATGGAAATGAACTACAAGATTGGAAATGAACATGCATGACAAGAAGCAAAAATGAATGAGTAAAAGCAGAAATAAGTCTAAGCATGAACTGAACAATAAGAACATAAACGGTTTCAGGAATGCTAATAACAATCAGAAAGATAGAAGTCCTAAGAGATAGGGGTAATTGATGTCGGCGGAGTCTCCTAGTCTATAGAGTGCTTAACATGCCACAAACAAACTATCCCTAGATAATGAACATCACAACTTAGCTAATCCAATCTCTTAACAAAAGCTACTCAGACTCAACCACTTTCAAACCTAGCTCTAGCTAGAGAAACATGATCAAACATGCATGACAAACAAGTTCACTCACGTCAATAAACATCCTAGACAACTAATCTCTTAGGCTAGGAATGTAAGTCTCTGACACTAGTTGGTCAGACATTTCATCAAGCATCTTGTTGGTGTGGAAACGTGTAAGACCTAGTTCCAATTGATCAGAGAGAAACTAGTATTTCTAACTCTAGTACAGAAAGGAATCATACAAATCTAAACTTAAACACCCTACATACTAAGTTTCTTCACCTAATCTATCTCATCCTCAAGAACTCTAACACTATTCGGATCCAGAAATGATCATCAAGGATAGAAACCCAGAAAACATTATATCAACCATAATCAGATAAATAAAAATGAGATGAACAACTTTGTATAAGAAATCCAATGCAAAAACTCAATAAAATCAAAGATATATGGATTACAAAATAAGAAAACATTTAAGCTGGCTACAGATAAACCTTAAGGTCAAAATGATATCTCTTGGGTAAAGAATTAAAAGAGTATATATAGCAAAACATGGAAAGCCCTAAAACATAAAACAACAAGATAGAGAGGCGGCTCGAGAATCTTTTGAAGCATGCAAGACGGGTCGTTCTAGTCGCATGTCTGGCGTGGTTGGTCGAGTCGAATGTCATCTCTTCCAGGTATGGTGGGTCGAGTGGGATGACATCCATTCCAGGTGTGGTGGGTCGAGTGGGATGTCGTCTCTCTTGGGAGCGTCGGTCGAGTCGCATGTATGGAGTCGGAAGACTTGAATCCTGGAGTCGCATGACTTGAATCCTAGAGTCACATGTCTGGAGTCGCATGACGTGAGTCCTGGGAGCGTCAGTCGAGTCGCATGTATGGAGTCGCATGACTTGAATCCTCGAGTCGCATGTTTGGAGTCGCATGACGTGAGTCCTGGGAGCTTCGGTCGAGTCGCATGTCTGGAGTCGCATGACTTGAGTCCTGGAGGTGATGCTTGAGTCGCATGTCTAGCATGGTGGTCGAGTGCATCTTGGTGCTTCTTCTTGGGAGCGCGTCCAAGTCGCACATCTAGCGTGGCCGGTCGAGTGGAATGTGGTCTCTCCCGGGAGCGTCGGTCGAGTGGAACATCGTTTCTCCGGAGAGCACCGGTCGAGTCGGAAATCTGGGTGTATATGCATCCACTAAAATGGTGATAACTATTGAACCACATATCCGATTGACTTGTACTAACTGGCTTTCAAAATATAACTCAATTCCCTACAACTTTGAAGAAGACGTCGAAAGCTGAATCCCAATGAAAGATTTTCATTTGACTCGATCAAAGAGGTGAAAAGACGTCTAAGTCAGGTCTCTGGGTAGTGCAAGTCGAGTCGCTAGTCATGCACGACTGCAAGTCGAGTTGCTGGAATGCTTTCCTGCTCTCTGCTTGCTTTTGATGCTTTCCACATCTCCTAAACACCTGAAACAACTCCAATATGCAAGATGCATGCAAGATCAATGCAAAGACTACCTAAACATGCATATTATACAAAAGAGACTAAAAAAATGCAAAATAATGAATTAAGAGAGCAAAATGTATGACAAATGCGAGAACAAGAAGAAGAAGAAGGTCGAGTGTGTGTAACGAGAGAGATATTGGACACACCATGACCCTTACTATTTGTTATTGGACATACCATGACCCTTACTACTTGTAAGTTTTAGAACAAGAAGAAGGTCAAGTGTGTGTAACGAGAGAGATAGAGAGTGTAAGCGAGTGTATGAGTGTTTGAGAGTGTAGAGAGAGAATAAGAAAAGTGTAGAAGAAGAATTCAACTTCTTACTTGATTTGGTTCCTAGTTACAAACTAAGTATAGACACATGTGACACAAGGAATATCCTGTACAAGATTCTATAGACAATTAAAACTATGAAAGCGACATGTCTTCTCTTAATACAACATGTGATTTTGACTTAGGCTCCCACTTGCTTTCTCATTTCCAACGGCTACTTTGGAAGGTTCTAGAGAACTTGTAACCGTTGGAGAGGCTTCATACATGAGCTTGGCCTTGTTATACATGAGACTGTATGGACGGCCGATTCACATGTTGTACGGACGGTGTGGTACGGACGGTCCGGTAAGATACGGACGGTGTGCGATGTGAGGTTTCATACTACTTGAACCAACCTGGCTTTTAACTTATGTGAGCTATCTCTTACGTTGTTGTCTTATACACTACCTGTTCTATTTGCTAAAATACAAGCTGTTTAGTCCCTGCATGACTATATATGTAGTTAACTTTAACTTTTTTTTATTCATTGCATCTCCTCTGCTTCAACACAGAATAAGATTTTATCTTTCAATCGTAGTTATATTATGGAATTGTTGACCCCAGTCTGATAGAACATTTCTTCAAATTTGCCTTCTAAACATATATATTACACACACTGATCAAATAGTATACCCCAAATCATGCACAACAAGACCAAGTATTCAATGAAGATCATTGGAAATGGTCTTAAAGCATACATCATAAGCTTAAGATGTGAAAGTTTCTTACTTATCACCCCATCATCATCAAAAATGCAGTTAAAGGTTTTCATGAATTTCTTCTACAACCTTACTTCTTCATCTGTTAACCAGACCATATACCGAAAGGTATAACAAGAGCATCCACTTTCTTGAAGTGAAAAGTGAGAATTATTGTTTTAAGACAAACAGAAAACCTAAATCAAAAGGAGATATCTCAAAGACAAAGAAAATGATCAATCTATGAGATTAAGTAGCTTTATTCAGCTTTCATGAAGATTCATGCTCAGACGGATAAAACCGAACTTTGGGACCCTTTCTGTGTTGGCGAGTGTTTCCTATATTAAGTAGCTTTCTTATATTATTCTTGGAAATTATTTATATAGGCACATATTTTGCTATGTAACTTCCTATTTTCTACTATCTAATTGCTATTTCTTATTGGACAATGAAAGTAGAATGAAGAATCCCTTTTTCTTATACAATTTATTTTGTTTTGGATATATATACGATTTATTCACATTCATTTATTCATATATATTCTTTTTCTTTTCTACTAATTGTTCTCACTTTTTTTTCGTTTCTTGACTTTGTGGCAGAGTCACAACAGAGACATGGCTCAACATTACACGAACCAAAACGTCGACACGAAATATACCATGATATTCGTGGGAGGTTTGCCTTGGAAAACAAGAAATAAAGGTTTGATAAGCTTCTTCCAACAGTTCGGAGAAATTATCCATGTTAATGTGGTTTGCGATAGAGAAAAGGGACAATCACAGGGCTATGGTTTTGTCACGTTTAGAGATTTTGAATCTGCAACGAGGGCTTGCTAGAATCCAAAACCTATGATAGACAGACAAGAGGCCAAGTGCAATTTCGCATATATTGTGCAAGGGTTAACAATAATCAAAATGACCAACTACTACAAGTAGCTACCTATGTACCCAACTGGGACCAGTTTACACCGCAATATTATGCGTATAACCCTTATTGTTATTGGACACACCATGACCTACTACTTGTAAGTTTTAGAACAAGAAGAAGGTCGAGTGTGTGTAACGAGAGAGATAGAGAGTGTAAGCGAGTGTACGAGTGTTTGAGAGTGTAGAGAGATAATAAAAAAGTGTAGAAGAAGAATTCAACTTCTTAATTGATTTGGTTACTAGTTACAAACTAAATATAGACACATGTGACAAAAGGAATATCCTATACAAGATTTTATAGACAATTATGACTATGAAAGCGACATGTTTTCTCTTAAATACAACATGTGATTTTGACTTAGGATCCCACTTGCTTTCTCATTTCCAACGGCTACTTGGGAAGGTTCTAGAGAATTTGTGACCATTGGGGAGGCTTCATACAAGAGCTTGGCCTTGTTATACATGAGACTGTACGGATGGCCCATTCACATGTTGTACGGACAGTGTGGTACGGACGGTCCGGTAAGGTACAGACGGTGTGCGATGTGAGGTTTTATACTCCCCCTCAAGCTTAATTGACACTCAGTCAATCAAGCTTGGATTTTCACAAGCACCTACCTCATTAAAAACCTTAGTATAGAAAACCACTTGGGAAAAACTATACTTAAGGGAAAAAGAGTGTATGTGCCATGAAAGGAGACTCATGGCCGAGTAGGGTCTTTAAGGCCAAGTTTAGGATGAATATACTCACCTACTTGTGGACTGACCGCCTTGGTAAGAATGTCAGCGAGCCGTTCAGAGCTGTAGGTGTGACATGGGAGAGTTACACCAAGTTGAATTTGTTCTCAGACTTTGTGGCAATCAACCTCGATGTGTTTTGTTCTTTCGTGAAACACGGAGTTAGTGGCTATGTGAATGGCCGCCTCATTGTCACAGTGCATTGTGATGGATTTTGGTGACTCAACTCCAAGATCTTTTAATAAATCTTTAAGCCACATCAGTTCGGTAGTCAGCTTCCTCATGGCCCTATACTCGGCTTCCACGCTTGATAGTGAGACCACCTTTTGTTTCTTGCTTTTCCATGTGACCAGGTTGCCTCCTAAGAACGTGCAGTATCCGGTGGTGGATCGACGGTCTTCTCGGTCGCCAGTATAGTCAACATCACAATATCCTACTAGTTCCGTGTTTTTGTTGCGTCCCATCCAAATACCTTGCCCCGGTGCACCCTTGATGAACTTTAGGATCCGGTTCACCATGTTCCAATGATGTACAGTAGGGTTTTGCATGTGGGTGCTAGCCTGGTTCACAGCAAAATAAATGTCAGGTCGAGTAATGGTAAGATATATAAGCTGCTTACCCACTAGTCGCCTATATCGTGTAACATTTTCGAATGGAGCTGCCTCAAGCTCCCCCTTTCCTCCTGCCTTATAGTTCTCCTCAAGTGGAGTTGTCACAGCCTTTGATCCAAGTTTTCCTGCATCACATAATAGATCAAGGGCATATTTTCTTTGTGATAAGAATAACCCTTCATTAGACCGATATACCTCTATCCCAAGAAAATACTTAAGCTCTCCAAGATCCTTAATGTCAAAAACTGATTTAAGGAAATCTTTAGTATCTTGAATGCCTACCTTGTCATTTACAGATATGATGATGTCATCAACATATACTAGAATGACTACAATACCTTTGTCGCTTGGTAGTGTGAAAAGAGTATGATCAGCTTCTGATTTACGAAAGCATCTCCCAAGCAAGGTAGTGCTTAGTTTGTGGTACCATGCCCTTAGTGACTGTTTTATACCATAAATGTCCTTGTTGAGCTTAAACACTTTTCCCGCGTTGATGGTGTCTTCTAAACCGGGCGGGGGCCTCATGTAGACTTCGTCTTCAAGCTCGCCTTGTAAGAACGCATTCTTCACGTCCATTTGCCATAGTTCCCAGTCCAAGTTAGTGGCCAACAATAGAACAACTCGAACCGTGTGTAGTTTGGGCACCAGAGCAAACGTATCTCGATAGTCCTCTCCATACGTTTGTGTAAATCCTCGAGCCACAAGTATGGACTTATAACGCTCAATATCCCCATTACTTTTGTATTTGATAGTGAAGATCCATCTTGATGTGATTGCCTTCTTGCCCTTTGGTAAATCTGTCTCATTCCATGTGTGGTTGCTTTCCATGGCTGTCTTTTCATCGCTGACTACATCACGCCACACTTTATGTTCCTTGGCTTCATCATAGGTTTGTGGAACCCAATGTTTGTCTATTTGACCGAAAAAGACTTGGTGGTCCAATGGAATATGAGCAAGAGTACATACAACTTGAATCGGATGGGCAACTGCAACATTGTTGTAGTACACGCGGGTAACATGTTGTAGTCGTTAACTTCACCATAAGGGAATGAACTCCCCATGATCATGTGCTTCATTATCATCATCGTCGTGTGTAAGTGGCTCATCAGGTTGACTCTCCTCCTCGAGTGCTTGGGTTGCTCTTCATTGGACTCGGACGGGTCAGCGGTGATTGACTGAGTGGGGACTGCCTCTGAACCATTGGGGTCGAGGTCACCAAGTAGAACAGAGTCTCCTGGTGAGCTTGGCCCGGCTGGATTGTCTTTGGCCCGATCGTTTTCTACCCCTAGCCGCTCAAGGATGGTACAGAGGTTCTTTGTACGATCGGAAGAGGAGGTAGATAGGTCGCGAAGGTCTTCCTAATTTTTCTTGCTGTAGTACCCTTGAGATTCAACAAACTTCACATCACGAGAGACTAGGACCCGTCTGGCCTCATGATCATAACACTTGTAGCCCTTTTGTGTGGTAGAGTGCCCAATGACCATCGCTTTGGTGCTTTTAGCCTCAAGTTTGTCTCATAGTTCACCTGGTCTCAAGACAAAACAAGTACAACCAAACACAAGTAAATGATCAAAGGTCGGTTTTTCTTTGTTTAGTACCTCAAATGGAGAGACATCATGTAAAATCTTGGTAGGGATACGATTAATGAGATAGCATGCTGCAAGGACCACATCTCCCCAAAAACGCCTTGGAACATTGGTATGAAACATCATGGACCGTGCTACTTCCATGAGGTGTCTATTATTTCATTCAGCCACACCATTTTGTTGTGGGGTATATGGACAGCTGGTTTGGTGAATGATGCCGTGTTTGGTCAAGTGTTGTTTGAAGGCATGACTCGTGTACTCGCCACCATTATCCGACCTTAAGATGTTAATCTTAGCATTATAATGGTTAGTCACATAATTTTGAAAACTAATGAATGCTTCAAGGACCCTATCCTTAGTAGGTAAAAGAGTTAATCAAATATATTTAGATTTTTCATCAATAAATGTGACAAAGTACTTTTGGTTTTCTCTAAACAAACATGGGGATGTCCAAACATCCGAATGAACCAAGTCAAAAAATTTTTCATAAATAGTTAAGGACTTAAATATAAGTTCTAAAGCACGATAATGAGGATGTCCTAGTCGAGCATGCCAAATAGCATTGTTTGATTTAATAGAGAATGAACTAAAACAAAAGGCATTAGAAGAAAATAAATTTAAGTCTTCAAGCACATATAAGTCACTCCTTGTTAAAGTACTTGACTGGTCTCAATATCCTGAAAATTCACATTGCTAGGACCGAATATAGCATAACAATTCAAGTCGGTAGTAGCTTTCTTAACCGATAATAAATTTGAGGTAAAACTAGGCATGTAAAACGTTTTAGTTGTCTTATCAAATAGTTTTAAGTTACCAATTCCCTCAACTGGCTCCTTCTCACCATTAGCTATAATTACGTTTCCAAATGTCCGTTTAATTTCACTAATTAGTTTAGAGTCACTAATCATATGGTGTGATGCACCAGAATCAACTATAAGCGGTTTAATTTGATTTAAAGCAAGATAAGAGTTACCGGAGGCTTCCTTAAGGGCTTTCATGAGTGCATCAAGGTCAGACTTCCTCACCAGGTCTAAATTGGCAGCTAGTGCAGTTCCATTTCCTTTGGAAGTTTGCTGGTTTGGTTCAGCGGTTGATGGTTCCACGGTCACTTGATGCGCTCTTGGTCCTCCACGGTTGGTCATGGGTCGGTTGACTCGAAGATATGGATGGAGTATCCAACACCGGCTCTTGTAGTGACCAGGCTTCTTACAATGGTCACAAACTGGAGGGTTCTTGTCTTCATGTCGATAGTACCCCTTGTTCGCAGCCGCTACCTCCACTTTGTTAGCGGTTACAAGCTCTCCTTTGCTTCCAAATAACCCAATAGAGCCATGTTCCTTTTGGATCTGGCTACACACATCATCTAGGCTTGGAAGCTTGTCCGACCTCAAGATGTGTTTTATGAGGTCATTGTAGGAGGGGTTCAAAGTCAAGAGTAGACCAAACACCTAATCTTGTTCTCGCCGCTCGTTCAAGATGGTTGGGTCGAGGCTGGCCGGTCGGAGCATCTCAAGCTCTGCCCACAGGGACCTAAATTTCCCAAAATTTTTGGTGAACTCCATATATTCTTGGCTGAGGTTGTTGATGGCCCTCTTAATCTCAAATACTTGGTTTAAGTTGGTGGTGTTGCCGAACACATTTTGTAATGTGTCCCATAGATCTTTGGCTGTTTCGCAGTACGAGTAGACCTCGAGTATTAAAGCATCAAGAGAGTTCTGAATGATGGCTAGAACACTTTGGTATTCTTGGAACCACTTGTCTTCACCACTCTTGGCAGCTTCTTTTCCTTCTTGAGCCGCCTCCTCCTTTGGCGCTTCACTCGAATTGATGTGAGCCCAAAGCCCTTGGCCACTTAGTGCCGTTTTTGTTGTTCTTGCCCATAGCAAGTAATTCTATCCCTTAAGGGTAACTGGAATAATCAAGGTCTTGGTGCCTTCCATGGTGAATTGTTATTAATTGTCCACTTAATATTATTATCCAACGGTTAAAGAGAAATGACTTTTGAGATCAAAACATAAATGAGAGAAGAAGACAGAGTGGAAGTGTTTGATGGATGTGAGATTTAGACTATGGAACAACAAGGCTCTGATACCATGTAATTTTTAGAACAAGAAGAAGGTCGAGTGTGTGTAACGAGAGAGATAGAGAGTGTAAGCGAGTGTATGAGTGTTTGAGAGTGTAGAGAAAGAATAAGAAAAGTGTAGAAGAAGAATTCAACTTCTTACTTGATTTGGTTCCTAGTTACAAACTAAGTATAGACACATGTGACACAAGGAATATCCTATACAAGATTCTATAGACAATTAAGACTATGAAAGCGACATGTCTTCTCTAAATACAACATGTGATTTTGACTTAGGCTCCCACTTGCTTTCTCATTTCCAACGGCTACTTGGGAAGGTCCTAGAGAACTTGTGACAGTTGGAGAGGCTTCATACACGAGCTTGGCCTTGTTATACATGAGACGGTGTGGTACGGACGGTCCGGTAAGGTACGGACGGTGTGTGATGTGAGGTTTCATACTACTTGTACCAACCTGGCTTTTAACTTATGTGAGCCATCTCTTACGTTGTTGTCTCAGACACTACTTGTTCTATTTGCTAAAATACAAGATGTTTAGTCCCTGCATGACTATATATATAGTTAATTTTAACTTTTTTTTATTCATTGTATCTCTTTTGTTTCAACAGAGGATAAGATTTTATCTTTCAGTCATAGTTATATTCTGGAATTGTTGACCCAAGTATGATAGAACATTTCCCCAAATTTACCTTCTAAACATATATATTAAACACACTGATCAAATAGTATACTCCAAATCATGCACAACAAGACCAAGTATTCAATGAAGATCATTGGAAATGGTCTTAAAGCATACATCATAGGCTTAAGATGTGAAAGTTTCTTACTTATCACCCCATCATCATCAAAAATGCAGTTAAAGGTTTTTATGAATTTCTTCTACAACCTTACTTCTTCATCTGTTAACCAGACCATATACCGAAAGGTGTAACAAAAGCATCCACTTTCTTGAAGTGAAAAGTGAGAATTATTGTTTTAAACCAAACAAAAAACCTAAATCAAAAGGAGATATCTCAAAGACAAAGAAATGATCAATCTCTGAGATTAAGTAGCTTTATTCAGTTATCATAGAGATTCATGCTCAGACGGATAAAACCGAAATTTGGGACCCTCTCTGTGTTGGCGATTGTTTCCTATATTAAGTAGCTTTCCTATATTATTCTTGGAAATTATTTAGATAGGCACATATTTTCCCATGTAATTTCCTATTTTCTACTATCTAATTGCTATTTCTTATTGGACAATGAAAGCAGAATGAAGAATCCTTTTTTTCTTATAGAATTTATTTTGTTTTGGATATATATAAGATTTATTCACATTCATTCATTCATATATTTTCTTTTTTCTTTTCTACTAATTGTTCTCACTTTTTTTTTGTTTCTTGACTTTGTGGCACTGTCACAACAGAGATATGGCTCAACATTACACGAACCCAAACGTCGACATGAAATACACCAAGATATTCGTGGGAGGTTTGCCTTGGAAAACAAGAAACGAAGGTTTGAGAAGCTTCTTCCAACAGTTCGGAGAAATTATCCATGTTAATGTGGTTTGCGATAGAGAAAAGGGACGATCACAGGGCTATGGTTTTGTCACGTTTAGAGATTTTGAATCTGCAATGAGGGCTTGCCAGAATCCAAAACCTATCATAGACAGACGAGAGGCCAAGTGCAATTTTGCATATATTGGTGCAAGGGTTAACAATAATCAAAATGACCAACAACTACAAGTAGCTACCTATGTACCCAACTAGGAACAGTTTGCACCGCAATATTATGCCTATAACCCTTATTGTTATTGGACACACCATGACCCTTACTACTTGTACCAACTTGGCTTTTAACTTATGTGGGCCATCTCTTACGTTGTTGTCTCAGAAGCTACTTGCTCTATTTGCTAAAATACAGGCGGTTTAGTCTCTGCATGACTATATATAAGTTAACTTTAACTTTTTCTATTCATTGCATCTCCTCTGTTTCAACAGAGAATAAGATTTTATCTTTCAATTTTAGTTATATTTTGGAATTGTTGACCCAAGTCTGATAGAACATTTCCCCTAATTTGCCTTCTAAACATATATATTACACACAATGATCAAATAGTATACTCCAAATCATGCTCAACAAGACCAAGTATTCAATGAAGATCATTGGAAATGGTCTTAAAGCATACATCATAAGCTTAAGATGTGAAAGTTTCTTACTTATCACCCCATCATCATCAAAATGCAGTTAAAGGTTTTCATGAATTTCTTTTACAACCTTACTTCTTCATCTGTTAACGAGACCATATACCGAAAGGTGTAACAAAAGTATCCACTTTCTTGAAGTGAAAAGTGACAATTATTGTTTTAAACCAAACAAAAAACCTAAATCAAAAGGAGATATCTCAAAGACAAAGAAAATGATCAATCTCTGAGATTAAGTAGCTTTATTCAGTTTTCATAGAGATTCATGCTCAGGCGGATAAAACCGAAATTTGGGACCCTTTCTGTGTTGGCGATTGTTTCCTATATTAAGTAGCTTTCCTATATTATTCTTGGAAATTATTTAGATAGGCACATATTTTGCCATGTAATTTCCTATTTTCTACTATCTAATTGCTATTTCTTATTGGACAATGAAAGCATAATGAAGAATCCTTTTTTCTTATACAATTTATTTTGTTTTGGATATATATAAGATTTATTCACATTCATTCATTCATATATTTTCTTTTTCTTTTCTACTAATTGTTCTCACTTTTTTTTTGTTTCTTGACTTTGTGGTAGTGATTTAACAGAGACATGGCTCAACATCACACGAACCAAAACGTCGACACGAAATACACCAAGATATTCGTGGGAGGTTTGCCTTGGAAAACAAGAAATGAAGGTTTGAGCAGCTTCTTCCAACAGTTCGGAGAAATTATCCATGTTAATGAGGTTTGCGATAGAGAAAAGGGACGATCACAGGGCTATGGTTTTGTCACGTTTAAAGATTCGGAATCTGCAACGAGGGCTTGCCAGAATCCAAAACCTATCATAAACAGACGAGAGGCCAAGTGCAATTTTGCCTATATTGGTGCAAGGGTTAACAGTAATCATAATGACCAACAACTACAAGTAGCTACCTATGTACCCAACTAGGACCAGTTTGCACCGCAATATTGTACCTATAACCCTCATTGTTATTGGACACACCATGACCCTTACTACTTGTACCAACCTGGCTTTTAACTTATGTGGGCCATCTCTTACGTTGTTGTCTGAGAAGCTACTTGTTCTATTTGCTAAAATACATGCGGTTTAGTCCCTGCATGACTATATGTAAGTTAACTATAACTTTTTCTATTCATTGCATCTCCTTTGTTTCAACAGAGAATAAGATTTTATCTTTCAATTGTAGTTATATTCTGGAATTGTTGACCCAAGTCTTATAGAACATTTCCCCTAATTTGCCTTCTAAACATATATATTACACACAATGATCAAATAGTATACTCCAAATCATGCTCAACAAGACCAAGTATTCAACGAAGATCATTGGAAATGGTCTTAAAGCATACATCATAAGCTTAAGATGTGAAAGTTTCTTACTTATCACCCCATCATCATCAAAATGCAGTTAAAGGTTTTCTTGAATTTCTTCTACAACCTTCATCTGTTAACGAGACCATATACCGAAAGGTGTAACAAAAGTATCCACTTTCTTGAAGTGAAAAGTGACAATTATTGTTTTAAACCAAACAAAAAACCTAAATCCAAAGGAGATATCTCAAAGACAAAGAAAATGATCAATCTCTGAGATTAAGTAGCTTTATTCAGTTTTCATAGAGATTCATGCTCAGACGGATAAAACCGAAATTTGGGACCCTTTCTGTGTTGGCGATTGTTTCCTATATTAAGCAGCTTTCCTATAATATTCTTGGAAATTATTTAGATATGCACATATTTTGCCATGTAATTTCCTATTTTCTACTATCTAATTGCTATTTCTTACTGGACAATGAAATCAGAATGACGAATCCTTTTTTTCTTATAGAATTTATTTTGTTTTGGATATATATAAGATTTATTCACATTTATTCATTCATATATTTTCTTTTTCTTTTCTACTAATTGTTCTCACTTTTTTTTTTTGTTTCTTGACTTTGTGGTAGTGATATAACAGAGACATGGCTCAACATTACACGAACCAAAACGTCGACACGAAATACACCAAGATATTCGTGGGAGGTTTGCCTTGGAAAACAGGAAATGAAGGTTTGAGCAGCTTCTTCCAACAGTTCGGAGAAATTATCCATGTTAATGAGGTTTGCGATAGAGAAAAGGGACGATCACAGGGCTATGGTTTTGTCACGTTTAAAGATTCTGAATCTGCAACGAGGGCTTGCCAGAATCCAAAACCTATCATAAACAGACGAGAGGCCAAGTGCAATTTTGCCTATATTGGTGCAAGGGTTAACAGTAATCATAATGACCAACAACTACAAGTAGCTACCTATGTACCCAACTAGGACCAGTTTGCACCGCAATATTATACCTATAACCCTTATTGTTATTGGACACACCATGACCCTTACTACTTGTACCAACCTGGCTTTTAACTTATGTGGGCCATCTCTTACGTTGTTGTCTGAGAAGCTACTTGTTCTATTTGCTAAAATACATCGGTTTAGTCCGTGCATGACTATATGTAAGTTAACTATAACTTTTTCTATTCATTGCATCTCCTTTGTTTCAACAGAGAATAAGATTTTATCTTTCAATTTTAGTTATATTTTGGAATTGTTGACCCAAGTCTGATAGAACATTTCCCCTAATTTGCCTTCTAAACATATATATTACACACAATGATCAAATAGTATACTCCAAATCATGCTCAACAAGACCAAGTATTCAATGAAGATCATTGGAAATGGTCTTAAAGCATACATCATAAGCTTAAGATGTGAAAGTTTCTTACTTATCACCCCATCATCATCAAAATGCAGTTAAAGGTTTTCATGAATTTCTTTTACAACCTTACTTCTTCATCTGTTAACGAGACCATATACCGAAAGGTGTAACAAAAGTATCCACTTTCTTGAAGTGAAAAGTGACAATTATTGTTTTAAACCAAACAAAAAACCTAAATCAAAAGGAGATATCTCAAAGACAAAGAAAATGATCAATCTCTGAGATTAAGTAGCTTTATTCAGTTTTCATAGAGATTCATGCTCAGACGGATAAAACCGAAATTTGGGACCCTTTCTGTGTTGGCGATTGTTTCCTATATTAAGTAGCTTTCCTATATTATTCTTGGAAATTATTTAGATAGGCACATATTTTGCCATGTAATTTCCTATTTTCTACTATCTAATTGCTATTTCTTATTGGACAATGAAAGCATAATAAAGAATCCTTTTCTCTTATACAATTTATTTTGTTTTGGATATATATAGGATTTATTCACATTCATTCATTCATATATTTTCTTTTTCTTTTCTACTAATTGTTCTCACTTTTTTTTTGTTTCTTGACTTTGTGGTAGTGATATAACAGAGACATGGCTCAACATCACACGAACCAAAACGTCGACACGAAATACACCAAGATATTCGTGGGAGGTTTGCCTTGGAAAACAAGAAACGAAGGTTCGAGCAGCTTCTTCCAACAGTTCGGAGAAATTATCCATGTTAATGAGGTTTGCGATAGAGAAAAGGGACGATCACAGGGCTATGGTTTTGTCACGTTTAAAGATTCTGAATCTACAACGAGGGCTTGCCATAATCCAAAACCTATCATAGACAGACGAGAGGCCAAGTGCAATTTTGCATATATTGGTGCAAGGGTTAACAATAATCAAAATGACCAACAACTACAAGTAGCTACCTATGTACCCAACTAGGAACAATTTGCACCACAATATTATGCCTATAACCCTTATTGTTATTGGACACACCATGACCCAAGTTAGATAAAACATTTCTCCGAATTTGCCTTCTAAACATATATATTACACACACTGATCAAATAGTATACTCGAAATCATGCAAAACAAGACCAAGTATTCAATGAAGATCATTGGAAATGGTCTTAAAGCATACATCATAAGCTTAAGATGTGAAAGTTTCTTAGTTATCACCCCATCATGTAATATCCGCGAACCAAAATCCTGGTTTAGAGGATACATCGGTCGATACACTATGTGCATCGGTCGATGCATGTTCAGTTTTGTGCGGACGAGTTTAAGTTAAACGCTGCGTTTTGGGTTAGGGAAAACCTTTAAGTCGTGTTTTATCTTCATTCGACGAGTTTAGCCGTTTTTGAGAGAAAAAAGAAGGAGGAAACTGTTCTTGAGCATTCTTGAGGATTTTGGGAGAATTTAAGGCTGTTCCTGTAGAGATTTGTAGCTGGGATCGTTGTAGGAGCTTCCTAGGAGCGTTGTTGTGCTTGTTTGAGGTTCAGAATCTTCTTGGCAAAGGTGAGTGCATGACCATGGCTTATCTAAGCTTGAGATTTCTCTGATCTGCTTGCTTTTGTGTTGTTTGGCTTGTTAGAACGTTAATAGAGGCTTTGTGAAGCTTTCTTGTGGCTTGGGATCAAGTTTGATGGTTTCAGGAATGAAGATCCGGTGAGAAGCTTTGGGAAAACGATACTCGGCATGTGCATCAATCGATGCACTTTGTGCGTCGGTCGATGCAATTGGAGGACGATGCGATTTGACCTAGGCACATCGGTCGATGCCATGTGGAGGCGTCGATCGATGCAAATAGGGTTTTTCGTGATATGTCCATCATGCGTTGGTTGATGCAGATCATGCGTCGGTCGACGCAATTTCCTGATGGTGTCGGTCGATGCAGTTTTGGCGTCGGTCGATGCAGTGCCTGGTTTGTTTGTTTGATTGTTGTTTGATTGCCTCAGTGAGTGTTTATTAATTACTCATGCATCTCAATTTGTGTTTGTGGTGCAGGTAAAGGCAAAGTGTGATCGTGGAATCAAGACTATGAAGAGGAGGATGTTCTAGGGACTCGATTGGTTGTTGTCTGGCTTGCTAGATTGCTAGAGTTGAGTCATTAGAATGTGGTTTAGGTTGATGGTTCTATGATTCATGTTGTCTGGAATATTAGTTTATGGTTTTGGAGTAATACTGTTATTTAATATTGATTATTTATTTATTGGATATTTATTGGTATTATTATTTTCGCTGTTGGGTGTGATTGTGGCTAGGTGGCTATTGGGTATGAAACCTCTAGCTTAGTTATTTATTATTTATTATTATTATATTTATTATTATTATTATTTATTTAAAAATAAAAAACTGGTCAGGTCGTTTTATATCATCATCAAAAATGCAGTTAAAGGTTTTCATGAATTTCTTCTACAACCTTACTTCTTCATCTGTTAACGAGACCATATACCGAAAGGTGTAACAAAAGCATCCACTTTCTTGAAGTGAAAAGTGAAAATTATTGTTTTAAGCCAAACAAAAAACCTAAATCAAAAGGAGATATCTCAAAGAAAAAGAAACTGATCAATCTCTGAGATTAAGTAGCTTTATTCAGTTTTCATAGAGATTCATGCTCAGACGGATAAAACCGAACTTTGGGACCCTTTCTGTGTTGGCGAGTGTTTCTCTCTGTCTCTAACTGAATTTGCTTCCCTTTCCTGCGTTTAGAACACTCTCCACTTTCATAATTAACTTTTTCTTTCCCTCTCATAGTCTCCTTAGCTTTTGATGAGACTCCTAAAAAATTTGAGCTTGAAGAAAGTCTAGTTCTGTGAGGATAAGCAGCTAAGAATTCCTCCAGATTAGGCTCAAGAGTAGTAGATCTTGGAGGTTGTGAGATAGGAGTGTAGGAGGAGAGCTCAGAACTAAGAGATAAAGGCTTCTCGTCCACGAAGCTATAAACGTTGGAGCCCTTTCCTTCTTCAAAAATAGGGGCTACTGGAACATCAAGGATGTCATCATGATAAATTGGTAGAACAAGATACGGGCAGTGGTAGGAATCATGGTTGATGTGAGAACAGTTAGTACAAATCCTCTTAAGTTTTTCATACTCAAAACCTATTGTGGCCCTTTCACCTGATTCAAATTTAACTTTTCCAAAAAAATGCAGACGTTCTGTGATTCCAATTCCTATCTTTACTCTTATAAAAGCAATTTGCGAAGTAGTCTCTTCATTGAAAACAGATGAACAACCTCCCCAAGAGTTTTGGCAATAAACCTAACAGTTGCTTCTGAAACATATAGCTCGTATTTGGACCCACAGATCAATACTAGTAAAAAAATCCAGCTCAGGGAAGTCTTCCCACCTTTGCAAAGTGACAAACCAGTTATCAATCACCCAAGGTTCCCTTCATAGAACGGTAAACAGATCAACCTCTGAACAGAATAAGAAGTGGACATAACTGTCATTTAATACTCGTACATGAACGCGAAGCTATACCCCAAAGATGAGGTAAGGAGAAGATCACACGTCGAAGGTCTTGCTCTCTGGGGTTAAGGGGTCTCCCAATCAAGCTAACACGGTTCGTAGCTAACATACCAACGAAATTCTCATGAGGAATAAATAGTATTGAGTCATCTCTGCCCAAAACCATATATTGCGAGTCATTCCACAAATCAAACCATGTAAACAATGGTTAGCAAACAAAAAAAAACAAAAAAACAAAAAGAAAGTTAGAGTAAGAAATATCCAGAGATTGACTAGAGGTTGACCAGAAGAAGAAAAAAACTAATGTTTTATAGCTCATGACTATCTTACACGAGATTCCTGGTGTTAAAACTCATGTTTTAAAAATCTCCACCTAGTATTGATTACACCCCGTAAAATTGTTAGGTCTATCCTATTCGTTTTAGTTAATGATTAATATCCGTCTAACATCGATTATCTAAGTATATCTGTCTAATTTGATTATAACTCGTTTGTTCTGATTACTTCCCGCTTAATTTTTTGTATACCAATTATTTTTAGAATCAAATATAAATCATTTTTTTATTATTTAGATATTTAAATTAAGAGTTTATGATGTCTTACAATTACTAATGTACAAAATTTTAATAAAAATTATAAAATTTTATTTTAAAATTATGTTTTTATGTGTTTATCATAATTTTAAAGACAATACTATAGTTTTATATTTTATTTGATTTTTTTCTTTTAAAATAAATAGAATTATATATATACTTAATACTATATATTTTTATTTTATTATTAATTTAATAAAATAACCCTAAAACTAGTCCCTGATTAATTTTCATTTAATTTTCAATTTTCTTGAGCGCTTAGCGATTTCTAAAACAAGGTTTAAAGCCGATGATTTTATTATATATAATATATATTATTATTTTATTTTTCATCTAATTTACACTACTATACCAACAATATTCCCATCAAATAACATATATACATACATGCATTAATATCTATACCATGTTACATGAGCTTTGGTACTATGTTAAATCCAGCCCCGGCGCTAACCCAGTGCAAGAGGTGCATTTGCACCACCATGTCCAATCCAAAATCAATTTTTTTTTTCTTTTATTTTTACCCTAGTTATTTAATAAAATCTGGACTTAGCTAAGAAAATTATTTACATTTTAACCTAAATTTAAACATATTGTAATTTTTCTTCTTATTTTTTGGTAATCTATGGTTACTTTTCCAATTTTCCTTAGTAATTCAGATATCTAGTGGATAAAATTTTTACTTTTCTCTTAATAATGTCTTATTTTTCTTTGTATTTTTTTTGGGAATATGCAGTAGATACCACAAAAATCAAAATTAATTAAGAAACTACCATATGGCACACAGTGTATTCTCTCTCTCCTCATATACAATTACTTTTATACCCATTACATATATTACATGTTATTTGTTTAAATATCATGTCATTTTTCTTTTTTAAACGAAATGATATATCGATTTGGGTTCACAAATGAAACGGTTAGGGTTTAAATTTTACAATTAGAACAAATTATATGTCGGTTTGGATTCACAAATGAGATGGTTAGGGTTTAGATTTTACAATTAGAACAAAATTATATGTCGGTTTGGGTACACAAATATGGTTAGCGTTTAGATTTTACAATTACAACGAAACTATTTGTCGGTTTGGGTTCACAAATGAGATGGTTAGGGTTTAGATTTTACAATTATAACAAAATTATATGTCGGTTTAGATTCACAAATGAGATGGTTAGGGTTTAGATTTTACAATTAAAATGAATTTAGATGGTTAGGGTTTAGATTTTACAATTAAAACAAGATTATTTGTCGGTTTGGGTTTACAATTAAACGCTATTTAGTTCAATATAACATGTAAAATATAAATATTACATGCTATTTTAAAAAATCACACCAAATCTTTCACTCTTTCTATCTAACACTAAAACTGAAAAAGGGTGATTATGTCTTTTTATTCCAAAAAAATATGGAACCTATGGTATTTACCTATAAAAAAATGTTATTGTGGTATTCTTTTAAATAAATTTCAAAATTATGGTATTCTCTTGATTAACCCTTTTTTCTATAAAATTATTTATATAATAATTGATGAGTTAGCATGGAATGACTGACTACAAATTTTTTTTGATGATGATGCAAAAAAACTATCGCACCATTTGATGATGATGCAAAAAAATTATCGCACCGGTTGTAGCGGATGTTTAAGCTGGCCCTGGTGAAATCATAGACTTCTTTCTAGGTCAAATAAACAAATTGGCAAATAATCTTTTATGTGTCATCTTCACTAAAAGTGAAGCTAAATTTTTGAACCAAAGGATCTTTAAAAAACGTCATGTCATAAATTCGTCTAATCATCAGTAATACGTATATAAACCTATTATCATTTCGGATCGGAAATCATTAAAAAATAGAAATATAACTTCTTATATATTGTCACTGATATTCCAATTGTGATTTTGAAAATAAACTCTCTATTGGAGTTTATATCACTCTTTATAAGCATTAAAATAAAATAAAACGATACTCATTTTCTATCACTTCTACTCTACAGTCTTCACACACACACACAAAAAAGAGCATGGACACTCGCAGTGACAGCAAGGGTAAACATAACAATAACACTATTGTTTTCATTATTTTCTCATCTAGTAATATAGAGAAGAAATCTAAAGATTTTACTACTAGTTACTAGTTACTAGTCACTACTGTATTACACCGTGGAAGTAGGACATGTCGTTTTTAATACTATTCCGATTTCCGACATAGAACAGTTAACTGTTGAACTTTTTATTAATGGTTTGGGACACCTCAAAATTTATATGAATGCGCGTGAGTTACGAGTTTCACCTAATCCATTTACTACTACTAACTTACACAGTAACACATTATTGTTGCTCTAAACTACAAAAGCCCAACATTATTTCATTTTATGGGCTTAAACAACAATTATAATCCATGAAATCGATTATAATATACTCATTTCGATTTAAATTTCTTTAATTTATTTGGCTTTTGTTTGATATTCGAATCCACCTTAGCAAGATAAGAATTGGGCAGTAGCATGGATGGGATTGAAAAATACTACATTACTACAGTAGATATAAATGTTTTCCAATACTAGCCAAAGTTGATATGATGATGGTAAACAACAAATTAAAACTACCTAGTGCCTAGAGCAATGTAAAAATGTCTTTAATCCAAGCTTAAAAAGTGTTGACCAAAAACCTTTAAACAATTGTATAATTTTGTAACGTCTACAAATCAATCATGTGATTAGTTCAAAAAGGTTACCCCCAAAAAGTCGATCTTACATTTTTATATTCTTTCCGTATCAAAATATAAGATGTTTTAAATAAGTTTTTTGTTTCATAATATAAGATATTTTCAAGTTTCTATGCAACTTTTAGATTAGTTTAATATTTTATATTATGTAGTACTGTTTCTGATTAGCTGAACTTGTTAAAAGTAAAAAATTCTTAATTTGTGTGAATTATTTAAAACATCCTATATTTTAAATTAGAGGGAGTATTTGTTAAGTAATTTATGGACACACTTCATTTAATTAACATTATTACTATTTTCAAAGTGTTAGTAACACTCGTAGGGCTGAGCTGTCTCTCTCCCTCTCTCACTTATAATTCATTTCCCTCTTCACTCTCTCTTCTTCTTCACTGCAAATTTTCTCCACAAATGTCATGAAGCAATGAAGACGAAGATGATGATGAAGACGACGACGACGACCATGTCTCAGATCTATGTTCTTCTTTTCACCTTCTTCTTCTTCTTCTCCAGGAGCTTCTCTCAGTCTCTTCAACTCACTTCCAATGGCAACCTCTCCGACAACGAAGTCCGGCTAATCGCAAAACGTCAGCTTCTCTACTACCGCGACGAGTTCGGCGACCGCGGCGAGAATGTCGTCGTCGATCCAACTCTTGTCTTCGAGAATCCACGCCTCCGTAACGCTTACGTAGCTCTCCAAGCTTGGAAACAAGCCATTCTCTCTGATCCCAACAACTTCACCACCAACTGGATCGGCTCTAACGTTTGCAGTTACACCGGAGTTTTCTGCGCTCCGGCGGTAGATAACCGCCGGATCCGTACCGTCGCCGGGATAGATCTCAACCACGCTGACATTGCTGGCTACTTGCCTCAAGAACTCGGTTTGTTAACGGATCTCGCTTTGTTTCATGTTAATTCAAACCGGTTTTGTGGAACCGTACCGCATCGGTTTAATCGGCTTAAGCTTTTGTTCGAGCTTGATCTCAGTAATAACCGGTTCGCCGGTATATTCCCTGCCGTTGTCCTCCAGTTACCGTCGTTGAAGTTTCTGGATCTACGGTTTAACGAGTTCGAAGGACCTGTACCGAGAGAGCTCTTCAGCAAAGATCTAGATGCGATTTTTATTAACCATAACCGGTTCCGGTTTGAGTTACCGGATAATTTGGGAGATTCTCCGGTTTCAGTCATCGTCGTGGCGAATAATCACTTCCACGGTTGTATTCCGACGAGTTTGGGTGATATGAGGAACCTTGAAGAGATCATCTTCATGAACAATGGGTTTAATTCTTGTTTGCCGTCTCAGATCGGGCGGTTGAAGAACGTAACGGTATTTGATTTCAGTTTTAACGAACTTGTTGGGCCGTTACCGGCGAGTGTTGGCGGGATGGTCTCGTTGGAGCAGTTGAATGTGGCGCATAATAGATTCTCCGGTAAGATTCCGGCGAGTGTTTGTCAGTTGCCGAGGCTGGAGAACTTCACTTTTAGTTATAATTTCTTTACCGGAGAGCCGCCGGTATGTCTGGGATTGCCTGGGTTTGATGATCAGCGTAATTGTTTGCCGGCGAGACCTGCGCAGAGATCTCCGGGACAATGTGCGGCTTTCTCTTCTCTTCCACCGGTTGATTGTGGATCGTTTGGATGTGGTCGTTCTTCTCGGCCTCCGGTTGTTGTCCCGTCACCGCCGACGACACCTTCGCCTGGGTCTCCTCCGTCAACGCCTGGTTCCCCTCCGTCATCTCCTGGTTCCCCTCCGTCAACACCGGGTTCTCCCCCATCAACACCGGGTTCCCCTCCGTCAACACCCGGTTCTCCCCCGTCAATTCCTGGTTCGCCTCCGTCAACACCCGGTTCCCCTCCATCAACGCCTGGTTCTCCACCGTCAACACCCGGTTCCCCTCCGTCAACGCCTGGTTCTCCTCCGTCAACACCCGGTTCCCCTCCGTCAACGCCTGGTTCTCCTCCGTCAACACCCGGTTCTCCTCCGTCAACGCCTGGTTCTCCTCCGTCAACACCCGGTTCTCCTCCGTCAACGCCTGGTTCCCCTCCGTCAACTCCTGGTTCGCCTCCGATCACTGTCCCCTCTCCTCCGTCAACTCCGGGTTCGCCTCCGTCAACTCCTGGTTCACCTCCGTCAACGCCTGGTTCACCTCCGTCAACTCCTGGTTCCCCTCCGTCACCGTCTATTTCTCCGAGCCCTCCAACGCCATCTAGTCCACCAACTCCGGTATCACCTGGTCAACATTCACCACCATTTTTCCCAAGTCCACCATTCACAGGCCCGTCTCCGCCGTCAACTCCTGGTCATCCTTCACCGCCTATGATTCCTAGTCCTCCCAGCATTGTCCCGTACCCGCCGTCAACTCCACCCTCAACACCTTCCCCTCTGCCTCCGTCTTACTCTCCTACGCCGCCACCTCCACCGTCAATAGGATACTCTCCTCCATCACCACCGCCACCACCTCCGCCAACATATATTCCGTTCCCATCACCCCCACCTCCTCCGCCGCCAACATACAGTCCACCGCAGCCAACTCCATCACAACCACCGCAAGCTCCAGTTTACTACATTCCCCCTCCTCCTCCACCTCACTCACAGTTGTCACCCCCATCACCAGCCCCCTACTACTACAGCTCACCACCACCGCCGCCGCATTACTCATTACCGCCACCACCCCATCCACCATGCATAGAATACACACCGCCTCCACCTCCAGCCGTTCATTATAATCCTCCGCCACCACCACCGGAGCACTACAGTCCTCCACCGTCACCACCGGTTTACTACTACAACTCACCGCCACCACCACCAACAGTACACTACAGTCCCCCACCTCCACCGGTAATTCATCACAGCCCACCACCACCGTCTCCAGCATACGAGGGACTACTGCCGCCGATTCCCGGAATATCATACGCTTCACCACCACCGCCTCCCTTCTACTGATTCTTCTTTTTTCAGAATTTTCTCAAAACGGGTCCTACCACTTACGCTAAAACCCGAAGCCGAAAACGATGTCGTCTCAGATTGATGGAAACATCACACACACGCCGTCGTTTTACCCATTTCTTGCCGAGAGAGAGAAAGACAAAGAAAGAGAGGGGTACGTACGTACGCGTGGTTGGTTGGATATTCTCCGAAAGATTTATTTTGGGGGTGTGAAAAAATTTTAAAAAGAGGAAAATTAGGGTTTGCAGGTAAAAAAAGTTGTATGTAATTAGAGGGAAAATTATATTAAGATATATGGAGCAACCTCATCTTTATGCTCCTTATTACGTACTAGTCTATTTAACTAATATAATAATTATCATTGTTGCTCAAAATGTCATTTTTTTAATATTAAACTCTATCTTTTTAAAATTTCTTTGTGGCTTTTGTATCTATAATTTGATTTTTTTTTTTGGTGAATGGTATATGTAGTTTTTGATCTCAATAATTATAGTATGATACATGCATGAACATTGAAAACGTATGTGTGAGACTGATGAGAGTGTGAATCCGGGAGTGTAAAGTAAAGTCATAATAATAATACAAATCGGGTCCAGCACGAAACGCGCACTGTTTTGAATGATGAAGCAAAAGTAGGGACAATGTCACATGTGCCCAACACACTAACCTGACTGACTACTTTGTATTTGGAATTTATTACACCATCAGATCCTTGACTGCCGCTTTAATTATTTTTTCTTCTGAAAACATTTAAATACTTTCATCTGTATTATTGTAGTACAGTACCCTTTAATTTAAGATATGTACTTCTGAATAATTATTATGAGATTACGATGATATCTATATTTACACTTTGTCGGCAGAAAAAAAACTACTTCGCGTAAAAAAAGAATTGCCTCCTCGAGTGGAAAAAATTGGGTGAAATTGAATACTAGTTCCTATGTCCTAAGTTATGTTTATTTTACAAACTCAGTATTTGGGTGAGAACGTCAAATAGTATTTGGAAAACAAAACAATTAAGTTTATAATTCAAGAATTTTTAAAAATCATAGTAATTGTTTACTATTTACATTTTATAATTGGAATATGGTGAAAAAAATCAAGAAACCCAAAACGGGCTATTTGTTTTTGATATTCTTAATATGGTGTTAAAATTCGTACTCCTTCATTACTTGTCATTTCCAAAAGAAACACCAGAATGGGCAAAGGATAATGGGCGTTGTTGTTTATAGTATATATTGGCTGTAACTGTAAGAGCACAATGGCCTTTGCTCCTTCGATTGCAGAAGAATATGACTCTTTCATTTTTTTTGTTCAATTTTCTGATTATAGCATGCTCATTTTCACAATTTACATGCTCGTAAAATTAGGTAATTGTATTTTCTTTAGTAAAGCACTAAGCAGTTTGGTTCACAGGGCTGGCCTTATGTTAAAAGTGGTCTAAAGCATTTTCAAAACGTAAAGAGAGAGAAAAAAAAAAAAAAAGCTCATGAAATACCAAAATAAGACTCAAAACCTGAGATATTAAACAAAACAAAAGACTATTGAACCATCAGACTAAAAAGATTATTTTGTAATTTTGGCCATTCAATTATGTATATCTTCGATGGTCTAAAGCAAGTGCTTTACTTGCTTTATAGACGAGCCCGCCCTGTTGGTTCAACAACATTAGTTACTTGCCAAGGTAAGAAGTACATTTCTGTAATCAATATAACATTTCGATTTTCGCTACCGTACCATTAATCAATTATCAAAACAAATTTTCTACGGATATATACGTACGCGCGAGAGTCGACCCCGACAAAAGTGATGACTCACCTTTAATTGACAATGGAAAATGACTAAAATTGCGGTCGAGTCTTGTAAAGATCTTCTTGCTGAGTGCCGACTGTCATCCGAGAACAAGTTACCGCCACATCACAACATATCCTACGTACCATCACCAATACTTTTTATTTGTCATTTTTTTCATCTATGTTGTCACTTTTTTTTTTGTCGCCACCATACGGAGTCGTTCTTATACGTCACAGTACTGTCAATCACACATGGACGTGGAATGGGTCGAGAAATCTAAAACCGAATACGTAAATTTTTTTTGTTTGATAAACAATAAATATCATTAGCTAATATTAGGTGTTACAGAATATAAGACCTACGGAGTTGATCCTTGTCAAAAAAAAAAGGCAAAAAAACAACAAAGAAACAATAGACAATTGAGAAAAGGAAAAACGGGATTCTTCAGCTAAGCCAGAGGAGCATAAGATTCCTGAACATTTTGAGGTGCTGTCTTGCTGTGATTGAGTTGATGATTAAGCGGTTTAGATCTTTGAAGAAGCTTAGCGGTGGGATTCTGGTCTGGTTATGCAAAACATTATTCCTCTGCCTCCAAACAGTGTAGACTAAAGCGTGGACCAGTAATAAGCGACGCGAATACGTAAAAGTTATAGGGTCCGTCCGACTCATGTAACTCTATCAATAAAAGACAAAAGATAAACTTACATTAGAAATATCTAATGATAGAACAAAAATATTATAGTATACATATTATCCTAACAATCTACGAATTAAAGCATTTTACTTACTACGAAACTAAATAAAACAAACTTTCTAAAAATCTAAAAGTACTACTATATAATGCCAAGATCAGTCCAATCTTTTTTTATTTTATGATATAACAAAAAGAGATCAGACCAATCTTCTTATTATTGTATATGACCTAACTATATATTAATGATAACAATCACACTCCGGCAACTTCTCCACCGGAATCACCACCACCATAAGCTTCGACCCGGCGATGTTCTCTACATCTTCCCCACTCATGCATCGCCAAATGAAGTTTTTTTCCGGCGAGAAGAAAATCCGCCGCTTGAACCGCCGTCAAAATCTCAACTATCTTAGTCAACGTGGTCAACCTCAGCTTATCCGCTTCAACCAATAAACCAGCCATATCCTCTTCATGCTTATCAAGCGCACGCTCCACCACCACGTCAGTTTCGCCGATCTCCTCTTTGTAAAATGCCGCCATGGCCATAGGCATATCCGCCGTGTCCTCTTGTAAGCTCGCAGATTGCTTACTCAGCTTGTTCTCTGCCTGCACCGTTTTCAGATGAAGGTCGTTGATCTTGAATAATTGCTCAGCCGTTAGATCACTCATCGAGTCTTCTCCACCTATTTCGCCATGTGTCTCACCAAGAGCCATGCTTAGATCTAGGGAAGGCCAAATAAAAATTATTGTTATGTATTTATTTTAAGCAATAAATTTTGAAACGTTATTATAAAGATATATCATGAAAAATAATCTTAAATTTTATATCAAAGCTATATATACGACATTCTTATCCTTTCTAGATTTGTTACTTGTGTCCATATTACTAAATTCCAATTGTATGTCTATCTTAAATCCAAAAAACTAAGCATCGAAAACTTTTTTATTTAAATAATAGACCCTAACTTAACGATTCGAAATCATAGATATTATTTCTAAATCTTTAGTTTCCAAATGAAATGGACTTAACCACTACTAAATAATTAAAGAGTTTTGCAACTTTCATGCATGGAACTCTAAAATTTACATATACAAACTTGGAAGTAGTCTGAGCTAAGTCTTACCGTCGATGTTGTTGTTACATAGGAAGTTAGAGAAACGGTGCTCAGTTTGAGACCCACACATGGCGTATATGAGTCGTATAAACGAAGAAGGACGACAACCTCCAATCCAAAGAAGTGCGTTTTCAAGACAAGTGTTCCATGTCGGAGCGTAATAGTTTGAGCTATATCGACGAGAGTGTTTGGACCGTTTTCGGGCGTAATCTTCAAAGTCTCGGATCGCCGTTCGTGCCAAATCTCGAAGCTTGGCATCATCTTTTTCACCATTGGATAGAGCTTGTTTAAGCTCCGTCATGCGTCTGGCTTGTAAACTCATCCACTCGTTATAACAATCTTCTTGAACTTTTTCTATGTTTGAGCTCGGATTCTCCATTTTTTTTTCGTTGAAGTTTTGTATTTTCTGTTTTGGTTTCGTGCTGTATATATTGTTTTAGATTATGCACCAGTACCAAACTTGCAATATTTTGTTTATATATGTATGTTTGTTTTATCGTTTTGTGTTTATGCTTAGGAGTTAGGAAGTAGTAAGAAATCCGTATTTTGAGGATATAAAAAGCCAAAACAAAGTCATGCATAGATACGTTACGTGCAACCACGGTCACGGAGACGGAGGACTTCTCGTTTTTTACAAAAAAAGAATTAAACTTACTACTAACTTTTGTCGTTTATTAACATCAGTTTATTCCGTATATTTTATAATTGAAGTCAAAAAATTTGGTTGCATGCCCTCCTCTAAGGCGCTCACTGCGAGCGGTCATCATCGAGGGCGGAAAAGAGTAAACCCCTCGACTAAGTTACCGAAGTTTATATATATTTCAATTGATGCAAATTAGAAAAGAAAGGTGGCTAGGTAACGACAACGCGTGACAAACAAAAGGTAGATATAAAACGACAACAACCTAAAAACTAGTATATTGTAATACCTTTATCAGTTGTCGAAGACATGTAGTGATGACTGTGATGTAGAGGCTTTTAGATAATGGAAAAGAAAACTGTCTACACGAAAAATAATTAGACAACACCTTTAAAGATTTAGAAATCACAAATCTAAGGGGTTCGATAATTTGCGGTCGAAAGCAAACTGAAATGAATAGTAGATATATTTGATAAACTGATATACTGTACAATACACTAATTTATAATATTCAGAATGAATTTTCTAAATGTCAAATATATTGGGTTGACAAAAAGAAAAAGAAAACGTTTTAATTTCATATATTTGGATTCTATAATTTGATCATTTTCAACAAATTAACCAAAAAAACATAATTCTTTGGATTTCGACGGTAACCATACATAAAATTTGAATATTAACTTTTTCTACAGCTAATAGTTTCATTTATACGGAACATTTCATAGAATACTGAAAATAAAGATAATAGGCAAAGGATAAAAATTTAATAAAACAATCAGTAAAACTCTTTTCTCACTATTTAACTATTTTTCTTTTTGTTAATTATTTACCCCGCTTAATTACTCGGCGAGCTAATATAGAACATTGAAAAATTTAATAAAGGCTCACTGAAGTTAATTAAGACTTACGCTGAAGAGCATCTCCATTGTGCCGTCAGCCCTCTTGTCTTCTTCTCACCTGCGCCTCTCTGCGCCCACCGAGTCATGTGCTCTCCACATTTAATTTTTGTTGTTGGGAATCTCTACTTTTTTCTCCTCTTTATTTGTTTGTTTCTTATTGCCAAACAAAAAAAAAAGTATTGGTAAACCTGCCAAAAAATTATGCTTAAAATAATATATCCCCATCGTCAAACTTACAAAAACAAAAACAATTTCACACGCATTTTAAAATCTAAAAAAGACAAGAAAGAAATAAAGAAAATTGGTATCAACTAAAAGAGGATCATATTAATCAGTCTTCAAAAATTTTGAATTTACAAAATCATATACTAATATATATATATATAAAAAATCAGTTTATTTGAAGGATAAAAATTTGGTAGAATGAAGTTGTTTCTATTTATAGTTTAGTGAATCTAGACAACGTACTTTGAGAACGCTTCCGTCCATGAGTTTTCGCGTAGGCTCGTCGACACGTGACATACGTGTCTCGTTTTCAGGTAAGATCTGTAACGCTTTGAGTTTTGACTTACTCTATATGTACCGTACTTGCGTGATCTTCATCATATCCAAAAACAAAGAGAAGTTTAGGTTTCTTTTCAGTCAAATCAAAACAAAAATAAACATTGGAATTATTCCGATTAGAATTTTAAAACTAACATTTTTTTGTTATCTATTGTAAACCCGAAAATTTTAATTGGATTTGGAAATGTCTGTCTATCACTTTTTTTCTTTCTCTTAATTTATCATCAACTCTCAAAGGAACAAATAAACATGTACAAAATATGATATTTTCTTCCGTAATCAAAAAGATAAAAGATAGGAAGCATATATGGTTATGTGGTTCGCAACAAGATGATCACGAAACCCTTTTGTGCTTTCTATTAGTTTTATATCCTGGTTTAAAAATCGATATACGCAGCCGTATAATTACCGATTATATGCTGGGCGGATCTTTACCATCAGAATTTCACCATAACCGACTAATAAATAGGAAAAAAAAAATTGAGAGTTTTTGAATTTCTAAATATGATTTTCTTTCATAAACCTATTATACGAAAGCTGAAACTATGAGAATAATAAACTAAAATTACAACTAATAATTGAGAACAATAAGAGACAGTTTTAAATAAGGGTTTACAGATCCATATACAGGAAGAAGAAAACAAGAATTATCATTATTTTGCATTAATTAAAAAAAACTATAAAAAGGTGGAAAACGAGAATATCGGGCTCAAACTAGTGATACGTGGGATTTAGATATTTATGAAAACTGTTGGACCAATCTTAACTCTCGATTATATGTTACAGATTTAATATATTATATAAAATCTCTAAAATTAATTTTTGATTTAAATCCAATTTTTTGATTAATCTATAAGCCTTTTTTTACCACCTAATTAACACCTAGCAATTTTTTAAATAAAAGTTCCATATATATGTTTTGATTAGGGTAGTGTCCGCGCATGCGCGGTAATTAGATATTGAAAAAACAGTTTTAACACTTTAAAATATAGTGTTCTTTGTAAAAAAATATCTTAAATATTTGATAATTTAAATTTTTAATATTATATAGTTGTCATCTTAAGATATAATAAAGGAATAAATGTTATAGAAATATTGTAGGGTGAAACAAATTGTCTTCTTTTTGATCTTGGGTTCCATATCATCTCTTTGTGACACCAAACAGATGGAATTGGAATTTCAGCATATGTGATTTTTTTTGGCTTGGGGAGTTTGTGTATTGAATACAATCCAATCTGAGAATTTATGTCTTGTAGTCGTTGAAGAAATCATAATATTATCCATAGGACCATCTTCACTATAGTCTTGTTTAGTATAATCTATATGATAATTATAAATAAAATAAAAAGACATGGAATTATTTTCAAATACTTATATAATATGATTATTAAATTAATTTACATAAAATTATAGCTATAGAAAAATACATACCCAAAAATATGCATGACTATAATTGATCATAGTTTTCTTATAAATGTGGCTATCAAAGTAAAAAAAAAAATTACGATAATTCAAAACCATTCAAGAAAAAAATTAATATAAAAATTCATGTTATAAAAAATAATACCTGATATTAATTAGAATCAAATTTGTTGATCGATTCCTCTGGTCCATGATACCTACGTCAAAGAATTATATATATTAATCTCATAATATTATAATATAATAATCAAAATTTTAATCTAAACCAAAAAAAAAGTTCATAACAATATACCTCTTTTGAAAGGTGGACTGTAGAACTTGTTGTCCAATGTTGGTGTCTTGTAAGCAGAGCTGGTTTCTTTGTAGCTTTGAATTTATTAGAATTTGGATTGAAACTTTCATTGGTATTTACATTATATATATAGTTTGCCTCGTGAATGATGTCTCTGTTTTATGAAAATAATTAGTTAAATGATAATCTTTACCCATTATTATGTGTAAATGATTTGGTTTAATTGAAACTGAATTATAGAAAAAGTCAACCAAACCTCTTTCCTAATTACTAATTAGGGAACACCGGTCAGACTGAGAATTTCAAACCTTCATTTTAACCGGTTTAGCGATTTTAACCGGTTTAGCGATTCTAGCCTATTAAAGTCTCATCCACTCAACAAACTTTTTTAGGGTTGGGCCGTACGCGGTTTACAAAGTTACTCAAATCAAACAGAGTAAAAATATAATTAGATTCGTAATGAGATGTACTATTTTATATATAAAAATATTTACACAAGTGGATTGTCAAAAAAAAAAAATATTTACACAAGTCTATCGTAAGACCTCCTTTAAATCCTAAGCCTTTCACTCTTTAACCAAAATACATACATAACTTGCTTTACCTCAGCACAAAGGATGAACATACAACTCATTGGGTTCTCGCACTGTATAAATTAGCAACAGAAACAGCCAAATCAATGCCCTCTTAGCCTTGTCCTTGCATAGTCTTCCTAAACAAAACATGTACTTGTGATTGTTATTGATAGCATTTGAAAGTGTTATAAGGATCAAAGTAAGGCTACTTACATCAGGCTTTGAGAAAATTCCTCACCTATAAACCATTCTCGGAACTTATATGGAGGGAAAATTTTACATATATTCATATAATTCCATTTAAAATGCACAATAAATTTTTCAAAAGAGGGTACTTATTATATATGGTTATGTCTTACTTTTCGTTCAACTTCTAGGCATAGAATATATATGTGCATACTAACCAAACCAAGAATATAATATATACATGATTCAAGTTTAAGATACTATGCAATCGTCCTTGGCCTATAACTTTCCGGCCAAGATTCAATGGAAAGAGAATCAGCCATGAGCTAAACCAATTTGTCCTTTGTCTAACAATACTAATTATCTAACTGAAACAAAATAGTTGATATCACATAAAGTTCTAATTCTCAATTTCGAACTGCAGAGGCACTTAGCCGACAAAAAAAAAAAAAAAACTGCAGAGGCACTTACATGGAAAATGGCTAGTGCCTGAGACAGTAACATGTGGCTTTCAGGAGAAGTAACTCTTCTGCTGATCAGTCTCCATCTGATGTCAAGATCACTGATGGAATCTACATCAGTTCTCTCTCGCTTCATCTATATTATTCCCAAAGAAGAATCTGAAAGCTTCTCCGCATCATTAAGAAGTAACTTTTGTAATGTGAAGTTGATCCTCGTACAGTCCAATGGAGCAAACCAATTTCCTTAAGGTAATCCCTGTCAGAAAAATCATAATACAAATTGGCCAGATATAGATACAAAACGCAGCTACCACATCAAAACCTGTGATTTAAAGACACTTCTACATAGACTTGATGGTCCATTAACACAGGCAATACTTTTTAAGAGACCTAGAGGTTTTCTCAAACAAATAAATTAAGATATTTTTGATGGTCTCAGTACAGGTGAACATTTCAGGACAGAGTTATAAAAGTAATATTAAGCAAAAACCACAATGACACATAAAGAGGAAGGATTAAGTCTTAGTCTTAATATTTATCTTCTTAATTTCTTTTTCCTTTCCCTTTCCCTTTCCCTCTGCCTCTTCCTTTTCCTTTCTTCTTATTCGAACAATTCCTATAACCATTGTGTATTTCGTCATCATCAACTACGTTGTCATCATCAATTACTTTACACATAGCATCCTCCAGCTCCTTTGTTTTGCTTCGCTCGACCTTCCTCTTCTCAACAAAACTAACTACTCCACGAAGAACAATGTTAGTGTCATCATCTTGCATCAGCTCTTCAGCTAACTCAGCAGGAGTAACTTCAGTAGAATCGATCAGCTTCTCGATTTCCTCGCAGAGAGGATGGTTTAAGCCGTCTAAACCAAGGTAATTAGTGACCAATGTCCTCAATGCTAGCCCGGTACGATAACGATCCCAACTTAATCTTCAAAGAGAGAAAAATTCATAATAATATACCTCTCCAAGAAACCACTACACAAACAGGAAAATAAAATACTAAACTCTGATTTTGGCCGACCCATATATAAGCCTCTTCTCTTGCAAAAGCTTCTTGGCAGATTTATACCATCCACCCAAATAACAAACCATTAGTCATTAAAACACTTAAAAAGTTTATCATCAAATCAAAGAAAGTGTATTTAACAATATTCATACTCGATTGGGAGTTGGACTTCTGTTATTCCGACAGTCCACTGTGTCGAGCTCTCTTCAAAACTAAGCTTCTTAACCTGAAAAGGAAGGTGTTTAGTAACAACATTCATAATCCCCTGTACCACATAAAACAGTAAACAACCAATGTGTTACATTAGGCAAAGCAACTTAATTTAAGATGATCAAGTATCTTATATAACTCATCTTCCACTCGCTTCAACTCATTCTCAACCTCCTCTGCATCATTAATATTTTTCCCCCTCTTCTTAGCCAATTCTCGTTCAATGTACTTTACCCTAAAGAATCAAAACAACCTTTAAAACACTTGCAAAGGCAGCTCACTCTAGAAAATTAGGTTAAATTTTTAAACGGAGAGAGATTTGCTTACATGTTGGGATCTTCAATAAAAAAAACAGTCTCTTGAGCAAAAAGTATCTTGTAACATAAGCTCCTCTTTCTCTGCTTCAGCTTCGGCTTTCTCCACTAGTTTCACTTTTCTGATGCTATATTCCGCTGCCGTTGAAGATAAAGCTGGGATCCCTAAATTTCTCTCTTTGCTTCTGCAAAAACTTTACCTCCTCCAACGCCAATCTGTAGATCAACCAAAGATCAAACCTTTTTAACAACCCATCAAACCTTTTTAACGATACAAAGCCGATAAAAAATTAAAACCCTAAAAATGGTGAATTGAAGAGGAGAGAGTTTTTTTTTTACTTGTTTATGGTGTAAGCAAACGATAGCATTGTATTTATAGTTGTAAAGGACCTATGTTTTTAGGGTTTCCAGTAAGGAGGTGTATTGTCGTCGTTTTTTTTCCTGCAGAAGCCCATTAATTTTAAGATTATCATTGATCTACGAACAATCTAAGCCCATTAATTATCTCAAATTTGTAGAATTTGTAGAATAAAACAGAACCATAATTGTAAAAGGGATATTTTCCGAAAAATATAGGGATATATTTAGCAAATTCTAGTTTTGCAAATAGCTTTTTATGCAATTAGATTATTTCTCTCCCGATTTTTTATTTATTTTTAATGCGAAAAATAGAAAAATTTACGTTCAAGAGCAAAATATTTCAACGTCAGAAATACTTTTCATTAATAGCAAAAGGATAATTTGTGACTGAGATTGAATGTAAGACGTTTTCACTTCTATATTTTTTAAATAAGAGTTCCATATATATATCTTGATAGACGTTGTTTTTTCTTCTTTCTCCCAAAGTGAGTGCACCAATAAAATTTGCATACGATTACATGACCTCAGTTAATGGACTGACAAGCAAGATCGAGGTCTCACATTTCAGAATTTATAACGAGCCCCATACTGGAAACAATTGACTTTTCCACCACGTCCGTAGTCATACTTCCGTTTGCAGCCCATCAAAGGCCAGCCAACCAGAAAGAAATTAAGAAGCCCACTTAAAAGAGCTCTGGTCTCAATATTCTCGGCTTGTATCTGTGTAAACTGAATCCAATACCGCTCTGCAAGTTCATTACTTGGAGTTTAATTTGTACTAGATAAACATCCCCACAAAAATAAGTTACAAGACTATAAAAATAAGGTTAACTTTTACAAATGTAGACACAAAATCATCCTTTTTTCCTGAAATGGCTTTGGTGATTTATAATTAAATATTAACCATTAAGCAAACACATCAACTCTTTATCCAAAAGTAAACTTACAAACACATATTTCTGTTTTTCTTTTTCTTTTGAAACACACAAACAAACCTCTCTTGAGAGACCAACCTTCAAAATATAACCAAAACTTAATGGTTTCCTAGTATAGATTTGATTACATATATAGCAGAACTATACATATGTACATTTTACATATATACACACTAGCTAAGCTAGTAGAGGTTGACTGGCAACTTACGTGGGAGATATGTTCCACGTTGACGGTAATGGTGGCTAGCAGAGTGACACGTGAATCCACGTGAGCCATCTGTTCTCTGTGTGACCTGCCGTTTCAGGTCTCTCAGAGGTCAAAACCCGTTAGCCATTTTTCGATTGTTCTTCACATTGAAGAAAGATCTTTACTAGGTAGTATTATAGTATTTCCTTTTTTATCGATTTTATCAAAACATCAATTTCTGTAGCTGTTGATTTATATGCATGAATATTCTCATTGTATATTAGTAGTGGTTTGTTAAATAACATGCGAGGAATTAAATTCATATATATATATATATATATATATAATTAATCAAGATAAGTAATTTAAAATTAAAAGACTATTTAGTAATTTTGCAAAGCGTCACATATTTGCAGTCGGCCACTGATGCGCGTAAGCCATGCAACTATGGTAATCTCCCTTCCCTTCCATCTGTTACGTCTTCTCTTTCAAGGTTTTGATTTTTCTTTCACAAAAAAATAATATATTATTGTTGATTTTTTCTCCGATGAGCGTTACGAAAAATATACACGTATAAGTATTTATTAAGTTTAATTTTTATACATATACGTATATATTATATATATATACAATTAAAAATAGATATACGTTTTACATGTTGCATATGTCGACATTTTCGATCGAGGTCCTCGTAATATTGTTCTATGCAGGATTATATCGTCAAATATTCCTCCATGTTTTATAAGATTTTGTATTGAGATTTAAAGGCAAGACTCAAGAGAATCCACCATATTAGTAACATAAACTAAAATATGAGAATTTGATTAGTAAACCAACAAATATTGTTACGTTTCCGGAAAGTTTTCGCTCTCTGTATAAATTTCAAATTATATATACTGTTTTTGGTTATTGTAAATATTTGTTCGAACATTACTCTTAGTGATTTAAAGGTTTTGTACCTACATCCATACATTTCTTAAGTCGAAATGTCACTTTATATGTTGAATTGTTGACTTCTAAATCACTTTATTAGTTGAATTGTTAGTACTTATCTTGATGTTCATTTTTCACGTATCGAAGTGCCATTTGTTTGTTTAATGTTGATCTATTATTTGCTTTATTTCGTAAACTTTGTGATTCCGTACGTAGTGTTGGTATTATAAAACCATGACGACGATTTAATATAGTAAGATAAAATATGATTACATATGCATGCACCTGTGCGGAATACAGATATGCACTGTAAGTGTATATATATATATATAGACAGACGTAGGTATATATATTGTCCCACAATGCAAAGTTTCTTAAAGAAGATAACAAGTAAAGAGCTAAATGAGAAACGAAGTAGAAGAAAAGTTCCTAGAGTTCTACGAGAATTGGGTTATCCAACTTGAGCAATATCTTCATCAACTTTTAATTGCTCATAACACCACTATGAGTGAGATCGAGCTTAGAGCTTTGATCTCGAAGCTAACCACACATCACAAAGCTTATTATACGGCAAAATGGGCAGCCATAGGAGAAGATGTCTTAGCCTTCTTCGGACCGGTTTGGCTAACCCCGTTAGAGAAAGCTTGTTTCTGGTTAACCGGATGGAAACCTTCGACGGTGTTTCGGATGGTTGATAGGCTGAGGAAGTCGAGGTTGGTGCTTGTGGAGGCTCAGGTGAGGAAACTGGAGGAGCTGAGAGCTAAGACCAAGTTCGAGGAGCAAAAAATTGAGAGAGAGGTTGAGCGGTATCAGGTGGGTCCATGATTTGATCCGTACGGTTCTTAGATTTTTTAAAACTATTATTTCCAAACATTTGGTATTTTATTTATGAATTAGAATTCCTTATTGAAATTTCAACTGGATTTTATTTTTCTTAGAGAAATATGTATTTAACAAATTCATTATAATATGTTTTTCTTGGAAAATATGTCATAAACTTTAAGACTGTCTTTAGGTGGCTATGGGTGATAGGAAGATGGTTGAGCTTGCGAGGCTTGGATGTCACGTAGGAGGAGAATCTGTGGTGGTGGTTGAGGCAGCAGTGAAGGGATTGGCGACGGGGCTCGAGAAGATGGTGAAGGCGGCGGATTGTGTGAGGCTGAAAACGCTTAAAGGTATTTTAGACATATTAGCTCCACCGCAGTGCGTTGAGTTTTTGGCAGCGGCGGCTGCATTTCAGGTTCAGTTACGTCGGTGGGGAAACCAAAGACATAATGTGACTCACTCCTATGGTTACTGACACTTACGTACCTAAGGATAGTTTCGTCTTTTGTCATGTGTTTTTTTTCTTTTCGTATTTACAAAAGTCAATGAGAAAAGGTTAACTCATCAGCAATAGAATGTAATTTCATGGCTTGAAATATATGAATGTGAAGTTGCAAGTTGAAATATACATCATGGGACTACAAAAATAAGCTATACCTAGTTAATACAAAAAAAAAATTATAATTACACATATTTCATCAGAAATATAATACGTCCAATACGTGATATATACTAGTACTATGCATTATACAAACACACATATTGAAAATCGTATATATCAAATCCATTGGGGAGGACACACTAGTCAAACAAACCGAACGTTGAAAAATGAAGAAACGAAAAGCTCATATTTTTTCATTAAAAGTTTAAAAACAAATAAACTGATTACATGGTGAAATTTTTTCATGGAAAGTTCAAAAATCCATAAACGGATTACATGGTGAAAGGAGCATGTTAATTTTGAAGCCCAATAATCCAATAAAACATTACAACCAAAAACAAAATGGGTTAATAAGTGACACATATGCAACACATATAATACTTACTAGGTAACAACCCGCACATAGTGCGGTAAAATATAATTATTTAATGTTTTTACTGTATTTTTTATTTACAAAAATTTATTATATTATTAGGTAATTGAAATATTTAAAATTCGATTGTATAGTATATATTTATAAAAAATATGGTATAATAATTAAAATTTAACCCGTGAGAATTATTGTAATCAATCTTATATTATTATATCATATGAATAAAGAGTTCTTAAAATTCATTTTAAAGATTTTATGAAAATATAATTAAAGGATATAATTAAGTTAGAAAAATAATAAAAATTTTAATTTTGGGTGTTAATTGTAGTTTTGGAAAAACACAATGATAAAAAAGGAATTATTTTTTAAAAGCTGTTGACAAATAAAGGAAAGAGTGTCCTGAGCTCTGTAATGCTGACACCTCAGCTTTTTGCCAAAATGTTCCTCTATTAATATATAGGGGATATGATGTGCGAGCGACCAATTCATCACCGCCTTTTACACCGGAGCTGAAATGTCGACAAGATCTAAAATTTTCCAGCGAGAAAACCGCCTTATCAAACTACGAGGATCCATCAGATTCCAGCTTTTGACTCCAGAAATCACCAAAGACCTTTTGCAGTTTTATCCGAGTATAAAGAAAACAGAGAAATTTGAAACTTTAGATCGGCTAATCTCTGGAAGACGTGAGAAGGTGAGATTGTCAGACTAGTCACAAAACATGCTCTCCTAATCCGTTCTTCACCTGCCACTGAATTCCACTCACCACGATTTAGAAACTCAAGGAGAAACCATTATCCATTGCTGAACATACGGCTCAGAACAGGAGGTATGAGGATTTACTCTCCTCTTGATTGGAATCGAGCAATCTGATGATCCAAAGCCTCTGAACCACCACTCGGCTTTGACCTCCTCAACTTGAAAGAGATCTATTTGGCTCTGCAAAAGGGAAAGAAAACGCAAAACTTAGCCATAAAGGCTAAGAAAAACTCGCATCTAAACATGAAATATAAACCGGACTTAGTCGAAACAAAAAAACCAACGACAAGAGTCGCAAGAATATTCTACAGTAGCTTTCTCTCTCTGAAAGATTTTAGAGAGAGAAGAGAGAGAAAGCTAGTAGTAATGTCTTTTCTAAGACAGCGAACTTTTTTTAAACGAAAAGCTCATATAAAAAAGAAAGAAAAAAAAAGTATTTAAATTTTGCTTTCACTGGGATCAGTTGGCCACTCTGCTCCTTGACTCCTCCACCCCTCGGCGCCAACAAATTTATTCTCCGATATGTCTTCCAAACCTCGCTACACTGCATTTGGCGAGAACGAAATGCTAGACGACATGGTGAAGCTCCAACTCCACCAGAGCTGGTTTGAGGTTTCGTGTTCGATCCTCCCCTCTTTCAGTTTTACCATTTTTTTTTCTCTAAAACTAAGTTATTAAACATCCCATAGTACATTTTGGCTTGTGGCCCATTATTACTTAGCGACGGCTCTGAACTCCACCATCCAGTCTCTTCCGTTTCATTGACAAGAATGTCTGTAATCGGCTGCTCACCTTGTTGACTGTTCCTGACTATGAGAATAGTCTCCAGTTCTGGTTTCAATCCCATCCCATATAATCTATTTCTAATACTTTTCGATTTCCCTCTGTTTCTATCTTCACATAAAATGTTGCATTAAGTTGTACAACAGTTTTTTTGGTGATTATCATTTAACATTCATACAAAAAAAAAAAAAAATGTTACAACCCTTGGTCTTTTATTGCTTTATAAATCTTAAGGTATACATTGTTGCATACTATAGTCAAAGATTATTTCATTTTGTAGTGTTTAATAGTTTGGCCTAATTGGTTTGATCTCTATACCTTATTGATCAACCATCGAAGGTCATATCCTCTCATTCATAACGTTGACATATGTATGTAGAAATAAAATACGTTTGCAAGTAAACTCAACGATATTTTAGAACTAGAAATAATATAAAACCTGTACCATGAGTCAACAATTTAAAATTTTGAACACCTCGGTATTACTTTTTTCGTAAAAAAAGAGTTATATTGATGATAAATTGTAATCGATACTCTATGTAACTGACAACCAGGAGGATGAAAACATGAAGAGTATAAATTGTTTGTTGTGCATCCTAATCTTGCTAAGATATGAGCTGTATTATTACAAGTTCTTGGAGTGTAAACAAATAGAATTTGCTCAAAAAATTGTGACCAATGTAATATGTCCTGATAGACTCCTTCTATTGAAGCAATATAGACCGATTTGTTCAGCATCTTAGTTAGTGTCTCGCAATCCCCTTCGAAGACAACATTTTTTATTCCCCGGATCCATGTTTGTTACATAGCTGTTAATGAATCTTTACCTTCAGCTTCTAGAGGTGAAGAAGCATGCCCCAACTTTGACGATCCCCAACCATTTGAAATTCCCATTTCATTGCGTAGTATCCATCCAATTTTTGCCACTTGAGATAGAGGATCATAGCTCGCATCATAATTACATTTGAGGAAGGATTGTGGTGGTCTTGTCCAATGTATTGATTTTGGCTGTTGAGTTGTTGTTGTGACCTGATGTGATTCATTTTTAATCCGACACCATTCTCTTACATCTGCTTTGGCTCGTAATGCTATTTGTGTGGGATCTTCTTATATTCCTTCAAATATAAGTTTATTTATTGTTTTCCAAATATGCCAAAGTACCCAAAAAAGAAGAAGTTTTGTATTTATGGGGAGATCTGGATCATTTCGGAGTGTGGAAATAGCCTCTAGAAAAGATTCACGGTTAATAGAGGATGAATATATGACATGGATAGGAATGTTTGCTAGTTGCCAAATTGACTCAGCATAAGGACACAAAAATAGTAAATGGTCAATTGTTTAATCATTCTGTAAACAAACAGGGTCTAAATTCATTCCCCTAGTGATTAGGCGGGTAACTGTTGGTAGAAATTTAGAAAGTAATCGCCATAGGAAATGTTTTATCTTAGGTAGAATGTTAAGTTTCCATATTTGTCTTTTTGAACTTACCGAACCATGTGGTTTCGGTTGTAGTTCACATGGATTGTCAGGATTATGCATTGAGAACCAATATCCCGATCGAACTGTGTATTCACCTGATTTAGTATAGTGCCATATTAATCTATCAGAGCCTTCTTTTTAGGGAAGATAAGTATTGAGAATGATATGTCTATATTTTGTCTCTCCTTAGCCTATTTTTGTCATGCATTTAGCTAGGATAACTCATAGGTTTGCATCGTTTTCTAGTTCTTTCTATACACTTTGCACGTCTAGGTATTTCTTGCATCATCCTTGCATACATTGTGCATTTTGGAGTATTTCAGGTATTTAGGAGACGTTGGAAGCCATTCTCGTCCGAGCCATTGTCACCATCTCCGTTTCGTCCGAGCCATTGTCACCATCTCCGTCTCGTCCGAGCCATTGTCACCATCTCCATCTCGTCCGAGCCATTGTCACCATCTCCGTCTCGTCCGAGCCATTGTCACCATCTCCGTTTCGTCCGAGCCATTGTCACCATCTCCATCTCGTCTGAGCCATTGTCACCATCTCCATCTCGTCCGAGCCATTGTCACCATCTCCGTTTCGTCCGAGCCATTGTCACCATCTTCGTTCCGTCCGAGCCATCCGTTCGAGCCATCCCACTCGAGTGGGATTTAGCTTTCGACGTCTTCATCAAAGTTGTAGGGAATTGAGTTATCTTTCCAACGCCGTTTATTTCAAGTCAATCGGAGGTGTGGTTCAAGAGTTATCTTTGTTTTAGTGGATGCGTATACACCACGCTCGAGCCATGCTTCCCCGCCACGCACTCCAGCTTGTTTGATCGAGCCATGCTCCCCAGCATCCGTCCGAGCCATGCTCCCCAGCATCCGTCCGAGCCATGCTCCCCAGCATCCGTCCGAGCCATGCTCCTGATGACATTGCATTCCATTCGACGCACACGGACTCGATCGCACATGTCGGGAAGAAAGACGTTTGGTTTCACACGCTTCAGGAGATTTCCGAACCGACGCTTTACCTTGTCGTTTTAAGTTTTAGGGCTTTCCATGTTGGACTACTATATATACATTTTGTTAAGTCTTTGCAGAAACATCTTATCTTTTAATCTTGTATTGTTTTCCTTCCGAGAAGGTTTTTAACCTAGCCACAAAATACGTTCTGAGACTTGTATTCCGATATCGTTGAAATTTATTGAGATTTTGCATTTGATTCCTTCTACAAAGTTGTTCATCTTATTTTTATCTATCTTTTTATGCTTGATTCAATGATTTCTGTGTTTGCATCCTTGACTATGATTTTCGGATCTGAGTAGTGTGTAGGTTCTTGAGGATGGGATAGATTAGTCGGAGGATCTTAGGATGTAGAGTGTTTAAGCTTTGATTGTATGATTCCCTTCTGGACTAGAGTTAGAATTACTAGTTTCTCTCTGATCAATTGGAACTAGGTTCGAGACATTTCCGCACCCAAAAGGTGTTTGATGAAATGTCTGACCAACTAGTGCCAGAGACTTACGTTCCTAGCCTAAGAGATTAGTTGTCTAGGATGTTTGTTGACGTGAATGAACTTGTTTGTCATGCCTGCTCGACCACGTTTCTCTAGCGAGAGCTAGGTATGGAAGTGGTTGAGTCTGAGTAGCTTTTGCCAAGAGATTGGATTAGCTAAGTTGTGATGTTCATTGTATAGGGATAGTTTGCTTGAGGTATGTTAAACACTCTGTAGACTAGAATACTCCACCGACATCAATTACCCCATCCTTAGGACTTCTTTCTTTCTGATTTTTATTACATTCCTGGAACTATTTCGTTTGTTCATGCTTAGAATCGTTTTCGGTTTGACTTATTCTTATTCGGTACTTGTCATACATTTTCGTTTATGATTCTGTGATTCGTTTCCATTTTGTATTTTGACCATTCTAGGATTGTTAGAAAAACACTCTTTTTGAATTGGCTTAACTTGTGATTGCTTGATTGCATCTTGATTGCTAGCAACTTCCCATTTGGATTGACACCTTAAGTATTACAACGCATAAGGTTAATTGAACCTACTAGGAGACACAAAAATCTTAGTATCAATTTGGCGCCGTTGCCATTTGGGAATTGTTTTACTACATTTAAGATATCAAGTTTTGCAAGATTAAGTTCTGTTACACTTATCATTCTGGGTACTGACTTGTTTTGGTTGTCTGCTTGTTTGTCTTGCACCTCAGGTACATGTTGATTGCAACCTTGCATGCACACCAGATCAAGAGGGCATCAGAATCTCCTTCCTGTTATCGACGAAATCAATCGGTTGCAACGCCCACGACAAACTCGTACTTCCAACGATCACCCCCTACCAGTCACTATGGAACAACAGAATGAACCACATCCGGGACCGCGAAACATTGGTGCTGGGGATGCACCGAACACTCACACTCAGCGTGCTGGAATCGTCCCTCCCGCCGTGCAGAACAACAACTTCGAAATCAAAAGTGGTCTGATCTCCATGATCCAAGGAAACAAGTTCCACGGGTTGCCTATGGAGGATCCACTCGACCACTTAGACGAGTTCGACCGTCTGTGCAGTCTCACCAAGATCAACGGCGTGAGTGAGGACGGGTACAAGTTGCGTCTCTTCCCATTCTCCCTGGGAGACAAGGCTCATCAATGGGAGAAAAACCTTCCCAAGGGATCAATCACCACCTGGGATGGTTGCAAAAAAGCATTCTTGGCCAAGTTCTTCTCCAACTCTAGAACAGCACGTCTCAGGAATGAGATTTCTAGCTTTACTCAGAAAATCTCAGAATCATTCTGTGAAGCCTGGGAGCGTTTCAAGGGTTACCACAGCCAGTGTCCACACCATGGTTTCAGCAACGAGTCACTGCTGAGCACTCTCTACCGTGGTGTACTACCAAAGATACGTATGCTGCTTGACACTGCTTCCAACGGTAATTTCCTGAACAAAGACGTTGAGGAAGGATGGCAACTGGTTGAGAATCTCGCCCAGTCTGACAGTAACTACAATGAAGACTACGACCGCACAGTTAGAGGTGACGCTGGGTCTGAGGAGAAGTACAAGAGGGACCTAAAAAATGTCAATGACAAGCTTGACCGCCTCTTGCTCAGTCAGCAGCAGACTGTCCATTTCGTATCTGAGGATGACCCTTTTCAAGTTCAGGATGGAAAGAGTGAGCAGTCTGAAGCAATCAACTACGTCCAGAATCAAGGTGGATATAACAAGGGTTATTACCCCTACAAGACGAACCCCAATTTTTCTTACAGGAGCACCAATGTTGCAAATCCACAAGATCAGGTGTACCCTCCTCAGCAGCAACAACAAGGTCCGCAAAAACCTTTTATTCCTTACAATCAAGGATTCGTGCCTAAGCAACAGTTCCAGCAAAGTTCTCACGCTCCTTCCGGACCACCACCAGGATTTTCACCTCAACAAGTTCAACCTATTCAAGCTCCAGATCAAGAAATGAAGCACATGCTGCAACAACTTCTTCAAGGTCAAGCTAGTGGTTCTCTGGATACTGCTAAGAAGTTTGCTGAACTCAGTCAGCGGATGGAATGTTCTTACAATGATCTAAATGTCAAGTTTGAAGCTCTTAACTCCAAGATGAAGTATATGGAAGGCAAGACTGTTTCTACTTCTAGCCCAACAACTGGCCAACTACCTGGAAAAGCAGTTCAAAACCCCAAGGACTATGCTACTATGCATGCCATAACCACCCAAGTTGTAGATGTACGGCTCGCTGAGGACACTGAGAGTTTAGATGGGGAGGAATTATTTCAATATGAAGTTCAGATAAAGGATCATGTCGAGGTGCTCAAGGATCCAATTAAGTCAGCCAAGCAATCTGATCCTGAAGCTACTAAAGAACCCACTGCTCCCAAGGATAAACCTGTGAGATTCATTCCTCCACCATACAAGCCACCTCTACCATTTCCAGTGAGGTTTAAGAAGCAGCTTACTGAGAAGTATAAAGCTCTGTTCGAAAACCAAGTCAAGGAGATTGAACTTCGGATGCCTTTGCTTGATGCATTTGCACTTGTGCCTCAATATCAAAAGTTTTTAACTGATTTGGTAACAGAAATGACCAAAGAGAAGGAGGAGATAGCTAAAGGAGATCAAGCTAAGGTTTTGGAAGATGAGAGGGTAGTGCATGATATAGGTGGAGTTATTCATGAATGCAAAGCTGTTATTCAGAAGATGATTATCCCAAAGAAGCTAGAGGACCCTGGTTCTTTCACCCTGCCTTGTTCTCTAGGTCTATTGGCCTTCAAAAAGTGCCTATGTGATCTTGGTGCTTCAGTAAGCCTCATGCCATTGTCTGTAGCTCAGAGGCTAGGATTCAACGAATACAAGTCATGCAACCTCCGTTTAATATTGGCTGATAGGACTACTAGATTGCCTCATGGTCTATTAGAGAACCTGCCCATCAAAATTGGACAAGCTGAGATTCCTACTGACTTTGTGGTGCTGGGAATGGATGAAGAGCCTAAAGATCCACTAATCCTAGGAAGACCTTTCTTAGCTACAGTTGGCGCAGTCATTGATGTCAAGAAGGGGATGATTGATCTCAATCTGGGTAAAAACTTCAAGATGAAGTTTGATATCAGGGATTCTAGGAAGAAACCAACTATTGATGGACAGACCTTCGTGATTGAAGAGAACGATCATAAAGTTGGGGTTGACATCTTTGAGAGTGTGAATGAGGCAGAAACAGAGGTTTTGGTAACCAGAGAGAAAACTCAAAGTGTCACTCGACCATTCTCCAACTCGAGTGCAGTCGTTACCCTCCCTAAGCGTCAAGACCTGCTTCCTAAACCTCACCAACCGCAAGAGTCACGTCCTCCCGCGCTTAGCAGTTTGTATGAACTACAAAATACTCAGATTCTAAGGGATTCAGTGAAAGAGTTAACAGCTATGGTGAAGAAGATGAGTGGGAAAATCAAGAAGCTCCAAGGTACAATGAGAAATTCTCCTCCAAGGAAATTAAGGAAGATGTTTGGGATAATGAAGAAGAGGTGTTGCAGAGTTCAACCACCACCGTGCGTTCTCAACCATCATCGACTCGAGCAAGGTTCAACCGACGGCGTGGAATCAGACTCGACCCATCCTAAGAGGTTCATCACTCTGCACTCGTTCGAGCCACGCCTCCGCTATCACGCTCCAGCCAATCTTACTCCGCATACGCTCCAACTACCACACTCGCGCCACTCAAGCCAACACCCGATCGAGCCCCTCTCTCGAGCCACACACAAAGTCTCCAGCGAGCCAACTCGTCAGAGAACACTCTCTCTGGTCCAATCTCCAGCTCGCCAATCTTCATATGTGTCCCGGCAGCGTCAACCTACACCCACTCCTTCACGCCACTCGTCACACGAGTCTAGGGAGAGACAAAGACGTAGATCGAGAGGTTCCAGAGCCTCTTCTAGTCATCGTTCAGCGCGTCGTTCTGCAACTCGAGATGAGCCCGACCGTGGGGTTGAGGTTGAGCAGCGGGATGCGCCTCAGAACATGCACGGGGTTGAGCAGCATGTCGAACATCAAGGCGATTATCAGCCTACTGAGGTGGTTGTGCTAGTATCGGACCATGGCGAGTCCAGAGTCGACGACATGCAGTGCGACGAGCAACCAAATGTTTATCAGAACACCCAAGCAGTAGAGCAGCAAGTCGACCAACCAGCTCAAGTCGCTCCTGCGGATCCCGAACAAGAGGAAGGACAGAGTCAGTATCACGCTCCTCCTTGGGCGAGCACAGACAACTTCTTCTACTACTGAGGTACTCCGACATTTCCTTTGTACATACCATTTCATTCCTGCATTGTTCCTGTTGTGATTCTTAAATCCTCCTGCAAATTTTTCTTACACAGGAGACTGTGTAATTTAAGTTTGGGGGAAGGTTTGAGATGATGTATCTGATGTTGTGTTCTGTGATTCTTATTTTAATCTTTGCATCATATCATGTTTGAGTTTGCTTCCATCTATTGTAAAAAAAAAAAAAAAAAAAAAATCGAAAATTTCCACAAAAACACAGTGTTCATGTAGCTTGCACTTGCATATTAGGATTGAGTCTAGTGTCATTCGTATAGGGTTGTTGCACTTAGCATAGGGGTTGATGATGATTGTAACCTTGGTAGCATGCTGGATTCAATAGGATAGGATCAAGGCCCTTGTTATTAGTTCTTTGATGCATGTTGATTGAACTTGAAAATGTAAGATTGAAGCATGTTTTGAATTGACGTTATTCCCTATCTATCTGAACCTAATCCTGACTTGCAATTATCTTGTTATGCATTGAAGTTGAACTCATGGATACCATATACATACTTGGATTGTCTTTCACATTTTTACCACCCTTGTCAATCCAAGTAGCTGATTCCCATCTTTGGAACAGTTTCCCGCACCCTTAACCAACCGTTCTTTCAAGCCAATGGTATTCTTGAGTGTCAGGCCTTTTCCGAGTTGAGCTTGTTAGAAAGTGTTAGGTTCTAACCGACAAGAGTAGGATCATGTGTAGTTCTAGTTCGCGTTATCCGGACTAGTAGGACTAGGTGAGAACTCGATTATGGGTATTGGGTATGGATTTGTGCAGAAGAGTGAAGTGCAAAAAGAAAGTAAAGGGTAGAAAGTCTTTAGGAGGGGGATGTGTTTTCAAGGTTTACAAGTCTAGTAAAGGATTTGGGTTGAGCAAAATAATGAGTTATTGGTTCTGTGCATAAAACGAAAAGATTAGACAAAGAAAAGAAAGTAAAATGTTTAAGATGTCTAGATTCCTTAGAAGAAAAGGAAAAGAACCTTACTGATAATAAAGATTTCCCAATCCGCTAGAATGATAAGAAGTGAACTCCTCCTAAGACCAAGTATAAAGAGTGAAAGAATGGGTTTGAGATGATGTTTCCGATGAAGGGTAGAGATAGGACCAACTTCGGTTTGGAATGTTCTTTGGGTAAACAGGACGCTGCTCTTGTATGTATCAGTTGGTTTCAACCTTTAGCCTTCTCTTAAGCTCAACTCATTTTCGTGAGAGAACCTTGTCTTGTATTGATGAAACCACGCGAGAAGGAGACAATCTAAGTCTCTAACCTTTCACCGTAGCCAAATGAGTTCAGCGACATTGCTTAGCTTGATTCACGGTTCTCTGTTAATGAATGTTAAAGGGAATGATTGATAGGATTGCGTGTGTAGAAAAAAAAAAATATAGAGTTCCTTCACCATGCATCATATAACTAAGAACAAAGACCTTGATTCTAACTATTTTATTTAGCATGTTTTAGGTTCTGAGACCCCATCTTCACACCTCTTCTCCATACTCTATTCTTGATTGTTTGCTTGAGGGCAAACAAAGAGTAAGTTTGGGGGAGTTGATATGTCTATATTTTGTCTCTCCTTAGCCTATTTTTGTCATGCATTTAGCTAGGATAACTCATAGGTTTGCATCGTTTTCTAGTTCTTTCTATACACTTTGCACGTCTAGGTATTTCTTGCATCATCCTTGCATACATTGTGCATTTTGGAGTATTTCAGGTATTTAGGAGACGTTGGAAGCCATTCTCGTCCGAGCCATTGTCACCATCTCCGTTTCGTCCGAGCCATTGTCACCATCTCCGTCTCGTCCGAGCCATTGTCACCATCTCCATCTCGTCCGAGCCATTGTCACCATCTCCGTCTCGTCCGAGCCATTGTCACCATCTCCGTTTCGTCCGAGCCATGTCACCATCTCCGTCTCGTCTGAGCCATTGTCACCATCTCCATCTCGTCCGAGCCATTGTCACCATCTCCGTTTCGTCCGAGCCATTGTCACCATCTTCGTTCCGTCCGAGCCATCCGTTCGAGCCATCCCACTCGAGTGGGATTTAGCTTTCGACGTCTTCATCAAAGTTGTAGGGAATTGAGTTATCTTTCCAACGCCGTTTATTTCAAGTCAATCGGAGGTGTGGTTCAAGAGTTATCTTTGTTTTAGTGGATGCGTATACACCACGCTCGAGCCATGCTTCCCCGCCACGCACTCCAGCTTGTTTGATCGAGCCATGCTCCCCAGCATCCGTCCGAGCCATGCTCCCCAGCATCCGTCCGAGCCATGCTCCTGATGACATTGCATTCCATTCGACGCACACGGACTCGATCGCACATGTCGGGAAGAAAGACGTTTGGTTTCACACGCTTCAGGAGATTTCCGAACCGACGCTTTACCTTGTCGTTTTAAGTTTTAGGGCTTTCCATGTTGGACTACTATATATACATTTTGTTAAGTCTTTGCAGAAACATCTTATCTTTTAATCTTGTATTGTTTTCCTTCCGAGAAGGTTTTTAACCTAGCCACAAAATACGTTCTGAGACTTGTATTCCGATATCGTTGAAATTTATTGAGATTTTGCATTTGATTCCTTCTACAAAGTTGTTCATCTTATTTTTATCTATCTTTTTATGCTTGATTCAATGATTTCTGTGTTTGCATCCATGACTATGATTTTCGGATCTGAGTAGTGTGTAGGTTCTTGAGGATGGGATAGATTAGTCGGAGGATCTTAGGATGTAGAGTGTTTAAGCTTTGATTGTATGATTCCCTTCTGGACTAGAGTTAGAATTACTAGTTTCTCTCTGATCAATTGGAACTAGGTTCGAGACATTTCCGCACCCAAAAGGTGTTTGATGAAATGTCTGACCAACTAGTGCCAGAGACTTACGTTCCTAGCCTAAGAGATTAGTTGTCTAGGATGTTTGTTGACGTGAATGAACTTGTTTGTCATGCCTGCTCGACCACGTTTCTCTAGCGAGAGCTAGGTATGGAAGTGGTTGAGTCTGAGTAGCTTTTGCCAAGAGATTGGATTAGCTAAGTTGTGATGTTCATTGTATAGGGATAGTTTGCTTGAGGTATGTTAAACACTCTGTAGACTAGAATACTCCACCGACATCAATTACCCCATCCTTAGGACTTCTTTCTTTCTGATTTTTATTACATTCCTGGAACTATTTCGTTTGTTCATGCTTAGAATCGTTTTCGGTTTGACTTATTCTTATTCGGTACTTGTCATACATTTTCGTTTATGATTCTGTGATTCGTTTCCATTTTGTATTTTGACCATTCTAGGATTGTTAGAAAAACACTCTTTCTGAATTGGCTTAACTTGTGATTGCTTGATTGCATCTTGATTGCTAGCAACTTCCCATTTGGATTGACACCTTAAGTATTACAACGCATAAGGTTAATTGAACCTACTAGGAGACACTAAAATCTTAGTATCAGAGAAGCATGCTATGGTCTGCAGTTGTGATTTCTTGATTTATCTTGTCACTATCCCAAGACCGGTACGCAGTATATGATGAGATGAGGTTTGATAATGTAAAAGATTCGTTTGGTGAAATGCTGCATACTGGTTTTGGATGGTGGGTTGGTGTGATGTTATTCTGATTTACTCGCACTGTCTCTCCATCTCCAACAATGTAACACGATCCTTTTTTAATAATTTCTAAACCAGCTACTATATATTTGTTGGCTCTCTATTTTGCATCTAGTACACAGTCATCTTTGAACTATCGAGCCTTAAAGAGTCGAGCAAATAATGTATTTGGAGGTTGAATTAGTTTCCAAGCTTGTTTAGCAAGTAAAGCATCATTGAATTTCTCCAAATTTTTAAAGTCCAAACCTCCATCCGCCTTAGAATGTTGTAATCATTTCAATGATATCCAATATATTCCTCTTCCGTGATTACTCTTTTCCCACCAGAATTTTTGGATGACTGATTCTATTTTTGAGATAAGTCCGAGTAGGATTTTAAAACATGACATTGAATAAACAGGTATGGATAGGGCAACAGACTTAATTAGTACTTCTTTCCCTGCAGGTGAGAGGTAACGTCCACACCAAGAAGAAGTTTGTTGTTTCACCTTATCGACTATATATTGGAACACTTCACTTTTCCTTTTGCCAAATTGTTTTGGTAGGCCTAGGTACTTGCCACCGCCACCATGGTTTGGTATTTCAAGGATCCGCTTTAATCTATTTTGTAGCTGACCATTGACTCGTGAGCTGAAAGTGATCAAGGATTTGCTTGTATTTATTTGCTGTCCTGAGTAATACTCATAAACTTCAAAAGCTTCTTTGATTGCCTTACAGTTTCGAGCGTTAGCTTGGCAGAAAATAAAGAATCATCTGCAAATTGTAAATGAGTAATTGGAGGGACTCCATTTCCTATGCGAACGCCTCTTATATCTCCCGAGGTGACTCTCGTTTTGATTAAATGGCTCATGATGTCTGCACAAAGTATGAAAAGATATGACGAGAGGGGACCACCTTGACGGATACCACGTTGAGGAACAATATTTCCGTGTGGCATACCATTAATCAGGACTGAATGGCTTACAGACCTCACTGAAGCCATCACCCAATCTGTCCATTTTTTTTGAGAAACCAAAAAAGTGCATAGTAACCTCTAAAAAAATCCATTATACCCTGTCATATGTTTTAGTTACATCAGTTTTTATTGCCATATAATTTGTGGAGACACATTTCCGAGATTTTAAAGAATGCATTACTTCATGGGAAACCATAACATTGTCTGTGACTAGCTTCCCAGGGATAAAAGCAGCTTGGGAATCCGAAACTATATGATCCAAGTGTTTTTTCAGTCTATTCACCATGCATTTTGAAATGATTTCATATAAAACATTACATAGTGCTATAGGCCAATAATCAGATAGAGTTGCACGTTTCTCTACCTTGGGACGTGTCTATATGCCAGTAATGTTTGTAGAAACGTGCTGTTAGACCATCCGGTCCTGGGGTTCTATCGTCACCAATGAAGGAAATGGCCTCAAAGATCTCTTTTGCGGTAAACTCTCTTGTTAAATCCTCATTTATAGTGTGAGACATTGTAGAAGGGAAATCTCCAAAATCAATAGGCGAGACAAGGACTCTGCTCGATGTATAAATGTTGGAGAAATATTATTGAGCATGATCTGTAATCTGTTGATCTCCCGCGTGAAAGTTATTGAAAGTGTCTCTAATACTAGATGTATGATTCTTTGCATAAATAGTCTTAGTGCTTGCATGATAAAAGCTTGTATTACGATCAACAAGAGTTAACCATCGGTTTCTACTCTTATTTTGCCAATAGTATTCTTCATCCTTGTACGCTTTACTCAGCTCTCTCTACAAATATGGAATATGGAGTCGATGGTTCATGTTTGGGCTCTCTATGGCTCTATTGAGTTCTCTTTGAAAATGCTCAATACGTTTTGTTGAGTTTAAATTGGCTTTGTTTTTTCCTTTTGCCATTGCTCTTCGACAAGTACTGATTTGATCACAAATCGAGTAGTAGTTTTTATTTTTGCAGGAATTCCATCCTTCTGCTACAATTTGATCAAAACTCTCAATTTCAGTGAGTCTCTTATCAAAACGGAAAGCTTTTGTTGTATTTGACTGTAGAGGTTGGATTGTTGTGAGGATTGGTTTATGGTCTGCACCATCAAACTCTAGGAATTCAGCTTCTGCATTTGGGAAAAGAGAGGCCCATTCAGTGTTTACCATGACTTTATCGAGGCCCCATTTAACTGTATAGTCTCTTCTCTCTCCGACCCAAGAGAAAGATCATCTTTGACTTCAAATCAGATAAATCATAGACTGAAAGCATATGTCTGAAACTCCTAAATGTCCACTCGTCTCTTACAGGTCCACCTATCTTCTCAGTATTGTCAACAATCTCATTGAAGTCTCCCGCCATAATCCATGATCCATTTCTAGTTGTATTTAAAGTTTCCAAAATAAATATCTCAAACTCGCATTTGGATTGCCATATACCCCAGAAAAATAGAAACCATTATTATTAAAAGTGATATGAGCATCAATCATACGTTCATCCTGATACAGTTTGGATAACGTGATATTGTTTGTCCACATCAAAGCTAGACCATCACTCCGACCAAGAGGGGGTTCAGTGATTACATTATTCTATCCTAAAACAGAAGCAAAATCACATACAGTAGAACAAACATTCATAGTTTCACACAAGAAAAGAACATTAGAGTTTAAAATACGACATAAACATTTTAAACGACTTTGTGTCAGCGGAGAGCAGATGTCCTGACAGTTCCAGGAGACAACTCTCATGGAGGCATTGGGGGTACCCCCCCCCCCCCGCGGCTCCGTCAAAACCAATAAAGCTGCAGGATCCTTCAGACTCCACTCGTCCTTCTTGCGTATCTAATTTAGGACCATAAGATCTTCCTCGGCTTCCCACTGTTGATAGAAACCTTCCATTGTTGCTTCCTTCCTCTTGTTATTGTTTGCTTCCATTCCAAGTGTTTGATAAGTCACTTTAGATGTTCTTTCCTCCATCAGATGATTTTTTCCTTTCGCAAACTTTCCCTAAGTGGTAGCGGAGACGTTCTGCAGTCAGTTCAGTGTCCTCAAAGAAAATCGGGGCAGAGGACACATAAGATTCAGTGATGATGAATACTCTGTCTTGATGTACTCGTTGCAGGCCTGGAATTTAACCATCAGAAGCAATGGTTTGCAGTGTGGTAGTTTCTGAGTCAAGCGTTCCCTGATTCTGGTCATGGTGTGGATCATATTCTTCGTGATCATCATCCCCAAAATTGTCATCGTTTGGAGGGTTATCATCATCATCTTGTGGAGCATCAAATGTTAGGGAACAATCCTTTGTGTCATGTGTCAAGGATCCACATTTTGTGCAGAAATTCCTTAGTCGTTCATAGCGAAACTTCAGAATCGTGTTTTCCCCACCCGTAAATTGGAAGTTCTTCTGGAATCGGAGTGGAGTGCCGATATGCCAATTGATACAGATACGCTAAAAACTATTTTATTTTAAAGGTCACCCATCATAAAATTACTCTAGCATAAGCATGTTTAACTCTAGAGTTATCTTAGGACTCTTGACTGAAAAGATAAGTGTACTTTAGTGACACTTATCCCCATTTATGAAACAATAGTTGACCGTGACATATACGAGCATGATCAAATAATCCTCAAAACATTTTATAATATAAGAAATTTTCACTAAATACACAAAATTATGTTCTTTTTCTTTCTCACTGCTTAACAAAGTAAAAAATCAGTTTCAAATAATACCCACCATATATTTTCTGTCAAAGAAACGATGTGAAAAAAATTATTTTCTTAGTGTAGATTGTAAGTATAGACTGATTGATTTTTTACAGTAAAATATATGTTCAGTAAGAAAATAGAAAAGCGTGTCCTAGATCTTTTACATGAAAAATGTGCCGAAATATCTAGTCAAAATTGGAATTTTTTTTTTTTAACGCAAAAGATAGGATATTATAAATCGAAATGTGAAACCTTATATTCAAACTCTGTATTGGATATTGGAGTCAAGTTTTACCCGGTTCCTCCCGAACCTCCTTGACTCTCTTCAGTTTAGTGATAGCTCTCAGAAACAGTTGGTCCGGGTCTCTGACAAGGCTTTGGTTGGTTAAGTTTCCTCTTGGATGGTACAAAATTAAAGAATAAAGATCTTTGTATAGATCTAGGGTCGTTGGAATTTTTTGGTTGTAGATATCTTGGAAGATAGAAGATCTCAACAAGGAAGTAAGGCGAGATCTTCTGCTGATTACTTTTTGAAGATATTCGGCTGCTAATTCTCTTAAAGGAGAAGGTTGATGTGTAAGATCCTATCATAACCCAAGAAAATGATACAAGCTATAAGATCAACTACAGTCTCAGATTGAAAGTATGATCTTATTGGGAGTGTTATGATGTTTCCTTGGTTCTTACCTTGTTGCATCTGTTTGCATTGGTAGCTGAATGTGTTGGTCCTAACGTTGTAACTTAAAAATTTAGTGTGTGTTCTTGTTCTAACTTCTCTGCAGTTTGGTTTTTATGCTCGTGGAGTTTTCCACTGTTGTAACTTAAAGCACTTCCGTTATCTGTAAAAGAAGAAACTTTGGAGAGAAAAAAAAAACTCTGTATTGGCCCAATTAAAGTAAACATATAAAACAACGCTATAGTAGTAGTATCTTATAATAATAAGCGAAAAGTGAAGTTTTATTAATTTATAAGATAGGGGAGAATACAAAGACGCAAAGACAACAAGAAGAAAAAGATGACAAAGCACCATGATATCGAGGAAACAAGATGAAGTAACAATGGAGTAAAACGCATTAGTACATTAATAAATTTAGATCACAGATCAGTTCTTGCGAAGCACGATGAGGTACTGCATTCCAGGTTTGCAATTCTGGAGACGAGACATCTGTTCGCGCGCCTTGACCTCGACAAGCTCAAAAGCTTTCCTCATGATCTCGGTCCCAAAATGTGCGGTAATGAACGCTCCATAAAAGGCTTTGAAGGAGATGGCCAATATCTTGGGGTCTAACGGAAACTCATTTTCAGAGTGAATGATATCCTCAAAAGCCTCGATTGTGAACTTCCCATTCTCCTCAATGATTTGCCTTATCTCGCCTTGTTCAGCAAAGTAAATTGAGGTTCTAAAAGTGTCCACCTTTTCTTGCTCGGTCACACCCTTTTTTCAAACCAAAAAAAAAGAAGAAGATATGTTAGTTAAGTACTTATGTAATTGTAGGTAATACTTTGAAGATAAAATTATGTTATCTACCTGTTTTGCAAGATCACTAAGAGATTCTCCGATAAAATCCATTACTGTTCCTTTAGGTGTCTCGGACATCTTAACTCCGTCTCTTAGGCACGAACCTAAAAGCAACATCAAACCCCCAGGAACGAGCTCTTCAGCTCTAACATCCAATAGTTTCTTGGTGTCGATAGAGTATTGGTCAAGATAGGCTTTCTTGACAGCTTGGTTAAACCCGGTGCACTGCATGTCTTTGTTCCATAAGGGAGAGTCACGGTCCATGATCCCTTTGGGATCTTGGAGGTGAAATGGAAGGCGTAACTCATGACTCCGATGTGGAAACTCTCCTTAGGGAGAACACGGTCGAAGAAGGAACCAGGAACTCCGGCGCTATAGTATCTTCTCCCTGGAGGAAGTGTCTTGAAGAGAGTGTTGAAATCGTTGAGGGTAAAGTCGTTGAACAAGACTTGGAACTCGATGTTATCCACCGGGTTTTGTCCGGTTTCTCTTTGGTACTTTTCTTCTACCGCATCTATTATATTCTGGACTGCCACAAAAGTGTTAGGTCCACTCGCACAACCAAAGTCTGCTACATTGAACCGATTCGATATCAAATCGAGGCTGAGGTTGGCTGAGATCGCCTCGGTCATCTTGTCCTTTGCCGCTTCCAACAACGCTCTCTGTATATGGAGAAGACGGTTAAATACATACAGCTTTTTTTTTTTTGGACAACAACGCTCTCTGTATATGGAGAAGACGGTTAAATACATACAGCTTAGGAGTTAGGAATACATAACCTAGCTAACAAAGGAATGCAAAATATATGTATTAAAACCTGATACGAAGACTGTTGGTTGTAACTCTCAGGACCATCTCCTCCAATCATGATCCAATCTGGTGTGGTAGTCATAGTGTCTCTCTTCTTTTTTCTTCTCACTCTTCTTCTCTTGTTTGATGCTTTGGTTTGTGATGAGAGTAGTGATAATTCATGGACGTCTCTATGCCTATTTATAGTAATATTTCTTGTGAGTTTAATATTATCATATTCAACGTAACTTTACGTGGTCTAATAATTATGTAATTCTGAAACTATACAAATAAGGAAACTATTTTTAGAAAATGACGTGAAACACGAACTCAAAGAGATAAGTCAAATGTGACCGGCGAGACCACAGCCGGCGAAGAAGATTAAGTCACATAGCCGGCGAGACCATAGCCCATACATATATTATTGTATGTGTTAAATGCAGGTGCAACAAAATATATTATATTTGGTCTTTGACAAGTCAAGAAATAGTGTTATATGGATAACGATACTATCCCTTCGTTTCCAACTTTGAAAATGGTCTTTAATATTATATTGCTTTTAGAATTCCTATCCCTTCGTTTCCAACTTTGACAATGGTTTTTAATATCTTATTACTTTTAAAAATTGTTAGAAATAATTTTTCAAAAATATTTTTTGGTCATTTTAATTATGTTATTTTTAAAATTTTTTAAAGATCATTATATTCTTATATGAAAATTTTTTTAATTAATAATAACAAAATTTCAATATATTTTCCCATCAAAAAATTTTCCGCAAAAACATTTTTATCAAAAAATTTCCCACCAAAATTTTTCCGCCAAAAATAATGTACAAAATTTTTGTAAAGTGAATTTATAAAGTTTCCGTCAAAAACCTTATATAATCCTTACGAAAAAACTTATGAAAACCTTGTCAACGCTTTATAATATTTTTAAAATAGTTTACAAAGTTTTTATAAGGTATAAATTTCCAAAATTTTGGCGGAAAAATCCAATTTTGTAACTTGGTGAGAATTTTTTTCATTTTTTACGGAAATTTTTTTCAATTTTAAACAGAATTCTTAAAATTTTTGGCAGGAATTGTTCTTGATGTTGGTGACTGTACATGTTTGTTATCACTCTAAAAATGGTAATTTAGTCATTTCATATTTAAATAGGGGTTATTTTGAAAATGGTTAACATAAAAATGTATTTTCATAAAAAGGCATCTAAAATAGGATATTTTTGAAAATGCCCATATCTATGTTGTTTTTGTTGGGTTTTTTTTTTTTTTTCTTTTTCTACTTTGGCTGCATATTTCAGTTTAGTTTTTGCGTACTTAACATTTCAAGGAAATACAGTTTGACTTTATTTACTCATTTTATAATTTGTATGTGTACATATCTAATTGGTACTAACGGTATAGTTAACTGATGAGGGAATTTCAAATATATATTTTTCCAATATTTTTTTTAAAAACACTACTAAAAATTAAATATTTATTTAAATTTGTGTGTAAAATTATATATATACTTTATAAATATCTTAAAAAACCTTTGAAAAATCTTTCAAAACCATATAAAACTTCACAAATATCTGGATCGAACCTTTGAATAGTAGTTATTATTTATGATAACCTTATGAACTTTATCAAACTTTATAAAGTTTTCCTATTTAATAAAAAAATATTTTTAAATCAATAAATGAAAATAACATTTTTGAAAAGAAACACACCAAAAATAATATTTTCAAAAATTCTCTTAATTGAACTCACATCCGAATCTTAGACCAAATTCAATGAGAATATGTAAGCAAATATCTTGGGCAAAAAATAAATAAAAAATGGTTAATATGCTAAGAAATATATCTTAGCTAATAATTTTTGGAGTTATTTCTTACAGCCACGTGTTTATTTGTGAATATGTAGCGTTTTAGTGAGTAAAAGGGCAAAAATATTTGCGCCTTATTGTTTTCTCTTCTTCCTTCTCTCTATCGCAGTGTTTCGTTATCTCCGATGGCGAAAGAAGAGATCTCAATTTATCTCATTTGATTTTAGAGGAAAATCGAGAAGAAACTCTATCTAATCCGCTGGTCATCATCTGCAATCTAAGATTGGTTGGTCACGATCAGCAAATGAAAAGACTTTTCAAGCTTCTTCAATGGTTATTGATTCAATATCTCTCTCGATGCTCCAATCTCTTTATAATGGTGCGATTTTTTATGTTTATGTGTGTAGATCGTGATGAATTAGGGTTGTTTGATGTATTCGATTTTAGGGTTTTTCGAATTGGGATTGTTTGTGTTAGAAGCGACGGATGGTATTGTTTGTGTTAGTGGCGATGGTGTTCTTGTTTATGGATGTACAAAATTATGATGGTATTATTTGTGTTAGTGTCTATTGTTTTGGTTAAGCTCAACTGGAAGTGATGATGTGTGTATTAGCAGATTGAATCATTCTATACATTTTGCTACTGTAGTTGCCTATGAACTATTTGGTGCTCATCATGCTCAAGTACTTCAGAGCTTTGGTGTGTGTCTTTACATCTGAGGTTGAAATTTTGTACTTAAATATGCTTACTAAATTATTGTTGTAGAAACTCTGAGCTTTACCTTCTTATGTTATGTTTATGGGCTTCTTTGTGGTTTAATACATTTTAAAAATGATATTGGAAAAAACATACAGTTACTATTTACAATTGGTAAAAGCGGGTGGTGTGAGATAGAGTTAGCAAGATGTATGTACATATTATTAAAGTGTAAAGATGTAGTTTATAGAAAACTATTGCATACACCACAACTATTGTACAAAATAATCGTGTACACTACAACCATTGTACAGAAGAACCAATGTGTTCAGCACCACAACATAAGTTAATTACATCAAAAGTGTAAAGAATTTTTGTACTAAAAATGTGTTGAAAAATACTTAGGTTCATCTCTAGAGATGAACACTTGTATTCACATATTCCTCTCTCATCCAATCAGATTCTTCTATCTCATATTTCATTTAAAAATAAATCAAAAGTAAATTTAAAATCAAAACAAATTAAATAAACAAATTCTGTATACTTTTAATTAAGAAAAAATTAAATATTGATTTGGTTTAGATTTTACAATTAAACGAGGTTATATCGGTTTAGGTTTATAAATGAGAATTACTGTAACATCCGCGAACCGGAATCCCGGTTTGGGTTGTGCATCGATCGATGTAGTTGATGTATTGGTCGATGCAAGTTCAGTTTTTGCGAGACGGCTTAAGTTCAACACCCGTTTTGTTGTGCTTTAGTTTGGGGAGACCATTAGGTCGAGTATTTAAAGGGATCTCGACGTGTTTGGCCGCTTTTGGTCGTTTTCCCATAGAGAAAAGAAAGAGAGAAGCCATTCTTAGGAGGCTTGGAGCTTTTTATGTATGTTCTTGTGAGATCTTGTCTGTAGAGTGGAGATCTGTGATTGGGTTCATGGAAGTAGCTTGCTAGGAGGCTTTTCCTTGAGTTTAGATCCACTTTTCATCAATTTCAAGGTGAGTGCGTGAACATGGCTGATCTAAGCCAATTAATGGTTGTTGTGTGTGATTTTGGTTGTTATTGGCTTGTTTGATTGCTTCTGAATGTTCCTTGTGAGTTTCGTGATGTTTGGAGGTTGATTTCGATGGATATGAGTCTAGAGGAGACGGAGGAGCTCGCATTTAGCGTTGTGTTGTGTAGGGGTACTGTTGCTGATCATGGACGCAGACATGATCGTGGTAGGGGTAGAGATCCAGCGGTTAGTGATACTGTGAATCAGAGTGTGACACTAGAGGGCGTCAGCGAGTCGTAGGGCTTCCTAGAGAGGTCGATGAGTGTGTTCGGTGGTGGTGTCGATAGGACCGTAGGTGCTGATGGAGTCGGTGTGGGCGATGTTGGTGTCGGTTGGCCAGTCGTGCTGCAGTTCCAGGTTCGGGATTTCCAGTAGGTGGGGCCCTTGGTGGAGGTGTTGATCAATTCGGCTTGTTGGCGCAGCTGCTGCAGCGGTTGCTGGGAGTTGTACTTGCACAGGCTCTGGTGGTACCGCCTGTAGTGGCGGAGGTGCAGCAGCCACTGGCGGAGGTGCAGGAGCTCATTCTCAGTATGTCAGTATGCTGACGGAGATAGGGAGGATCAATACAATGCATTTTTTTGGTGGTACCGACCCTATTACGGCGGATGCATGGAGGACGAGAGTGTAACGCAACTTCCAGTCTCTCAGGTGTCAAGAGTAGTATTGGGTGGACATAGGGGTCAATTACCTGGCATATGATGCCCACTTGTGGCGGAGGTCATTGCCTGCCCGGAGAATGGAGAGGGAGATGAATTGGGTTGATTTCGTGGTGGAGTACAACTGCATGTACTTTCCTGTGAGGCATTAGACCGGTTAAAGGTGCAGTTTCTGCAGTTATCTCAGGGGACTAGGACTGTGCAGGAGTTGGACGTGAAATTCAGTCAGCTCCTGATGTATAGGGGCCGGGCGATGGATTTCGAGGAGGCACAGGTCCGGAGGTTCATGAGGGTCTTTTGGGATGCCTTGAGTGTCCACTGCCAAAGACGGAGCTATGCTTTGAGAGCATAGCTGGTTGAGATTGCAGATGTGATTGAGGAGGATATTCGGGTACAGGTGGTAACGGTGAGTCAAACAGTCCAACCTAGGAAGGCTCAACATCCTGGAGGTTTCGGCAAGGGCGGCAAGCCTTTGCAGGGATCCAAGAGGAAGTGGGAGGCTACGCAGAGGCCGAGTGGTGCAAGGTGATACAGGTGCGGTAGCATGGACCACAAGGTGGTTAGCTGTCCCCAGAGGAGTGCCATGCCGGCAGCTCAGACGGTGGTTCTTGTGTGCTACCATTGTAGGGAGCCTGGGCATATCAAGCTCAAGTTGCAGCAGATGTCAGTGGCTGTGGTGCAATACAGAGTGCAGCGGGGAGTGCAGCAGGTGGCACGGATTGAGCAGGCGCCGCGAGTGTACACGACCGCAGAGATCGGTGGAACCAGTGCTGGGGCGATCACGTGTATAATTTTTGAGACTCAAACTTTGTGATTTTCAGTAGGTTCAAATTTTATGAATTGCCTATGATAAAGTGTTATGGTTCTTAGCACATGAGGTTTGTGTAAGGACCTTATTGGTGGGCGGTCTAGGTCCTACGTCATGTTTGATTCTGGAACAATCCATTGCTTCATTATCTTAGAGTGTGCAGAGAGCGACAATGTCGAGGAGATCTCGAAGAGCAAGCAGGCATTGTCGGAGTTGCAGGAGGCAAGTTTCTGAGGGTGCTCAGGCGGGCGAGGGGAGTTGACATTCTGATCGCAGGAGAGTCGAGACCAGTGGATTTGCTTATCAGTCTCTTGTAGTTGTATGATGTTGTCCTAGGGGTGGATTGGTTGCGTCATCACAGGGTTCATCTGGATTGTCATTGAAGTAGAGTGGAGTTTGAGCGTTCAGAAGAGAAGTTGGTATTTGAGAGAGTGAACCCGACTTCGGGGAGTCTCGTGAGCTCGGCCATGCAGGCCGGGAAGATGATTGAGAAGGGACATGAGGCTTACCTGGTTACAATTTTGTTGTCGGAGTCAGTGTAGGAGTCTACAGTTGGCGGTATCAGGGTCATAGAGGAGTCTTAGGATGTATTCCAGTTGTTGCAGGGGTTACCACTTTCTCTGTTTGATTCCTTCACAATTGAGCTGAAACTGGGAACTATGCCGCTATCCAATACACCTTACAAGATGGCTTCAATAGATATAGCAGAGCTGAAAAAGCATCTAGAGGGTCTTTTGAGAAAGGAATCAATCTGTCAAGTCTATTTAAAAAGAAAATATATAAATCCATCTATCGAAGATCACATCTAATTCTATAAACATTATTTTCCGCTTTTCTTTTTTTTTTTGTTAAAAAATTTTCTATTTTTATTATTAGATTTTTTCGTATTTAAAAAAAGAATGAGAAAACTTTAATTTCCAGCTAGAATGTAATTACAAAGCATGAATATAAATGAATACGATGAAGTTGCAAGTATTATACATCAAGGACTACAAAAATAAGCGAAACCTAATAAATAAAAATCATAATTACACACATATTTCATCAGAAAATAATACGTCCAATACGTGACATATACTTGCATTATTATACAAATGCACATATCGAAACTCGTATATATCAAATCCATCGAGAAGGACACGCTAATCAAAACAAACTGAACGTTGAAAAATCAAGAAACCAAAAGCTCATATAAGAAAGAAAAAAAAAATGTTACAATGTAAACAGAGAGAGAGAGAGAAGAGAGAGAGCATTAAATGAATAGGAGAAACTTCTGACCGGTCATGTTGCTTCAGAGGACAAGATCTCGAGCTCTGCCCACCAAAGAGGAGAGGATCTAGGGGTAGCTTTCTCAGGAGTTATGTTAATAACTTGTTTAAGTTGTTCCGCTACATCTTTCATTGAAGGTCGATGTCTCGGCTCTGTTTTCAGACATTCTCGTATCACATCACATATCACTTCAAGCTCTTCTTCTTTGAATGTCTTTAACGATGGATCTATCATTTCTCCTGAGTCTTCGTTTCCAAGGTACTTTGATGCCTGAAACATGGACCGGACCGTTAGTATATGGATAAAGTTCTATGTTTTGTTGTTTCGGTTAGAGTGGTGTTACTAATAACGCTTATATATACCCATTGCTCGATAGATCCGTATTCGTCTGAGAAAGAGAGCTTTCCGGAGATTATCTCGAGCATTAAGACTCCGAAGCTATGCACGTTAGCCTCTGGCTCTGGAGGTAGTAGCAATGACGTTTGCTCCAAGTCACCACTCACTTGTTTCTTCGGATTTAATCTTGCCTCTAAGTTGAAAGGAATCTCCGAGACCTACAAATTCGATTAAGTAAATCTTTTTAGCATCTTAAAAGACAACATGTTCAAACAATGCATGCAGCTTAATAAAACACCTTTAATAAAACACCTTTAAAGAGATTTTAGAGCAAACCTTGGCTGCATAGTCATCGGTTAGGTAGATTTCTGATGAGTTGAAGTCCGAATGTGCCATGGGAGGGTTCATCTCGTGCATATGTTGCAAACAATAAGCTGTTCCCATTATTATTCTCATCCGTGCGCCCCAATCAAGATGCTCCATCTCCTTATCTGATATGCGTTAAAAATGTTATTAATTGAGAGAGTGAAGCCAAGAGAAGAAGATCATGAGACCGAGACCGATGTTTTTACCGTGCAAATGCTCAAAAAGGGTTCCATTTGGAGCATATTCAAAGACCATCATCCTATTAAAAGGATCATCTTCTTCACAATATCCAATCAGATTCACAAAGTTCTTATGGTTGATCCGGGACAGTGAATCAATCTACAAAAAAGACATACACCAACTCCAGTTCAAAAGACTATAATATGGTAAGACCTTTTTTCTTTCTTTCTAGTAAAGAGTAATTAACCTTTCTACGGTATGCCATTTCCATGGCTCTTGTCCATTCTTTGGACTCAGCAATCGCGGTTGAAGCCACCGCTATCTCAACACCACTCGACAAAGTTCCTTTATACACAGTGTAACCGTCAAATGTCTCTATAATATTGCTGAAATCCTCACAAGCTGTTTCTAGCTCAGACCGATTGAGCTTTGGTACACCTAGAAATTTTTGTTCATGTCCTCAGTTTCAATGTTAAAACAGAGTAAAAATGGAAACACTAGAGAAAAAAGATTTTACCGGTAACAAAAGCTTTCTGTAACTGTCCACTAAGACCAGTTTTCCAAGGACCTATGCTCTTCACAGCTCTTTTCCGGCAGAAGAATATACCCGCTACTATAATCAGTAAACCGACGAAAGAAGCAACCGCAATAACCACATACAGCCACACATGTTTAGATCCTTTTGATTGTTTATTATCTTGTGGCTGATCCTTAGAGGAATCAGGACTAGTGTCCTCATCAGGAGAAGGAGGGAGTAAAGGCGGTCTTCTCTTCTTTGCATTAGCTACTGCTGGGAAAGACCCGCTGCTTCGAGGGGGAGCTTCAGTTATAATCCCGGGAGAAGGACTAGGAGCGGAAGGAGCAGGCTCAGCCGCTAAATTACTTGTCTCCTCGAGTAACTCACGTCGTTTGAGGATATCAGTTTCCTCCAAAAAACCTGCAAGAATCATATATTGAAAATTTCAAGTACTAATCTTTAGATGATTCTACGCTATAAATGATGAAATCAGAACTGTTTTTGGCTTACTCGGGAATGCTTTCAAGAAACGTCTCGAAGTTGCTTTGATATGGAATACAAGAGCTTCTATCTTTTTTACTCGTATGAAACGGTTTTTCGAAACACTGTCAAGAAAGATGAACTGTGAAGAGATGAATAAACCAAAAGACACTCTCCTGTTAGATGAATCAATATATCAGACAGAGCTTACCAATGTCCAAGTCTTCTGTTTGCACATCCGAGAACAGCCAAAGGAGATAACTTTGGACTCTTGTTTAACCGGACTTCATACGACGATTGAAGTCTCAGGATCTTTATTCTCACATCACCCGAAAATTTGTTACCAGAAAGCAACCTGTATTAGTTCCATAAGGTCATAGCAACAAAAGGTAAGGTTATACTCTTTTCAATACATTTTTGTTAAGCATTGAACAATAGAAACGTTAACTCACAAGTGTTTTAGCGATGAGTCATTGGTTAGCTCAGGTGGAATCTGTCCGTTCAAATCGTTATCTCTCAAATCTAAGACTTGCAAGTTTTCGAAACTCCCATACTCCTTTGGAATTCCACCGGAGAAATGATTCCTAGAGAGTATTCTGTAAAAACAAGAAAGCGGATTAGTCCCGCTTAGCTTAAGTTACTCATGAAAGATTCAGAGAGAAGCTATAGAAGAGATCCTTACAGAGATTTTAAGTTACTCAATTGGCTAAGCTCAGGAGCTAACGTTCCTTCCAAAGAACATCCGCTGAGATCCCTAGATATATATAAAATAAATAAAAAGAACACTTATCAGAACATAAAGACAACTAATGATCTTATCTGCTCATAGTCTTAGTCTAAAAAACAGAGGAAACTTACAGAATCTGCACTTTACCGTCAACACAAGTAACCCCTGACCAAAAGCAGAGATCGTTACCAGAAACATTCCAATTTGCAAGAGTTCCATGAGGATCCGAGTTCACTCTTGCACGGAACTTCAACAATGCGGATGCTATCAATTCATCACAAACTAATTAAGAACCAAAACCCTAAAACAAAAAACATGAGAAGTAAAAAAGAAGATAGGATCATAAAAAAAGTCTAACCTTGGGAATTGAGGGACAAAGAGAGAGGAGCTTGAAGGCTAATGATCAAGAAGAGGAAGCAAGGGAAGTGGTATCCACAACCCATTATACGGTTTTTTTCTTTACAACAAACACTATATACTAAAGACTTTTTCCTAAATTACACAAATCAAAATCCCAAAAAAACCATTTCCCAGAAACAAACTTTCTTACAACCAAACCCCAAAAAAAAAAAAAAAAAGATATGTTCTATATATTAATTACAATGTACAACAGGATGAGGCAAAAGAAAATTCTTGAATATCAGGGTCGACCTTCATCATTTTTTCCTTAGGTTTGAAAATTTGATTTCACAAAACCCTTTTCATCACTGTGTTTAATATCTCTGGGATCTATAACAGCTCGTTATGAGTCCTTTTGATACCTGAAGAAAAATGCAATAAAAATTTAGATAAAGAATCATTACAAAAGGGATACCTTTACGAAGAAGCAATGTATATATATATCCAAAACAAATACAGAGAAATTATCATAAGAAAGAACATTACAAATTACGTAAAGGAACCAAACAAAATGATTGGAAACAAAAATGAAACTTACTGTAAAAAAAGGGGTTCCTTGTAATGCGAGCAAACGTATTATTATGTTTCTGGCAAATAAGAAACAAGCAAGCGGGTAGGGCAAGCAAGATAATGTTGGTGATTTGGGGAAATCAAAAATATCTTTAGAAATCGATGTTAACTGTATTCAAAAACAAAAATAAAAATCGATTTCTTGTGTGTTTGTTTGCAGGATGATGATGATGATCTCAGAGTTTTCTCTCTTCGACCATCTTTGGTCTCTCCAGGGCCAAAGGGGGGTGGTAGCCTTCTCTCTCTCCTCCTCCCTCTTCCCTTTTCTTCCCTTCTCTCTCTTTTGCAACTATTTGTTGTCTTTTTTAATTGCTTCGAAATTTTTTCCAATTTCACAACCCCTAATTCCTTGTAATGGTTTCCTTTTTTTTTTTTTTTTTTTTTTTTTAATAATCATACGTGCTTAATTATACTGCACTAGGACACGTCACCTTGCTGCATAATTATTTTAAACACAAAAATAAAATTGATTCTGTATTTTAAAATTTTAGTATCCAAATCTCTTCTCATTCTTTATTTTATTAAGAATCCAATTCAACAACACTTATGGTTATGGGACGTGCCTGCCTCTTATGCCATTACTACTAGTAGGACCGGTGATAAAATAGTGAATCTTTCTGACCGTTGGATATCGTTAATCTTACGGTTATGTATGTATGATGAGCACTATCACACACACCCACACAGTTTTTGGGAATTGATGTGCATGAACATCATCATCATTAAATTACATGCCTCCCATTACTTCTTAAATATATTTGTCTTCCGTCATGATCAAAATGTCAAAACAATTGCAGCTGATGATATTAAGAAAATAAAAAAAAAGTCAATCAAAACATATTACTATTATATTTGTGCATCCTTAGTCTACTAGACAAAGATAGCTCTCTAGTTCCAATTTGGTGATTTTGATTGTTTAAAGAAAAAGAAAAAACATTGGATTGAGTATCTGCCGCCAGTGGATTTAGATGTTTCGTCGGTTCCAATGAACCGAAAACATTCTTATAGAGGCCACATGTTAAAATTATTGAATCGATATTATGGTTTAGCATGGTTATGTTGTATAGTTATGCGGTCTAAACCGGATAAGTCAAAACCGGTTCGCATCAAACATCAATAACATAAATTAAATTCCTTCAATTACAAAACATGCGGTCGGAAAAACGAAACCACAGTTACATAACACACATTGACACACACACACACACAAAAAAGAATTGAAACACAAAGAATCAATCTCGGGTACATTACATTGTGTTGTTGCCTACAAGAAAAAGCAGAGGCAAACCTTAAAACTATTTATTAATTTAATTGTAACGTAAAAAAAGAACAAGTAATTGTGTCTTGTTTTATGTATTTTGCTGGCGAGACGATGGATGAACAATCAGCTCCTGCATATAAATTTCACAAAAGAAAAGATAATTACATTGAACAATAATACACCAAAAATAGAAAAAAATAATATAAAAGTTATATTTGGATTTTTAAAGGACCAAAAGATGTTCAAAGACAAAGAGTATTATTATTTAGTAGTACCTGAGAATAACGAGCGTGATCGTTGTGAACGTACGATGTTTTAACGATCGTTTCCCATTTCGTAGATTCAAGAACTTCTTGATCTTGTTTCTTAGTACCAACTTGACTTAAAACGACCCCGTATGGTCTAGGGTTCACCGGCGGAAGGAGAGTTCGTCGGAGCCAAGACCGAGACGGAGTTTCCGGTAACGGCGGAGGAGAAATCGCCGGCGTATATTCCGGCGATGATTTGAGAAGATTCCCTGACCTATTATTGTTGTTCCTTCTTCTGTTTACTTCCTCCACAAGAAACCTTGAGTCGGGAATTGTCGTACGTTGGTTCCTCGAAGGAGTTGAGACCGAGTTTCTAAACGTTCTGATTTCACCAGAGTTTGAATAGTTAGGAAGAAGCAAGTCTCTTCTTGTTCTTGTTGGATACAGTTCTTGAGACTTGCTTATTCCTCTGTTTAGCCTTTTAAAGCTCTCTGCTGGTTTCTCCGGAGTACCGAGAAAACCGGAATCAGAACAAGAGGTTCGGTACGGAGATATAAAACCGGAGAGACGCCTAGTTGACCAGTTTGGTAAACCGGTTTGTTCACCCGACGACGAGTGTTTCATAGACCGGTTTGATGATACTGAATCCAAAGGAACCGGGTTTAGAAACTTGAATGAGTTCTTAGCACAAAGCCTTGGCAAGAATCCGCAAGCTTTCTTGGTAACATTTGGGTAGATCTTTTGATCACCATCACCATAATCATCATCTTCATCATCATCGTCATCATCATCGTCGATGTTTAAATCATCGTAAAGGCTCTGAACAATGGCGAAATGTTCATGTTCTGAGACTAATTGACTTCTTTGGCGAATCACAAGAGCTTCTCTGGTCGTCTGAGTGATTTGCTTCTGCTCTGAAGAGTTATATGAAGATTGATGTTTCTGATGTATCTGAAGAGCCATTGCTTTAGCAGCTGGTAAGAATCTGGACATCATTAGATCTAGACTTTCTCTAGATTTCTCATCATCACCGTCGGACTTCTCACCATTCTTCTCGATTTCGCTAACTCCACTTGTGCTGCAGTTAACAGAGAAGCTTCCATTTGAAGGAACCGTATCCAAATCTTCATCTTCGTCTTCTTCTTCTTCTTCTTCTTCTTCTTCTTCATCGGTTTCTAGTAAACCTGATTCTTGAATCAATGTAGCCATGTCATCTTTTGGTTTTCCAGGACTTTGTTCCCACACAAAAGGAACAGAAGCTGATTCGGTTAGATGATAGAAGCTCTGGTCTGGTAATACAAAAACCGGCGTTTCTTGTTTTGTACTCGGACATGATCTAAGCACTGGTCTTGTAATCGTCGTCTTCTTGTTCTCTAATTCAAACGAACGCTCTATAAAAGATGGGATCCGTCTTATTGATGGTAATGGAGCATACAAATTCAGTTTCCTCCCCTCCATTCTTGAACAGGAAAAAAGAAGAAGATCAAAGAAATATGAAAACGAACATGAAAAAACAAAAGAGATCAGTATATGATGACACAGAAGCTTTTAAAATACCTCTCCACTTGGTTAAATCAAGAATCAGCTTCTGCTGTGTGTTTGAGATTGTAGTTGTTCTTATTAAAGTAAAAGAATAGGAAAAAATAATAATAGAGAGATAATATATAATGTAAATATTGGCGAATGTCTAGGGCCGAGATTGAAGGCTGGAGTTTAGGGGAAATAGCAGATGAATCTATAAGAAGAAGTGTGTGTGAGAGACTAAAGAATTGTCAATAAAAGAGACTTTTGCTTTGATCTTATGTTTTCATTTTGTATAATTGAGACTTATAACAAATCATATCCCCACAAAGATTTGATTGAAATGTAATGATGAGATCAACTACTTTTGTTTTCTTGTTGGAATTTTTATGTGCTGTGCGGATAGAAAACGATGTCGCTACATATTAGCAGACGAATACAAGAAGATCATAGACAAAAAAAAAGAATTGGCATCAAAGGTGATTAGGTGAATTAATCAATAGGCCAAAACGTGAGGAGTAGTTGTGGTTCAAGTTTCCAACTATTCATTCTTCTAAAAGTAATGAAACAAAAAAAAAGAATTGGGAAAAGACAGTTATGTGAGCCAAATAAGCACTAGTGAAGTGGGCCGACTTTGGTAAATGTAACACATGTTCTGTCCTGTCCTTTTCCGAGCCACACAAACGTTTTGTTATGCTGCACTAATTTCTCCATTTTCCCGAATACACTAATTAATTTGTTTAAACTTTTACAAGTCTTTGAAGAGAAAAGTCGCGGCATCGCCTCGACGGATGATTTGATAGGACTTGATTTTAGATTAATTAATTATTTTAAGTTTACACACAACATGAAAACCTTATAAGTTTTTTAACCACACAAAAAAAGAAAGTTGCACACAACATTCCAAAATAAACTAATTAAGAATTGAAAAGCAAAAAAATTGACTTATATAATTGCTGAATAACCAACCGGCATTGGTGGCTAAAAAAACAAAAAGACCAACCGGCATTGAAAGTCTTACTTAATGTTTATATCTTCTAAATAACACACATATAAATATTTAACTATTACTAGATACTACATGGAGTAGTTTAGTAATCGTTTCGAGAAAGGAAAAAAGAAACATTACCAAGCTCTTGATAATCTCTAATATTCAAAAGCTTTGGTTTAGTTCAAAAAATAAAATAATTAGAAATATATTTTTAAGAAATAATTATAAGGCTTATTAAGTTTTGACTTTTTGTGTAGCGTGAAATGTGGTGTGGACCAACCCTTGAATTCTATAAGGTACTAAATATTAACTTTGTTTTTTTTTTAAATATTAATATTTATTAACAAACAAATTTTCAAAAGTATCTCTAATTATATTCTAAGTTTGTAGAAGCACCCGATGAAAAATAGTGGAGAACTTGATAAGAGAAAAATATTCGATTTAGGGTTTGAATAGTAACTGCGGTCAGGACGGCTAAATCCATCTGCGATTTGGACTGTTCTATTTTTAAGGCGAACTACAGATCGTTACGGATCAACTCTATTTGTAATGTATGCAAAAACGGTTCGTAGTTGGTCCGCTACGATCTTATCTCTGTTTTATTTGGACTGTATTATTGTGAACTATATTTACTAAATGATAAATAAAAAATGGTACAGTCCGCAGACAAATTTGTCCGCTCCATTAAAATTTGTGCATCTCTTTTCTACTTCTCGTTTTTTAGAAAGCAAAAAAAAGAAAGAAAGTGAAATTAGTTTAGTTGACCAAAAATCCCTTAAACTGCGGGGAAAGAAAAGGGACAAGGCAATAAGTAGTATGATCCTTTCACGTGGCAACCACTCTTACACTGCCCCCACCAACACACTCAAGCTTTGAATTGGCCCATTAGCCCATATCGTCAGGGCCCATTTCTCGACCGTCCTCGAGAGAAAACGCGATACGACGAATATCACCGTTAGATCAAAACAAAACTCGCTCCTTTGTGTTTTTCACCAAACTTGTCACGAAATTGTAAATTCTTATTGGAGATAAAAGTGGCTCAACCTATTAATTACTATGTTCAAAGAAAACAACAAAGTAGCGACGTCTAAGTTATTGTACTTTTATGTATAGATTAATTTCTGGCCACTAATAATATGTCCCTTTGCCAAAATCTATAAAATGATTACCAAAGGTATTTCGACATTTCTTTTTGTCTTCTTTTGGTCATTTGATAATACATTACTGATAATGTTACTGAAAAAAAAAACTACTTTTAAGTCTTTACCGTAGCCCACAAAAACCTTAATTATACTAAGCAAGAAGAACACATGAGATTAACTTAGCCATATCATTTTTTGTTCTCAACAACATATATGATTATAGAGTTGGTCACTAAAACGACAACTTCAAAACTTAGAAATCGCCACTAAAAAAAAAAAGAAAAAGTGTATTTTTGTTATCATTTATCTATTTAAAAGACCACTAATTGTACCAATGTTGTTTAATTAGTCTTCATATCATTTCTTCTAACATGATGTTCTCACAAAAATAGTACGGAGAGAAGAAACATGTATACAAGGACGCGATATATATAAAGTGTAGTTTACTCATTCCTGGTGATGCCACTTCAGTAAACTACACTTTAATATATATAGATTCGTAAATCCATTTTTTGAAAAAGCCCATATTTTCGAACTGAGACATTTGTGTTTAAGCCCAGTCCGTTAAATCAATTTTGACACATTATCGAATAAGTCCTTTTTGTTTGGCCGCCGACAATTCGCGACGAGACGACGGCACTGACGACCTGAAGCGTCCTTGCTCTTCTCCATCTTCCACACCCTTTCGCTTTCTTCGCTTTTTTTGATCTCCTTTGTAACGTCTTTCTCTTACTGTAATTTATCCCCTTCAATGCTCTCTTTTTCAATTGAAGACCCACTACGGTATCTTTAATTCGTGTATCTATATAATGTCTTCTTTTCAAATGTTATTCTTCATATATTTGTCTTTGTCTCTTTGATTTCTCATCACGAAAATGAATTCCCCTGTAGTTTCATTCGAGAATCTGAAAGCTGGCCGCCTTCACCAACAGATCGTCGGAAGAATGCTTCGTCACTGGCCTGCTCGGAATGTCAAAAAAGAAGGCCAACTCATGGGCGACGACTTCCTACTTATTGATGAGAAGGTTGTTTCGATCTTAACTAGAGTTTTCATTTTTCCGTTTTTTTAACTCTATCTAATTTGAAGTTTTTTTTGTAGAGTTGTGTCATCCAGTGGTCGATTAATGTGACCCTCCTTTCAAAATTCGAGAACTCGCTACGTGATGGGGCAATATATATTGTTTCTGACTTTGAAGTCACAAGAAGCAACTCCCGTTTTAAGCTAACTGATTCCCCCTTTTCAATACGCTTCACATCAAGCACTGTTTTTGATCAAGCGGACGACTCTTTTGGTAGCATTCCGGAAGAGTTTTTCAGGTTTCGGACTCATGAGCAATTGGTTTCTCTTGCCAACACCAATACAGATCTTCCAGGTGTGTTATTTTTCCCATTGATTTAATATTCCCCTGTTTGTAAATTTACTGAATCTCTCCCTATGATAACTTTCGTAATCGACCTCTCCTAAGTTGACTTCATGACTGTTTTTGCTCTAACATTAGATGTAATGGGCGAAGTTTGTTCCAGCAAAGAATATCGGAATGGAATGACAAAAACGTTGGAGAGGATGTTAGTCCATCTATGTCTTGAAAGGTCAGTTCCCACTGTCTTCTATCTCTTTAGTTGAGTCATGTATTTGGTTCTTATATTTTCCCTTCATCATTACTTTCATCACATTTTCTTCTATTACTTTCATTACTGATAATGTTACTGAAAAAAAAACTACTTTAAGTCTTTACCGTAGCCCACAAAAACCTTAATTATACTAAGCAAGAAGAACACATGAGATTAACTTAGCCATATCACTTAGCCGTATCATTTTTTGTTCTCAACACCATATATGATTTTAGAGTTGGTCACTAAAACGACAACTTCAAAACTTAGAAATCGCCACTAAAAAAAAAAAAAGTGTATTTTTGTTATCATTTATCTATTTAAAAGACCACTAATTGTACCAATGTTGTTTAATTAGTCTTCATATCATTTCTTCTAACATGATGTTCTCAGAAAAATAGTACGGAGAGAAGAAACATGTATACAAGGACGTAAAAAAGGACACGATATATATATAAAGGTTTTATTTTAATGCTAAAAAATAAGACTAATCCAACGATTTATCATAGAGCTTAGTTTATTCAATAATCATCTCCTTTGTGAGCTTAGCAAGTGATGAAAGGTTATACCGAATGATGTTATCAACAAAAAATATCGTATCTTCCTCACTATTTCCTTCCGGCACATCCACCACGTAACTCTCCACAACCACCGTTTTCTCCACCGACGACGATGCAGCCACCACCGTTGTCTTAGATCTGTAATTAGCAAGCCTATGGTTACCACCAATGATACTAACAACCATCACATGAGACTCATCGTCAAGCTCATCGAGCCTCTCCGTGCTGAAATCCGCTGGAAGGCCGGAGACTAACGTCACTTCCCGGACTAAGCCTTTTCCTTCCCCTTCTTCGCAGGAGCGCATAGTGCAACTTTTGACGAAACGTTGGTAAGCTTGTGGTTTGTCGAACTGACGTAGTATCGACCACACTAGTGGCAATGGTGCTTCAATGGTCTCGACTACGCTAGAATGACATTGTTTTTGCTTAGAACTTTCCATCTTTTTTTTTGTTTATAAGAGTTTGTCTTTTATCGACTAATATTTCCGTGTCTAACTTCAGTTTTTTGTTTCTTTTCTCGTATGACTTGTTAAGTTCTAAAGCGTGTCAAACGAACTACATATAAATGAAGGCAAACACCGACTACAACATTTTTTATTTTATTTTTTAATATCTACAAATTCGTCATGCATGTTAAATGAAACTTTTGAGTTCGATTCGGGTTCCTCTTACTATATACTAACAAAAAACATTTTACAATAAAAACTACACAGTATTATACATTGCAATAATTTGATTTTTTTTTTTATAAAATCTTGTCGGTATATTTAGGAAGTTTCCTAGGGTATATAGACGATCGATGTTTACACTTAAATGCGCAAATTGCTTTCTTAGACACAATGATAACATACAATTGTTTTTCAAAAAGTACTGTATTCCTTATTTCGTTTACTCAAAATTCTGTTTTTCTTTTCCTGATAAGATTTGTACAAATATCTCTGATGCAATGAACCTCGTTTAGACTTCGCACCGAGGAAAGCATGGGTTAAGTAAAACCAATGACTTGGTGACTGGGAAACTAAGGTCACGTTGCCATCCCTTAAATGTACTCAACTTGTCGATAATTCTTTTAAGTTTTAACAAAACCCTCTGTCAAGGTTTTTCTCTCGTTTTAATATTTGACTATTAAACAAAAAAAAAAAGTGAACATACAAATACTTTTGACAAAATATCTTACGTAGCAACTGATAAAAATTAATTACCACGCTTATGGGCCAAAGATTATAAGTATCATATTAAGTTACGTTACTATTTATACTGTTTTAAATATTATGATAATATAGTCGATCGGTCTAATTTGGAATCTTGTTGCAGCAATGTTTTGAGAGCTAAATATAGATATGTCTTTGGCTTGCTCACGAGGTAAATACAGATGTCATTTAAACCGAAAAGCACACACTTGAATTTTAGCGAAACATACACTTGTTTACAGAACAAAAAAAAAAAAAAAAAAAACTATTTATTTTAATTTGTTGCCGACCTGGGATGGTTTTTTTTCTTTTTCTTTTTTTTTTGGTCTCTTCACAAATTCAGACCCGATTGATTGCCTATTAAAAAGACGGCCCGATATCCCCGTCTAAGCCCAACGTTTAGTGATTATATTGTCCATCTTATGTGGATATCAGTATATATGCTTGCTCAGACGCTCACCCCACAGGTTACATTTCCGAACAAAATACTGTTTTTGCAAAACTCGATTCCTTGTGGTTTATTTTTTTTTTTTTTTATAATCCACTTGTGAAAGTTAATTATTATTTTCTTTTCATTCATATCTTTTCCCAGTTTTAGTTTGCAATATATTTTAAATTGACAGTAATACTAAAAACAATGTGTATATAACATGAGATTTGCGGATGGATAGCAGTAAATTTTATTTGGATTCATGTATTAAATCTATGATTAAATAAACTCGTCTATTCAAATTCTTCTTCTCTTAGAAACCATGATATTCATGACAATGTTTAGAAACCAAAAGATGGGCATATATGAACACTAAGATTGTAAGTCCAAATTTACATAAGAAAACGTTCTGGAATTGTAGCATTTGATTCACTTGAGCTGTACCCATATGTTTGTTTATTGTTTGGCTCGCGATCAAAAATAGTATCTCTCAAAACATCTTTAGCAAGAGAAAAAACCAGTTGCCAATTTGTCTTCGCCTGCCTTCGCATATATCACCTGGTCGCAGATGTATGATTGTCATCTTGGAGCAAGTATCACTCCTAAATGGTATGATACGGTGAACGTACCACTTGTTGGACATGGGCTGCGCCCAATATGCCACTCGGCCCAACAAGACAAGATAATCGCGACTTCGGCCCGATGAAATCAGGTGCGAGTCACTAATAATCCGCAAAGGGGGCAATCTCGGAAATTCACGATGGAAACCCTAGAAAACCCTCGGTCAACAGTCCATTATATAAGGAAACAGTACTCATCGGTGAAAAGACATCTGACTCACGTACAATATCCCCAGAGCAATACTTTGCGTTAAAAACATTGTTATTATTCCGTGTACAATTTCCTGTTAGTTTCGAGCTCGGCATCATTAATTTGCTAGTTCTCCTGTGAACTGACGAGCTCGATCTTAGTTCAATTTAGTGACGACCTCATATTATTATCGTTAATAAAGAATCAACTTCACTCTTCCCCCCAAAAATTCTTATTCACTTAGTATTGTGCAATTCTTAGTACAAACAATTGGCGCCCACCGTGGGGCAGAGCAGAACGCTTCTTTTGACGAATCAATATCAACGGTCCTCACTTTTTCGAAGTTTCAAAATTCATGGCGAACCCCAATGGCGATCTCAACGAAGCAACAGAGAGACCGACGGAACAACGGTGGGGACGAACGAGAACACGAACCGTCCCGCTTCTTCCCTCCTCGACGGTCTCAACCGAAGGCTCCTTACCGAGTACGACTCCTCCGCCAGCGCCCGACGCGCCCCTCGAGCTTCCCGCAACTGCGAGCGCCGGACCCGGAACCGCCACTGACCAGCTGGTAACTGACGCCGCTGCCCTCCTCGGCGCCGCTCTCAATAACGCTGCCACCTTCCCCATAAGCAGCGCCACTCTCACCAATGCTTCCGCTCTCCCTAGTGCCGCTCTCTCCAACGCCTTGCCCGCCCAAAGGAGCGGACTCAACGACCTGATGCAGGTCATACTCGATCGACTGGACGGTCAAGAAGTGCGGACGAATGAGCGACTCGAAGCAATTGCGGCGGCTCAGGAGGCATCGCAAAACCAAATTAGCAGGCTCCAACGGCGAAGGAGCGAGCGTCGAAGCGAGAACGATTCCGGCGACCACCCTGCGAATCCGCCTCCCACCGCTCCGAATTCCGTAGAAGAACGCTACGAAAGTCGTAGACGCACTCCAGCGTCGATCATCGTAGGTTCTATTGATGAACGCCCCAGAGAAATTCCTTCCGAGGACCAAAACCGAACGCAGGGACGACGAAGCGGAAGTCCGCTGACCCCAACGTTGCCGAGCCGACGATCCGATGCGGACCCTAAGGACGAAACCATACGGCGCCTTGAGACAATGGTCCAAGACCTCTCCTCCAGAGTCCACCGAGTAACAAGCTCGGCACCTAATCTCGACCGAGTGCTCGAGGAAGTCCAGCGCTCGCCGTTTACAGCAAGGATCTCTCGCATCCGCGTTAGTTACGTTAACAAATTCAAGTTCAACCCGTACAATGGATTGGATGATCCCAAACCATTTTTAACTTCAATGAGTCTCGCAATTAGCCGAGCTCATTTCACTGACGAAGAATACGAAGCTGGCTGTTGTCAGCTGTTTGTCGAGAATTTAGCTCATGAAGCCTTAGAGTGGTTCTCCCGGCTCCCGCCAAACTCAATAGGGAGCTATCACGAGTTGACCGCCGCTTTCCTCCAACATCACTCAACATTTATGGTTCGAGGTGCCTCAAACGCCGATTTATGGAACATGTTTCAACAGAACGATGAGTCACTCCGGAATTTTATGGAGAGGTTTAAAAGAATCGTCTCGAAGCTCTCGATCGCCGACGATACGGCAATATCTGCTCTCCGTAATGCTCTTGCTCACGGCTCCCGATTCAGGGAAGATATCATAATCCACGAGCCCCTGACTCTAGATGACGCACTACACCGTGCCAATAGATACATCGAGCTGGATGAAGAAAAAGCATCAAGATCGAACCGACCAATGGCAGAGCCGCCGATCACCAAACCGGCTAAAGGAAAGGAGAAGGCACCAGATGACCATCATGAGCCCCGTCAACACTTCGATAAGGAGTACGCTGACAAGTTGGACAAAGGGAAGAAAGCTCAAACATTCGCTGTTAATGCCCAGGAACCCCAATCATTATCATCAAAACCTTGGAGTAACAAATGGGTGAGACCCATCCGGCAAAGCGGAAAAATACTGCGAATACCACAAACGAGCTGGGCATACCACAGAGGAATGTCGCTCCCTCCAACAAATACTGCTCGACAAATTTAAAGAAGGACTTATTGACGTCGAACACGAGCGACGTCAAATATCAGCCCACAGGGATAACCAATTTTTTAATCCTGAAAATGAGAACCCAAGCAGGCAATACAACACAAACCCACCCCCACAGCACGGCACAGAGAACCTGCCGCCACCCCCGGCACCAACCATTAAAAGGCACCCTGAACCGGCTGACGATCCACACGTCGCCGCCCCGCGCCGGAGAATTAATATGATCATGGGCGGCCTGACAGCTTGTCGAGACTCGGTTCGTTCCATCAAAGCTTATCGACGTGGACTCGAGGTCAAGCGGGACTGGATGGCTCAAAGTACGAAACCCACCGCGAATTCCGAACCGATCACATTCACGGACGACGATGCATCAGGCCTAACTGGGCCACACAACGACCCACTGGTGGTCGAGCTAGAAATTGGTGAGAGCATCGTCACCAAGGTCTTGATTGATACTGGCAGTTCAGTCAACGTTATTTTCAAAGACGTGCTGATTCAGATGGAGATCGACTTGCGAACGGCCGACCATAACGTCCAACCTCTAACAGGCTTTGACGGCGACACGGTTATGACCGTAGGTACGATCATGCTACCGGTCTACGTAGGGGGAACAATGCAATGCATCAATTTTGCCATCGTGGACAAACCGGTCGTATACAACGTTATCCTGGGGACTCCATGGCTGCACAAAATGAAAGCAGTGGCCTCGACGTACCACCAATGCGTCAAGTTTCCGACTTCACGAGGAATATTCACGCTACGAGGAGACCCATTGGTCGCCAGAACTTGCTTCATCATCGAACGACAGCAGCGTAGTGCCCGCACTTTCGCAATCTCAGACCCCGCCGAACCGTCAGATGGTCGTGTCCGCCCCAACACGGAATCGATCATTCAGATAAACATCGACCCCTCTGACATAACTCGCTGCGTGGGAGTCGGTGCCGACCTACCACAACTCCTCAAAGACAAGCTCGTCAAGTTTCTATGCGATAATGTCGCAACCTTCGCATGGGATATGCGGAGTATGACCGGGATCGACCCAAGCATAACCTGCCACGAGCTTAACGTGGACCCGACGTACAAACCGGTCAAACAAAAGCGACGAAAGCTCGGACTCGAGCGCACTGCCGCTGTAAACGAGGAGGTCACTAAGTTGCTCGCTGCTGGATCCATTCGAGAAGTTAAATACCCCGACTGGTTAAGCAATCCAGTAGTTGTGAAGAAAAAGAACGGCAAGTGGCGGGTGTGCGTCGATTTCACTGATCTTAACAAGTCATGCCCAAAGGACAGCTTCCCTCTACCAAGAATCGACCAACTGGTCGAGGCAACCGCGGGGAACGAACTCCTGTCGTTCATGGATGCGTACTCCGGGTATAACCAGATAATGATGCATAAGAACGATCAAGAGAAGACAGCCTTTATCACAGATCAAGGAACCTACTGTTACAAGGTCATGCCATTTGGCTTGAAAAACGCTGGTGCGACCTATCAGCGCCTTGTTAACCGCATGTTTGCCGAACAGCTCGGCCAAACAATGGAAGTATATATCGACGATATGCTGGTTAAATCGGCCCACGCTGCCGATCATGTCTCACACCTCGCTCAATGTTTCGAAGTTCTCAACCGCTACAATATGAAGCTGAATCCCGCCAAGTGCTCGTTCGGCGTGACTTCTGGAGAATTCCTAGGATACCTTGTCACCAAGAGAGGTATCGAAGCTAATCCGAAACAAATCTCGGCGCTCACAAACCTTCCGTCTCCACGGAACACACGCGAAGTTCAGCGGCTCACTGGGCGAATTGCCGCTCTCAATCGATTTATTTCACGTTCTACCGATAAGTGTCTACCGTTTTACCAGCTGCTTCGCAGCAACAAAAAGTTTGAATGGAATGATAAGTGTGAGTCCGCCTTCCAGGAACTCAAGACTTACCTAGCTACTCCCCCAGTCCTCGCAAAGCCCGATCAAGGGGAAACGCTTTATCTGTACATCGCCGTCTCTAGTTCGGCGGTCAGTGGCGTACTTATTAAAGAAGACAGAGGCGAACAACATCCCATATTCTATGTCAGTAAAAGTCTCGATGGAGCTGAGCTCCGGTATCCTACTTTAGAGAAGCTTGCCTACGCGGTAGTTATCTCGGCTAGGAAACTACGACCGTATTTCCAGTCACACACTGTTGAAGTCTTGACCAATCAACCACTGCGGACCATTTTACACAGTCCAAGTCAATCTGGTCGTCTGGCCAAATGGGCAGTAGAACTCAGCGAATACGATATTGAATACAAAAATCGCACTTGTGCGAAATCTCAAGTCCTTGCCGACTTTTTGGTCGAGCTCTCCCCCGAACTAGAATCAGGCGCTCCTCGCGAAGAAAAATGGACGTTACATGTCGATGGTGCTTCCTCTCGGCACGGCTCCGGGATCGGCGTACACCTTGTTTCACCGACAGGTGAAGTACTCGAACAATCATTTCGCCTCGCCTTTTCTGCTTCAAACAACGAGGCCGAATACGAAGCGCTGATCGCAGGAATGAGATTGGCAAGAGGAATTGGGATCAAGAAATTACAAGTTTTTTGCGACTCGCAGCTGGTAACCCACCAGTTTAGCGGCGATTACGAATGTAGGAACGATCGAATGGACGCTTACCTGAAAGTTGTCCAAGATCTCTCAGGCTCCTTCGAGTCGTTTGAACTGACTAAGATCCCTCGCAGCGATAATGCTCCGGCCGATGCTCTCGCCGTCCTCGCGTCAACTTCTGATCCCGCCCTCCGTCGAGTCATCCCTGTCGAAAGTATCGATCACCCCAGCATTACCATTCCTGCAAACATTGATCCCATTGCTAAAGATTACAAAAAGAAAAAAGTTATGGAAGACGAGACTGTCGATTTTCCAGCCTCCAAAAAACAAAGAACAAGTAACGGCACTCCCGTGCTAGCACTGACTATCTCCGAACCATCGGCAAGTACGCTACAAACTTCAGGCGAATGTTCAGCCGAGCAGGATTCCGCCGGACAAGGGTCCACCGAGCAAATATCTTCCGAGCAAGTATCCGAAGCACAGGAGCTCGCCGAACAAGAAATCACCGAGCGAATTTCTGTCGACCAAGAATCTGAAGGACAAGCATCCGCCGAGCATGAATCTGGCAATCAAGGACAAACCGGTTCCCCAAAGGAGCGACCATATGATTGGCAAGAAGAAATCCGTTGTTACATCGCAGATGGCATTATTCCATCCGACAAATGGGAAGCTCGGCGCCTCCGGGCTCGCTGCGCACACTACACTCTCTTGGATGGTAACGTCTTCCGATGGACTGCATCTGGTGCACTCTTGACTTGCGTCGGTCCCAAAGAAATCAACGATGTTATGAGGGAAGTTCACGAAGGTTCTGGTGGTAACCACTCAGGAGGTCGGGCACTCGCAATGCGCATACGCAACAACGGTCATTATTGGCCTACAATGAACGATGATTGCGACAAGTTCGTCGCGAAGTGCGAGAAATGTCAGCGCCACGCACCCATCATTCACGCGCCGACCAAATTTCTAAGGACAACAACGCCACCGTATCCTTTCATGAGATGGGCAATGGATATCGTCGGACCACTCCCCGTCTCTCGTCAAAAGAAATATATCCTCGTCATGACGGATTATTTCACGAAGTGGGTCGAAGCCGAAGCCTTCGCCAAAATCGGAACCGAGCAAGTCCAAAAATTTGTTTGGAAAAACATTATCTGTAGGCACGGACTCCCGTATGAGATCGTCACTGATAACGGCACGCAGTTCACCTCACTACAATTCGAAGGCTTTTGCGCAAAGTGGAAGATTCGCTTAAGCAAATCCACGCCTCGCTACCCACAGGGAAATGGACAGGCTGAGGCGACCAACAAAACTATCATCGACGGATTAAAAAAGCGACTCGAGGACAAGAAAGGCCTCTGGGCCGACGAGCTTGATGGTGTTTTATGGTCGCACCGTACCTCCCCCCGCCGATCAACAGGACGAACTCCGTTTTCCCTAGCATACGGGATGGAAGCACTTGCACCAGAGGAAATTGGCGTGCCAACATTAAGACGCTCCATGCTCGTTCATAATCCCACTTTGAATACGGAAATGATGCTCGATACTCTCGACACCCTCGAGGAGGAGCGCGGTAGAGCCCTTATCCGAATTCAGAACTATCAACAGCAAGCTGCGAAGTTTTACAACAAAAAGGTCAGGCCTCGCTACTTCGCTGAAGGCGATCTCGTCCTCCGAAAGGTTTTCGAGAACACCGCCGAGCTCAACGCGGGCAAGATGGGCGCTCATTGGGAGGGCCCTTACCTGGTTTCTAAGGTTGTCACTCCGGGCGTCTACCAGCTACTCGCCATGGATGGCACCCCAATCCCCCGCTCATGGAATTCCGCAAACCTAAAGCGCTATTACTATTAAGCAAAGCCCAAGCCCTTCAAAAAAAAAAAAAAAAAAAAAGACGCTCGTGCTACCTAGCTCTCCCTATGAACTACGAATGGCTTGATCCCTTTCTAAGGGTACGTAGGCAGCCCGTCAAAAGGCACAGCTATACAAGAAAAATAAAAACAAAAGTTTAAACACGTCAAAATACAAATGAGCTCTCTCGAACGAGTCCATCTCAGCGAGATGTCCAGCTCTTACATCGACCCTCTGGCCAAGGGAACGATTCAAAACGCGTTCCTCATGGATGCAGCGGTGAAATAATCTGCACAAGATAAGCCGACCCAGATCGCATTCAGCTAGCAGGCGGTTAAGGTTGTATAAGCCAAGTTCTTACTTGCACTTCCTTGCTGACCTCGTGGCACACACAGGATAAGCCGGACACCAGGGCCGCACCTAAAAGGTACGACGAGCTCACCTTGACTACCACCCTAAACATTTGAGATTCGAAACACGTAATAGGATAAGCCAAGAGACGTCTTGCACCGTAAAGTACAACTCGATATAAAAGAAGAACACAATTTTATTCCATAACCGAAGAACAAGTTCAAAGTAACAAAAACAAGCAACAAGCGTCACGCTCAACACAAGTTAAAAAACAACAAACAAAAGTTATGCTCGGCACACGCATCCCACTCAGACGTTCAATCTTCTATCCCCATATCGGCATTAGAAGGTTCATCAAACTCCAACTCGCCGATCATCTCCTGCCAATCTCGGCACTCCTCTCGCAACTTCTCCAGCGTATCCATCGGAACATCAGCGCCCCGAGCAACCATCTCCTCGAGGTACGAACGAATCCCTTCAGCCATGCTGCTCTCAACGAAAATGTGATCCGTGTTCTCAAGTTGAAAGATGTAACATCTCAACCTCTCGATTCGAGCTCGGCACTCCGCAATCTCCGCACGATTCAGGAAAGGACTCCACGCGAGAGGTTCGAGATCGCCCTCTTCGCACTTAGGGTCCTCCGCCTCAGCCAACAACGCTTCGCGACGCGAACGTTCCTCAATGAGCCGATCCATTCTCCACTTCGAAATAAAAAATCCTTCAGCAATCATAAGCCCGAGATACTCCACGGTCCCGTCCACACGGCAGAACTGAAAATGTAGGTCGAACTTATGGCGTGTCGCCATAATGTAAGCTCTCAGCCTTTGGATCCGAGCATGGTAGGAGTCGATTTCTTCACGAATCAAGTCATCGTTAGAAACGATTTCGCCCTCGTTACGATCTTCAGGAGCTTGACGGGGCCTTGCAGCGAGCCGCTCTCGAGCTCTTCTCAGCCACGCTGACCTCGTAGTCGCAGGCATAGGACCAAGATGAAAGATTTATCCTGAAAACAAGAAATGGAATGGTGAAAAATGAGAGATCTATCCTGAAAACAAGAAATGGAATGATGAGAAATGAACAAATGGAGTCCGAATATATAGAACAAAAGTACACAATTCCCAAGGAAAAACGACCAATCCAGTAATTGTCAAAAATCACACCCATTGAATGGGCGACACAAGTCATAAACCAAAAGAACATCAGATAAAGCTCAAATCCGGTCACAGTGCAAAGTTCCAAAAAGAAAAAATACAACGCCTAAACGGCACAACACCCGCTACATATCGGGGACATCCTAACAACAACAAAAGAACAGAGGCGAGTCAATGATTGGCAGCGGCATCAGCACCCGAGCTCGACGGTGCCCCTTCCGCAGCGACCTCCTCGACAATCATAGGAACCTCCGCGCTCCCTGGTTCCGCCTGAGCAGTCACGGAACTGAGCATGCTCTCCATGCCGATCATAGCCTCTGGAAGAGCCTCGAGGTCGCTGTCCAGAATATCGGTGATATCGAAACCAAGGACCTTGTCCTCCCACATCTTCGCGTCAGCTTCCAGCCCAAGCAAAGTCTTCGGCGGAATGATCGCACCATCTTTGACCAGCTCCTGAAGGCAATCGTATGTGCCCGTCACCTGGCTCAGTGTCAGAAGCGACTCTTGTACCGCTTTGTTATCAATAATGTGCTTCCTCATCCTCTCGATACGAGCCCTGTATCCAGCAACCTCGACTCCAACGGTCTGACGTTCCGCTTGCAACTGCTGCATCTGCGCCCTCTGAAATGCATGGTCGACCTCGAGACGATCAAGACGAGAGCGAGTAGCATCAAAGGAAGACTTGAGATCGGCCACTTGCTTCCTGTAGCTGGTGACTTGCTTCGTAAGAGCAGCTGAAACTCCTCGCTCCTTATCAAGGTCTTGACGAAGCTCCTCGGCCGACCTCCTAGATTGGTCAGAAGAGCGAGAATCAGCAACTTGCTTCTCCAGCTCGGCAATGCGGCGCTCATACGAGACGACCATGCGGTTCACACCCCCACCAAGCTGAAATGTAAAAAGCAAGAAATCAGGACAGCAATTGGAAAAATTAGCTCAAAACATAAAGAGAAATGCCTACCTGAAAGTATTTCCGAGCCCACGATCGATACAGCTCAGGATCATGGAGGGAATTCACAGGAGGAAGCGGGTCAACGGAACCGCGAACCTTGCTAGCAAGCTCGCCACAAGCAGCTCCGTTGTTGACGAACAACTCGTCCTTCGTCTTGTAAGAGAAGGAAAACGAATCATCGATCCCAGTAGAATCACGCGGCATGCCCTCCCTCCTAGATTTCTTGGATGACTCGGGCTCAGGAACAGCCACCCCACCATAAGAAGCTCTCTTTCTCGACGTGGGACGCCCAGAGTCAGCAACAACGATCGCTTGGGCATCAGAAGCCTCGCCGCGCGACTTCTTCTGTGCGCGCGGGGCAGCAGCGGGAGCAGTGGTAGCTCTCTTGTCGACGCAAGCAGAAGCCACTTCCGTCGACCTCACATCTGCAACGCCCAGATCGGCATCTCCAATGGTTGGAGGATCAACGACCTCAGCATTAGCAGCGCGCAAAGAAGACCCAGCATCAACGACCTCAACTTGCCGTTTTGATGAGCACGTAGGCGAACGACGGGATCTGCACAACATCAACCAAAATAAAGAAAGATCAGAAACAAATTAAGAAAATTCAAGCAAGTAGGGATAAAAACGGCAAGCTACCGGGAATCATATTCCATTCAGTAGCATAAAACATATCGAGATTGTCGACCGAAATCTCATCCAGCCTAACAAAGAAGAAATAACGCTGCCAGCGACGAATCTTCTTTTCGGCCCCGACAACGATCTGGTGACCCGATCTAGCACTAGTATAAAAATACCCCGGACTATCTCTGACTTTCGTAAACCTAGTCGCTTCCTCTAGGAAATGCACATCAACCTCTACACCACAATCGGTACCGAGTATCGCCAAACTGGCTGCATTACGAATAGCTCCCACAGAAAGTTGAGAAATGGCTATCTTGCGCCTCGCGCAATACCTCGTCAGAAATTCCGGAAGAGGAAACCAGAGACCGCAATCAGTAAAGTAATGCTCGTAAAGAGTGATAAAACCTGTCGGAGGCGCCCAGGGCCGTTCGTGCCGTTCGGGAACCCGAAAAACCAATCCCTCAGGCATCTTACACCATCCTCGCATCGCTGCAATAGACTCCGACGAGCATAGCGAGTAACCAAAGTCGATCGGACCAGCAGTGACCACGGCAGGACCGATCTCGGGACTAGTCGGAACAGCACCGAGACCTAAGACGGCTAAACCCGGATCAGGACGGTCATCTCCAACGACTTCTACTAAGGCAACATCCATAGGATTCTCACCGGAACCGCTCTCGCTGTCTCCGCTAAGCTCGAGAAAATCATCAATATCGCAATCATTGGCTAAATTGTCGATATCGAAGTTTCCACACTCCGCTCCAACATCGATATCCATACTATCAAAAGAATCCTTGTAATTTATACCATGCTCCCTAGAGAAGGCGCGTCGAATACCCGCGAGAGTTTTACCACGCGCACGCGCTGGAGCTTGTGATCCTAGCGAAAGCCGACCTCCTCCTCTTGATGTCGGGCCGACCTTGCGAAAGGAGTCGACCATATTTCCACTCTGCCGACCACCGTGCTCCCCACTATCAATCTCACGACCTCCCAACATGAGATCGGTATCCTCGTCATCGGTACCACGAGAGATGGACTCACCCCCTATGACGACCTCGGATCCATCCATACATCGCCGGCTACCGTGAACGTCACCAGCGACCTCGGCATCCATGCCGGTCTCGAGCCGATCGCACAAACCTCCGCTCGGACCGGAAACACCGATCTCCAATCGAACACACGATTCGACTCCGAAATCTCTCGGCGAGCCGACCTCGGTGCCGAGCTCGAGGTGCCGAGCTAACACGCTCACCGGACCTGCCAAGGTGCCGAGCTCACCGAAGCCTCCCGGACCCACCGAAGCGCCGAGGTCTCCCGGATCTCTCGACGAGCCAAGCTCGATCCGCCGAGCTAACACACTGCTCACCAAACCTGCCGAGGTGCCGAGGTCTCCCGAACCTGCCGAGGTGCCGAGCTCGCCGAGGTCTCCCGGACCTGCCGAGGTGCCGAGCTCTCCCGGATCTCTCGACGAGCCGAGCTCGATCCGCCGAGCTGACGCACCGTTCGCCAAACTTGCCGAGGCGCCGAGCTCGCCCGAATTTCCCGGACCGAGCCCGATCCGCCGAGCTAGCGCAATGCTCATCGGATCTGCCGATCTGCCGAGCTCGCCGACGATGCCGACCTCAGAGCCGAACCTCGCTCCTCGCGAGTCGATTCCAAGGCTCGAACCAACCGAAGTGCCGATCTCGTGATGCCGACCTCGGTTCGCCGGGAACCCGGGCTCAATCCGCCGACCCACAATCTCGCCGGGCTCGTGTCGGCCGAGCTCGGGTACCTCGACTTCAGCCTCGTCTTCGCTGGACCGAATCCCGCCGAGCTCGTGCCGGCCGACCTCGGTTACCTCGACCTCGGCCTCGTCCTCGTCGGATTGAATCTCGCTCGGACATACCTCAAAATCTCCATACGCACGAATCAATTCAAGGGAACCATTGGCCATTACCGACTCACCTTGATCGGCGGTCAACGACAAGCCCAACCGATCTATCATTGGCGATCGGCGGCGAGCTGAGAGTGGCGATGGTCGGCGGCTAGGGTTTTGCCAAAATTTTTAACCAAACAAAGAAACAGAGAGAGAAAGGAAAAACACAAAACACAAAATAAAGAGATAGAGAGAGAAAGTTACCTTCTTATGGAGTGGAGGAAGTTAAGAAGGAAGAGAAGGTGAAGGTACCATAAATAAGTAAATAAAATGGAAAAATTTATGTCAAATCCGTCATCTCAATCCGCGACTCCTTTCTCTTTTTCGGGAACGTTATCGAAAACCGCATTCAAAGTAAAAACCGAAGGATTTTTTTCTGATGACTCTCGAAAAACGAGCCCGAAGGTTACAGAGAGATCACTGTAGCTATTTCTTCCCAGAAGCGATCCGGGACGATCTGTGCCGAGCAGGCATATTACAGAATTCAAGCATGTCCGCCGATCGCAGAAAAACTGACGTTCTCCGGACTAGGGGGGACTATTGTTGGACATGGGCTGCGCCCAATATGCCACTCGGCCCAACAAGACAAGATAATCGCGACTTCGGCCCGATGAAATCAGGTGCGAGTCACTAATAATCCGCAAAGGGGGCAATCTCGGAAATTCACGATGGAAACCCTAGAAAACCCTCGGTCAACAGTCCATTATATAAGGAAACAGTACTCATCGGTGAAAAGACATCTGACTCACGTACAATATCCCCAGAGCAATACTTTGCGTTAAAAACATTGTTATTATTCCGTGTACAATTTCCTGTTAGTTTCGAGCTCGGCATCATTAATTTGCTAGTTCTCCTGTGAACTGACGAGCTCGATCTTAGTTCAATTTAGTGACGACCTCATATTATTATCGTTAATAAAGAATCAACTTCACTCTTCCCCCAAAAATTCTTATTCACTTAGTATTGTGCAATTCTTAGTACAAACACCACTCATATACCTTTCCTATCCTAGAGAGTAGAGGCTATTTTTATGTTTGATCCAATTAGTTTTGGAGTTTAGATTATATATATTATGCGTGGAGGGAGTAGAGAGAAGAATGGAAGGTGACACAACAAATCGTCACCCTCCCAACCATCTTATCAGCATCATTGATAACTCATTTGGCAACCGTATCAACTTTCTTTGTTACTAAGAAGGAAAAAAGTTCGGAAGTAATGGAAAAACTGTTGTAACAAATGGAGTTCACACTACCTATCCGATCGATGGTCCAACATAAAAAGTTATACGCTAACTTTTCTTACTACTATTTTTCACTTTCAAGTTTTTGTTCGTCTCTATAAGTAATATTTTTTGTTAATGATGGTCGATAGATTTTACATTAAAAAAAATAATAATTAGAAGTATACGGGCGCAAGTAAAGCCGAGTTGATAACAACTCTACAAGTATGATAAATTAAAACTTAATTCCGGTTTGTAACTAACCGATCAACTACAAGTATGATAGATTTAAACTTGCTTTTTGTATAACAAACCAATACTTCAAGTTCAAACCCATGAATAACATATAATTTATAAAGAAACATGGCACTATGGAATCATATTAAAACAATCTTATCCTTAAACTCATGACTCCAGGCCATTGTTATTAAATATTATAGTCTATGGCTAATTAATTTATAGCTAGCTACAAACAGATATATACAGTATACAACTATACTATACATTAGCTTTAGGTATACGTATAACTAAAGTCCGTATATATTGCTAACCCTCTCCAGGATCTAGGGTTTCTGAAAACACTTTCTATACCGTACCGACTCGATCGTTTTAACTTCTTAATCTTGTGACAATTGAATTTGAAGATAAGGTTTATTTGCTACTCCCAACAACTGAATAATATATTTCCCGTTCGATCCTAAGTTCGATCCTAAGTTCGGTTTGTTACATAAATCATGATTTGGTAATGCTGGTTCAACTGGTTTCCTTTCATTCTTTGAATAAATGGGCTCTAGACCTTGTAATATAACTACAAATTGCATACGTGTGCACATATATATATATATATATATATATATATATATATACATAAAAGTAATACTTAATTATAAGTACATGTAATACAAAATATTATTTACCTACTTGTGAATTCCAACATGTGTACCAGACTACTACGGTATACTACCAATGTATACATGTTGATACATCATGAGGCATGCAACGTACAGAAATGTTATGTCATTTAAATACATTCACAGTTGGCACACACTCTAATAGCTAAGAACTGCTTTGTATCGGCTAAGTTCTATGACAAACTATAAACTACATTTTAGATATATATTCTCCGTTAATCTTAGGTGAATTTGAGTACCAAATTAGTATATAAAACACACACACACGTGTTAGGATAAATAACAATAGAAAATCATCAGGAAAATTTGATGGAATCAATCACTATTATTAATCCGATATATTGAGTGTTGTGGTCTATAGATATCCAGAGAGAATAATTTCAATTTAAAAGAAAAGATCATACTACGAAACTTTAAATTTGTTTAAAAAAGAGAATTTTAAAATTGATTACCTATATTGGAAATTGTTTTATATGATATAGTTATCAAGTGGACGACTGTTTAGAAGTTGAAGAGTTTGCAACATCCTTCTTGACAACTGCGACGTCGTTTTTAATCTTTCTCCTCTTCTTCTTCCTGTACGGAATCCCACGGGCCTTGGCTTGAGACTCTCTCACTTCCCTCAAGTGAACCCGGATAGACCCGTTTGCAAACGGGTTAGTATCAGGTGACCCGCCACCGTGTTCCTCGTAAGCAGCTCTCAACCTTCCGATCAAAGCATCTAGGCTTCCCCAAGCTTGTTTGAGAGGACACGTGCAAGGTCCTGGTGGATCGGGTTGTCCGAAGAAGACACAAGCTTGATGATGTACTTTGGTCTTACCAAACTGATCTAAGTACCTTAGGAAACTTAGCACGTGCGTGTAGTCGAACTGAGACATCATCAACGGTGGATTTTGCGATTTTAGGTATTGGATGAACGTGTTCCAATCTCGACGTTTCTGAGATTCGTAGCGGCTGAGGGGTTGCTGCGGTTGAGGTTGAAGCGGTTGCTTGTGGTGGTTAGAGGAAGAAGATGGATGATCCGGTGGATCTTTCGTCGGTGTGTGATTATCTGAAGACATTATTAGGGGAATTCTGATTCTTTTTTTTTTGTATGTGGTGTTGTTTGGGAGTATTATATTTTTGGTTTGTGAGCAAATTGAAGAAGGTTTAAAAGCAACAATAAAGTAAGGGAAAATAAAGAGAGAGATAGATACTGAGAAATAATGGAACGAGGAGAAATTATTCACGAAAAAATGATTACTATGTATATATACGTTACTATTATAAGTTACAATTAATTCCTATCATTTCATGCGAATGTCAAAATCGTTATTTTGTTTGTTTTTTGTAAACTATGCTTATATGATATAATTTTGGAAAGTGAAGGATTTTTTTTTTTTTTTGACTAGTATTTAGTTTTCCACGTACTTGTCCTAACAAATTTTATGTATAGCAACATAATTAAAATCCAATTAACCAAAATATAATTAAATTATATATATATATATATATCAGTTAATGAGTTAATCCAATTCTTATTCTCGTAACTATATAGGTTATAAATATAATAACTAAATAATGATACTATATACAAATATCATGCAAATATAAATGATAAATGAAATAGTGATCTTGATCCTATCTATTTTACTAAACTTTCAAATATCAGTCGTTATAAAACAAGACGTTTTTTTTTTTCAATAAACAAGACGTATTTAAAAAATAAATGATTTTGGTCTTAGTCATTTTTGAGATGATATGAAAGCTCTATTATTTTTACAGACAACAAACTATTATATATGTGAATGACCAATCTATATAGTTTGACAATAGAAGAAGATCTATTTCAATAAGATTTTATCCTTTTTTTCTTCTATTATGCCACTAAGCGTGGATTATATATTATGTTTGTATTTTGTTAATGTTATGTTCACACGTTACTTTCTGTGACTTTTTTTGTCATCATCCAAGGAAAAATAGTATATCAACGTACACAAAACAATTCAAATATCGACTTTGTAATAATATATACTACAAATTAGTACAAGATTATTATTATATAGAGCAAAAGGAGAGAATATATTTCAATGGATGGGACCCCCTGCAGAAGGTGCTCTTGTTCCTTTTATAAATTTTTATTCTTAAATATCAAAATTTGTTATTTTATATGGTTTGTTAATTATTTTTTTTGGTCACTGATGTGGCTATTTTAATTTACACACTGTTATGATATACTCTTCCTTTTTAAAATGCCTTAGGAAATATTAGTTTAAGCTATCCATTGTACGACTAGCAACCAAATCAATCATTATAAGTTTTAATAATGATTTATTAATTAATTTCTCCAACTTGCTTAATTTAGTGGCTATTGTTGAATTATGTAGCCTATTATATCTATTACTTTATACATAAGAAATTTATAATAGCATAATTACAATAATAACGTTGATGAATGATGATGACCGTCATCATCCTACTCGTAGCGATAGCCATTAACAATAGATTAGTGAGAGTATTACACCTACTAATTTCTTCCTTTGAAGAAAACAACGATATTCCAATTTGTGATGATTTCTGTAAAAGTGCTTTTCATATACGTGAAATAAGAGAAATAGAGACACATTAATCATATATAAGCAGATACTTTGTATAGTTTGTGTATATACATGGAATATTGACTATATAATAACATATCTCTTACTTACTATACAATGAGTGATTGCTTAAGCATAAATGTGTGTGAAAGTGGAGGACGCATAATATATTGGCTTCCATTATCTTACCTTATGGATGTAATGTTATAAAATAAAAAAGGACTAAACGATCCACGCTCTTTTCTTTAGATATTGCTTTATAATCCTTAAGATAGAATTCATTGTCACTATTACATGTATTATAGTATAAATCGTACGTGTTTTGTGATCAATGCGTGTTCACAAAGAAAATTAACTACTAATGTGCTGTTGACAAAAAAAGAAACCCTACTATAATGTCTTATGTGTATAAATGTGGTTGCTCATGGACAAGAGAAGTACTAGTTCAACGAATAAGTTCGAAGACAGAAACACCTAAAAAGCATGAAAATTATAGTGAAATAAAAGAGAAAACATAATAATTAAAGACAAGCATATTATTTGATACACACATTGACACATTTAGTACCCTTTGTCGGGAATAAAAATATAACAGCCGGTAAAATCTAGATTCCGGTGACCAGAGAACTACAGGAATACGACGAGATAAATAAAACCCTAAGTAAAAAAAAAAAAATGCATTTTGAGACAAGATTTTGTAAGAGAAGATCTTGTGTGGGGCAATATATCTTTCGCTATACTTTTGTCCGCTACATCAATAGAAATCCACTCGATACCAAAAAAAAGAAACAAAAATTAAAGAAGATATAGGAATAAATTAAAAATTCACGTGGGACTTGGGTCCATCTGTTTATTTTCACCTGGGGGATCATATCTATCTATATGGTATTATTTCGTATACTACTGTGTTCTTTCTTTTTGCCCAATGCCTTTTCTTTTGTTAAGAAAAAGTTACAAGGATGTCTTTAGATTGCATTTTTTGTTTCGTTTGGGTTGATACGAAATGATGGCGTAAGTCGTGACTACTAATCAATCATCTTCTTTTTTTTTTATACGTTAATGGAAAGAGAAAAACCATTGGAATGAATATAATTATTCCATTGAAACCTTTATTTGTTCCATAAACTGTTTCATATATGTAAAAGATTTTGTTCTTACTAAATAAAATACCAACTAGTATCCCCCAAAAATGCTACTATATTAAGTCTTGGCTCGGTCTTCAAATCATGGACATAGACGGACCATAGTTCTAGTCCTTGTGCCACAATTTTTGTTACTTCTAATCTCCAATGTTCCGTATATTTTTTTTTAATTTACACTTTGGGCTATAGTCCGAAATCTGCTGGTTATAAAAGGAAAAGTTTAAAATATTTTTAATTTATTTTGTTATATTAATATTTTTTTTTTAAATAACATATTTTATTTGAAAAATATTTAGGATTACTCCTAGGGGTGAACACTTGTATTCACTTCCTCTTCTCTCAACCAATCAGAATTTTCCTTTCTAATATTTCATTAAAAATAAATTAAAATTAAATTAAAAAAAATAAAACAAATTAAAGAAACAAATTCTGTATATTTTAATTAAGGAAAGATAAATATTAGCTTGATTTAGATTTTACAATTAAATGAAGTTATATATCGATTTGAGTTTATAAATGACAATTAGGGTTTTAATTTTTGGATTTACAAATGAGGTGATTAAGATTTAGATTTTACAATTAAAATAAAACTACATGTTGGTTTGGGTTTACAAATGAGGTGGCTAGAGTTTAGATTTTACAGTTAGAACAAAATTATATGTCGATTTGGATTTACAAATGAGGTGGTTAATGTTTAAATTTTACAATTAGAGCAAAATTATATGTCGGTTTATGTTTACAAATGAAGTTGTTAGGGTTTAGATTTTACAATTAGAACAAAATTATATGTCGGTTTGAAGTTATAAATAAAGTGGTTAGAGTTTAGACTTTACAATCAGAAAGAATTTATATATCAGTCTAGGTTTACAAATGAAGTGGTTAATGTTTAATTTTACAATTAGAATATAACTATATATCGGTTTGGTTAATAAAAGAACCGTTTGAATTTTTTATTTTACAATAATGTATATAAAGCTTTATTTCTTTATCTATATATATAAAGTAGACTTTTGCTCACTCCTGAAACTGCCACCTCAGCATATCCATTTATTTCGTAAGCCCATTTCTTGAAAAAAGCCCATATTTTTTACTGAGACATTTGTGTTTAAGTCCAGTCCGTTATCTCAATTTTGACACATTATCGAGTAAGTCCTGTTTTTTTTGACCGCTGACAATTCACGACGATACTCCACAGACGACGGCATTGAGGACCTGAAGCGTCCCTGCCCTTCTCCATCCTCCACACCCTTTCGCTGTGTTCGCTCTCTTCGATCTCCATTGTAACGTATTTCTCTTACTGTAATTTATCCCCTTCAATGCTCCCTCTTTCAATTGAAGACCCACTTAAATTCGTGTATCTATATTACTTCTCCAATTTCATGTTTCATATATTTGTCTTCGTCTCTTTGATTTCTCCTCACTAAAATGATTTCTTTGATCTTGGACTAGAAGAAATCTACCCAAAAGTTTGGATGTTTCGATAAAGGTTTCTCTTGAATTTTTTTTTCTTTTCCAGAAAACAATGTCTTCGATCAATCTCTCTTCATCGTCTCCTTCCACCATATCTCTTTCCCGCTCAAGGTAAGGTTTTTTCTTCTTCCAAATCTCTTATTTTGTCTAATCTTCATTGGTTAATTGATTTTGGGGATATGATTAAGAGATGCAATTCAAAGTTTCAGCTTAGATCGTGATCTAAGGATTTGTAATTGCGTTTCAGTGCCCTTAGAATTTGTGATTAGAATGGATCGTGATATTCTACTTGTTTGGTCTCCTTGGTGTTGGCTGGTAAGTCTAATCGATTGCTGACTACACACTTTCACAACATTGTTGTTCTGACTATTCTTCTACATCAAATGAGAATAGATTTGATGGCTGATTTTATTTGTTTCTTCGTCGTACCATGATGCCAACATGGTATTTTAGTATATCTTTGTTCTCACTTTTACCCTATATGTTGAAGGTTCATCGGGTTTCAATTTCTTAATAAAGAAGAAGTTTCATATGAAGGTGGTTTCTCCTTCCTTTTTCCTTATTCAAACTTAATTTCATCTTGAAACAGGGAGCTTAGATGTATCATAGTTGTATTTATTACACATTTACTTACTGTATCGTTTTGTCCAAGATTTATATTGTGAAATTCATCCCAAAGTCGTTTCTCTTTTTTTCAATATGTGAAACAGAAGAGTAACAGATGAGAATCACTTGTAAATCCTTCTCTAACCAACTATTTAGTTCATATCATCTCGAACTGAACCATATACTATATTCGGAGTAAAGCAATTCTATGAATGTAGACGTAGTCAAATCATCTTTTGTTGTCTGTTTATTGTCCGGCTATTATAATTATTAGTTAAAACTTCTCTCAGTTAATGGTTTGGATCATAGATTTAAACACCAATTACAATCAAGATTTCCCTTTGTTTGATAGGTAATGAGATATCTACTTCGCATAAATCAGAAAACACTACACAGGAAGAGATGGGGAACTCATTGAAGGTTAGTCTCTAATGTATGCCTATGTATGGCTTTGTCTTTATTTCATTTCTAATTGATGAGGTTGAATTTAAGGATAGTTCACTTTGTCAAGCCTACTGTTTCTACTGTAAATACGTAGTTGCAATATATATAATAGGAGCATTGCATAACCCTTTAATGAAGGTGGAGTAGGATTACATTCCAGCTGCATTCACTTGGTTCAAAACCATGTCCCCTAAAATGGTGCCAAAATGGCCTGCAAAAAAAAGGTTTTAACCCCAAAACCTTATAGCTTGCTTTAAGTCGATTCTTCATTTTTGGGTATCTTACTACAGGAGATTCCATGGAAGTCGTTTTTCCAAAGCTCAGCTGTTTGGGCGATGATATACACTCACTTTTGAGGAAGTTGGGGTCACTACACCTGTTTCTCTTGGCTACCTACTTATTTCAGGTAATTGCGTGTTCCTGTTCACCATGTTAGATTTTACTGGGTAATACTGTAGCTGCCCTACTATGAAAGTCTATCTATGTGCAGTTTGAAATTCTAAGATTTTTAACTTAGTTTGTACAAGATGTATTCTTCTTTCAAGACCTAATTGATGCTTGATGTATTTTGTGGTTTCATGGCTCATATTTTCTGATATAAATTCTCTGGGCCTATGATTTAGATGAAACTACATTAAAATTGTTCTGTAAAATACACAGTTATGGCTATAGCAGTATTCATTCTCTTTGTTCTGTATCTTTGTTGATGAAGATATTAATTTTGATCATACTTCCGGTATGCAGTGAGGCACTGGATCTAAATTTGACAGAAGCTGCTTGGGTAAGTATAAAACTGTCTTTTATATTCTGTTTTCCCTGAAATATTGAATCAGTTCAGCTTGCATTTTGCAAAGGTATAACATTTTGGGATTTAATATGTGGATGTGAAGATCAGGTTTCCATCCTTCCTCCACTAGCTTCGATTGTCGTGACAAGTCTTGCTTCACAATTTGCTGACTACTTAATAACAAATGGAGTTGAGACTACCACGGTATAAAATCACATCTCTTTTCTTCGTATGTACCTTGTAGCAAACCAAAAGGGTCTTAACATGAAGGCTCTTGCAGATCTATCATTTTATACGCAATTTTCAAAGTGTTTACATTATTCCATTCTGATTTTGCACCAATGGTTACCCAGTTATCTAGATCAACTGTAGTCACTTTTATATGTAAACTCCTTGGGAATTACCATGTAGGTTCACAAGATTTGTCAAACGATTGCGTTTGTGTCACCAGCGATCTGCATGACACTTTCATCTGTGGACAATGGATTGCCACCATAGGAAATTGTAGGAATCTTGACAGCAGGCTTGGCCCTATCAAGTTTTGCGCTATCAGGTAACTGGATACGTATTTTTCTATCCTCTGTCAAGAATCCTCAAGTAACATTGTGTAAAAAAGATGCACCTGAAAGGGTTTATTGCACCGGAATGACAAGAACCATGGTTTTTCGACATGACTTTATTGTACTCATCATGATATCTCACCCGAATATGCAAGCATACTTCTGGTATATATAGTTCTCATTCATAAACCATATGAGCCTTGTTTGATGCCAACTCTAAACAAGTCAGGTGATTATTTATTATTATTTTAGGGTCTTACCAACACATTGGGGGCAGTACCTGGAATTGTAGGTGTGGTCTTAACTGGCTTTCTCCTGAACTCGACCCATTCTTGGACTGTAAGTTGCTAACCTTATATTGATTGACATTCAGTAATCTTCATTAATTAGTAACTCAATGTTCTGATTAACCCGTAGATGTCTCTATTCGTGCCATCAATATTCTTCTATGTAACGGGGGACTGTTGTAAATGGTTGGCATTTGCTAGCAGTGAGCCTCAGACGTTCACTAAGGAAGGCTCATAGGTTTTGTTTTTCAACTCTTTTTTTTCTTGGGAAAAGAAAAAGACATGTAGACTTTTATTATTGTATAGGTAAAAGAAATGGTAAATTTTGGTAAAAACGAAAAGAGCAGTGGTAATTTTGTTCACTGCCTTATCCTGGTTTTTGCATAGTTGCTAATGAATTGAAAACCTCTAAGTGTTGTTAATGGTAAAGCGTGTGCATCTGTCTCTGATACCTTCTTTAGCTTCGGTAAATATATATACTAACGACTACTGAGGAGGCATTCCGGTTTAAGTTTGGTTTGGTTTAGTTTTGGTTAAATTGTGTCCCGGTTCCATCAGTTGTTACTATATCATAGTATATATTTAACGACAAAATGGTGAATCTTTAACATCATCAATCAATGAAGTACCATCGTATAGGAGGATCTTGTATCGGATAGAAGATTACATATCGAAATAACTGTGGATAATATTAGCTTTTTAATTGATAGTGGATAATATTAGCATTATCTTGTGGTATGGTATGGCTTATGACTTGAGTCATTTTTATCTAAACGATAATTAAAGATATATATATAAATAAAAGTTTAGATTATTAAAATATTATAAAATATTAGAGATAAGAATATGCTATTTAAAAAACCACTGGTGATTAATTATAAATTAAATATATTTTTTTATTATATAGGAGTGATTACTAGAATTTATATTTTTATCATATGTTTATTACTAGAATTTGTACCAGCGCACGCGTAGGGTTTTAATTTAATTTTTTTATCAATATAAATTGTTGACCTCAAATCCTGATTGGTACAAGAGTTTTAAGATTTTTTTAAAAATTAAAGTCTTGATAGCCATTTATTTGCCAATTATACTTTTTTTACTTTTATTTTTTTAAAAGCTTTGTAAGTCACTTTTCTTTTTTTCTTCTTTGTTTTCTCAGATATTTTAAAGCTCAAAACCAGGCTTTAAAATTAAACAAATATAAAACTTTATTTTTTTCTCTCCCACTATACTTAAAAGCTCTGCAAAAGTTTATATATAAATTTTACATATATTATTTTTACACATTCATTATTCTTATTTTTCTCCCTTCTTTTAAGATCTATTTCAATAATAATTATTTTTATTTTCATTATCATCATTTCAATATATTTTAATAATAAAAGTAACAGCTTCAGTTTTATAAGTATTTGTTACCAATTTAATTTTAACAGTTAAAGTTTCTACAGTCAAAACATCTACAGCCAAATTCTCTACAAATAAAATTTTAAAGTTAAAGTCTTTACAGCCATAAGTAACAGTCGTTACCAATCGGGACCATAACATATATATTGTTGAAAATAATATTTCTTTGTTATATATATTTACGTGGGATTTTTTACATTTTTTTATCAATAAGAATATTGTTTGTAATGGGAGGCCAACAATAAATATTATAACACACACAAACGTAACTGCAACACACGTCCAGCCTATTAATAACACTAGGAAAAAGTCTGAACATAAAAATAACACACAACTTGCAACACAGAAACTGGGCTGGAACACTTGAAAAAAGCGGCAGAAGGTAGTTACGAGAATGGTATTTACCTTTACGGAATTATGTAGGGATGACGCAGCGGAAGGAGAAATTTGGCTCGACAAGCTAGGCTGGAAACAAAATAAAGCAAAGGGTGATCAATGCTGGAAAGATATAAAAAATGCGTTACACAGAGTCAATGTCCAAAGCCTACAATGCTACTACACTACATTGGCAGCAATAAGACCAACTATCAACTGCACCGTGAATGACATGGAAAATAGATGCGCACACTGCTACTACTACAAACAAATGCTCAAGTTTGTCGTTTTCATTTAGCTTAAAGAACAACAATATGGTTTACCAATATTATCAACCTTAAATCAATTTCACAATTCGAAATAGAATTCTCTGTTTTTCTCCTTCTTAAACAATAGCGACGCCTACAAAAGAATTAAAACAAGAGAAACAAGGAACAAACCTGAAAGTATAGCAAGTAAACAAAAGATTAAAAAAAAAATTAAGTCCGCCGCTTACCATCACATCAAAATCAGAAACATAGAAGATTAAAATATGTTGAAAAAATTTCCCACAATCCATCTCAAGAAAACAGTCTCCAAGTATTACGACCAACAGGACATAGATATATGCAAAGAGGTCTTTACCTTGAAGGACAACTACATCATAGAAAAATTCGGCTTAGAAAAACTGGGCTATACAAAATCAAAAAGAATAACCAAATCAAAGCAAGGCAACACAAGCAACACTTTCAGAGGATCAAGGAAACACAACTAGAAATCAATTAACATTATTTGGCAGCACTTGACGAAACCATCACCAAAGACAAAGAAGGTAAGAGATGCACACACCTTTAGTAAACTAGAGAGATTCAGAAATACGAGTACCACAATCAAATAACCGTAGCAGTAAAATAATATGAAAATGAAAACCGAGCCAACAAAAAACAACCCGGACTGTATAAAATAACAGTGAGATAAACACGAAAATTATATTTTCTCAAAACACGACTCACATCAAATCCAAAAAAATCACTCAGAGGACAAACGGAAAAAAAAATTACAACTAAGAACACAAAAAAAAACTCACAACTTAATTATGAATTCTAAGGAAGACAACACATTTCATATAAACGAATTTGCGTACCAATTAACACTTATGTTTACCGAAATCAACAGGGGATAACCAAATATCCCCTACAAATGCGAAGCGAACAGGCTATCAACCAAATACACAAACCCAAAAAAAAATGGATATATGAAAGGGATGACTGAAAAAACGATTACGAGCATCAAAAGAAATATGTTCAATACTCATATTGTCCTCTAGATCGCAAACATTGCTTTTCTCCTATTTGTTCACGAGAAAATCAAATTATGAAAAAAAACTAATCCATTCCCAACTCAATAACATACAAATAATGACCCAATAGACCAACTTTAACTATACAATGTTAACTTCTCATTATAATTTTCAAAGAAAACACTAAAAAAACACACAAGATGATCTCAATTTTAAAAAAAATAAACAGCAAACTAAATTATACTTACTGCAAAACCTATTTTTTAAAAAAATATCCAACAAAACAACATAAACACCCAAATCAAATATAAAAACAGACGTAAAGATAAATATACCTTAATCTAACTACCGCGCGTAGCGCGGGTCGATTGCTAGTCTATATATATAAAGTAGACTTTTGCTCACTCCTGAAGCTGCCACCTCAGCATATCCATTTATTTCGTAAGCCCATTTCTTGAAAAAAGCCCATATTTTTGACTGAGACATTTGTGTTTAAGTCCATTCCGTTATCTCAATTTTGACACATTATCGAGTAAGCCCTGTTTTTTTTGACCGCAGACAATTCACGACGATACTCCACAGACGACGGCACTGAGGACCTGAAGCGTCCCTGCCCTTCTCCATCCTCCACACCCTTTCGCTGTCTTTGCTCTCTTCGATCTCCATTGTAACGTATTTCTCTTACTGTAATTTATCCCCTTCAATGCTCCCTCTTTCAATTGAAGACCCACTTAAATTCGTGTATCTATATTACTTCTCCAATTTCATGTTTCATATATTTGTCTTCGTCTCTTTGATTTCTCCTCACTAAAATGATTTCTTTGATCTTGGACTAGAAGAAATCTACCCAAAAGTTTGGATGTTTCGATAAAGGTTTCTCTTGAATTTTTTTTTCTTTTCCAGAAAACAATGTCTTCGATCAATCTCTCTTCATCGTCTCCTTCCACCATATCTCTTTCCCGCTCAAGGTAAGGTTTTTTCTTCTTCCAAATCTCTTATTTTGTCTAATCTTCATTGGTTAATTGATTTTGGGGATATGATTAAGAGATGCAATTCAAAGTTTCAGCTTAGATCGTGATCTAAGGATTTGTAATTGCGTTTCAGTGCCCTTAGAATTTGTGATTAGAATGGATCGTGATATTCTACTTGTTTGGTCTCCTTGGTGTTGGCTGGTAAGTCTAATCGATTGCTGACTACACACTTTCACAACATTGTTGTTCTGACTATTCTTCTACATCAAATGAGAATAGATTTGATGGCTGATTTTATTTGTTTCTTCGTCGTACCATGATGCCAACATGGTATTTTAGTATATCTTTGTTCTCACTTTTACCCTATATGTTGAAGGTTCATCGGGTTTCAATTTCTTAATAAAGAAGAAGTTTCATATGAAGGTGGTTTCTCCTTCCTTTTTCCTTATTCAAACTTAATTTCATCTTGAAACAGGGAGCTTAGATGTATCATAGTTGTATTTATTACACATTTACTTACTGTATCGTTTTGTCCAAGATTTATATTGTGAAATTCATCCCAAAGTCGTTTCTCTTTTTTCAATATGTGAAACAGAAGAGTAACAGATGAGAATCACTTGTAAATCCTTCTCTAACCAACTATTTAGTTCATATCATCTCGAACTGAACCATATACTATATTCGGAGTAAAGCAATTCTATGAATGTAGACGTAGTCAAATCATCTTTTGTTGTCTGTTTATTGTCCGGCTATTATAATTATTAGTTAAAACTTCTCTCAGTTAATGGTTTGGATCATAGATTTAAACACCAATTACAATCAAGATTTCCCTTTGTTTGATAGGTAATGAGATATCTACTTCGCATAAATCAGAAAACACTACACAGGAAGAGATGGGGAACTCATTGAAGGTTAGTCTCTAATGTATGCCTATGTATGGCTTTGTCTTTATTTCATTTCTAATTGATGAGGTTGAATTTAAGGATAGTTCACTTTGTCAAGCCTACTGTTTCTACTGTAAATACGTAGTTGCAATATATATAATAGGAGCATTGCATAACCCTTTAATGAAGGTGGAGTAGGATTACATTCCAGTTGCATTCACTTGGTTCAAAACCATGTCCCCTAAAATGGTGCCAAAATGGCCTGCAAAAAAAAGGTTTTAACCCCAAAACCTTATAGCTTGCTTTAAGTCGATTCTTCATTTTTGGGTATCTTACTACAGGAGATTCCATGGAAGTCGTTTTTCCAAAGCTCAGCTGTTTGGGCGATGATATACACTCACTTTTGAGGAAGTTGGGGTACACTGTTTCTCTTGGCTACCTACTTATTTCAGGTAATTGCGTGTTCCTGTTCACCATTTTAGATTTTACTGGGCAATACTGTTGCTGCCCTACTATGAAAGTCTATCTATGTGCAGTTTGAAATTCTAAGATTTTTAACTTAGTTTGTACAAGATGTATTCTTCTTTCAAGACCTAATTGATGCTTGATGTATTTTGTGGTTTCATGGCTCATATTTTCTGATATAAATTCTCTGGGCCTATGATTTAGATGAAACTACATTAAAATTGTTCTGTAAAATAAACAGTTATGGCTATAGCAGTATTCTTTCTCTTTGTTCTGTATCTTTGTTGATGAAGAGATTAATTTTGATCATACTTCCGGTATGCAGTGAGGCACTGGATCTAAATTTGACAGAAGCTGCTTGGGTAAGTATAAAACTGTCTTTTATATTCTGTTTTCCCTGAAATATTGAATCAGTTCAGCTTGCATTTTGCAAAGGTATAACATTTTGGGATTTAATATGTGGATGTGAAGATCAGGTTTCCATCCTTCCTCCACTAGCTTCAATTGTCGTGACAAGTCTTGCTTCACAATTTGCTGACTACTTAATAACAAATGGAGTTGAGACTACCACGGTATAAAATCACATCTCTTTTCTTCGTATGTACCTTGTAGCAAACCAAAAGGGTCTTAACATGAAGGCTCTTGCAGATCTATCATTTTATACGCAATTTTCAAAGTGTATACATTATTTCATTCTGATTTTGCACCAATGGTTTCCCAGTTATCTAGATCAACTGTAGTCACTTTTATATGTAAACTCCTTGGGAATTACCATGTAGGTTCACAAGATTTGTCAAACGATTGCGTTTGTGTCACCAGCGATCTGCATGACACTTTCATCTGTGGACAATGGATTGCCACCATAGGAAATTGTAGGAATCTTGACAGCAGGCTTGGCCCTATCAAGTTTTGCGCTATCAGTAACTGGATACGTATTTTCTATCCTCTGTCAAGAATCCTCAAGTAACATTGTGTAAAAAGATGCACCTGAAAGGGTTTATTGCACCGGAATGACAAGAACCATGGTTTTTCGACATGACTTTATTGTACTCATCATGATATCTCACCCGAATATGCAAGCATACTTCTGGTATATATAGTTCTCATTCATAAACCATATGAGCCTTGTTTGATGCCAACTCTAAACAAGTCAGGTGATTATTTATTATTATTTTAGGGTCTTACCAACACATTGGGGGCAGTACCTGGAATTGTAGGTGTGGTCTTAACTGGCTTTCTCCTGAACTCGACCCATTCTTGGACTGTAAGTTGCTAACCTTATATTGATTGACATTCAGTAATCTTCATTAATTAGTAACTCAATGTTCTGATTAACCCGTAGATGTCTCTATTCGTGCCATCAATATTCTTCTATGTAACGGGGACTGTTGTAAATGGTTGGCATTTGCTAGCAGTGAGCCTCAGACGTTCACTAAGGAAGGCTCATAGGTTTTGTTTTTCAACTCTTTTTTTTCTTGGGAAAAGAAAAAGACATGTAGACTTTTATTATTGTATAGGTAAAAGAAATGGTAAATTTTGGTAAAAACGAAAAGAGCAGTGGTAATTTTGTTCACTGCCTTATCCTGGTTTTTGCATAGTTGCTAATGAATTGAAAACCTCTAAGTGTTGTTAATGGTAAAGCGTGTGCATCTGTCTCTGATACCTTCTTTAGCTTCGGTAAATATATATACTAACGACTACTGAGGAGGCATTCCGGTTTAAGTTTGGTTTGGTTTAGTTTTGGTTAAATTGTGTCCCGGTTCCATCAGTTGTTACTATATCATAGTATATATTTAACGACAAAATGGTGAATCTTTAACATCATCAATCAATGAAGTACCATCGTATAGGAGGATCTTGTATCAGATAGAAGATTACAGTATCAGAAATAACTGTGGATAATATTAGCTTTTTAATTGATAGTGGATAATATTAGCATTATCTTGTGGTATGGTATGGCTTATGACTTGAGTCATTTTTATCTAAACGATAATTAAAGATATATATATAAATAAAAGTTTAGATTATTAAAATATTATAAAATATTAGAGATAAGAATATGCTATTTAAAAAACCACTGGTGATTAATTATAAATTAAATATATTTTTTTATTATATAGGAGTGATTACTAGAATTTATATTTTTATCATATGTTTATTACTAGAATTTGTACCAGCGCACGCGTAGGGTTTTAATTTAATTTTTTTATCAATATAAATTGTTGACCTCAAATCCTGATTGGTACAAGAGTTTTAAGATTTTTTTTTAAAAATTAAAGTCTTGATAGCCATTTATTTGCCAATTATACTTTTTTTACTTTTATTTTTTTAAAAGCTTTGTAAGTCACTTTTCTTTTTTTCTTCTTTGTTTTCTCAGATATTTTAAAGCTCAAAACCAGGCTTTAAAATTAAACAAATATAAAACTTTATTTTTTTCTCTCCCACTATACTTAAAAGCTCTGCAAAAGTTTATATATAAATTTTACATAAATTATTTTTACACATTCATTATTCTTATTTTTTTCCCTTCTTTTAAGATCTATTTCAATAATAATTATTTTTATTTTCATTATCATCATTTCAATATATTTTAATAATAAAAGTAACAGCTTCAGTTTTATAAGTATTTGTTACCAATTTAATTTTAACAGTTAAAGTTTCTACAGTCAAAACATCTACAACCAAATTCTCTACAAATAAAATTTTAAAGTTAAAGTCTTTACAGCCATAAGTAACAGTCGTTACCAATCGGGACCATAACATATATATGTTGAAAATAATATTTCTTTGTTATATATATTTACGTGGGATTTTTTAAAAATTTTTTATCAATAAGAATATTGTTTGTAATGGGAGGCCAACAATAAATATTATAACACACACAAACGTAACTGCAACACACGTCCAGCCTATTAATAACACTAGGAAAAAGTCTGAACATAAAAATAACACACAACTTGCAAAAAATGCTGCGAAACACACCCTACTCCCTTGAAGAACTACCAAACGACGTCCTCGGAGATATAATCTCTCGAGTTGTTAGGCTTTCACGCACAACCGTGAGACATGTTATCCAAGCATCACCACATCTAGCCAAGGCAGCCCAAGATCACAGAGTTTACAAGAATATCAACCTAAGGCCCCTAGCCATGAATCCACTAGCAGCACTAACAAAATACCAAGACCTCATGGAAAAATGCATTGCAAGTGGAAGTGTCGAGTCTTACTACATCAAAGGGATCCAGGAGTATTTTCAAAAAAACAACACAGAGACAGGGCTGGAACACTTGAAAAAAGCGGCAGAAGGTAGTTACGAGAATGGTATTTACCTTTACGGAATTGTGTAGGGATGACGCAGCGGAAGGAGAAATTTGGCTCGACAAGCTAGGCTGGAAACAAAATAAAGCAAAGGGTGATCAATGCTGGAAAGATATAAAAAATGCGTTACACAGAGTCAATGTCCAAAGCCTACAATGCTACTACACTACATTGGCAGCAATAAGACCAACTATCAACTGCACCGTGAATGACATGGATAATAGATGCACACACTGCTACTACTACAAACAAATGCTCAAGTTTGTCGTTTTCATTTAGCTTAAAGAACAACAATATGGTTTACCAATGTTATCAACCTTAAATCAATTTCACAATTCGAAATAGAATTCTCTGTTTTTCTCCTTCTTAAACAATAGCGACACCTACAAAAGAATTAAAACAAGAGAAACAAGGAACAAACCTGAAAGTATAGCAAGTAAACAAAAGATTAAAAAAAAAAATTAAGTCTGCCGCTTACCATCACATCAAAATCAGAAACATAGAAGATTAAAATATGTTGAAAAAATTTCCCACAATCCATCTCAAGAAAACAGTCTCCAAGTATTACGACCAACAGGACATAGATATATGCAAAGAGGTCTTTACCTTGAAGGACAACTACATCATAGAAAAATTCGGCTTAGAAAAACTGGGCTATACAAAATCAAAAAGAATAACCAAATCAAAGCAAGGCAACACAAGCAACACTTTCAGAGGATCAAGGAAACACAACTAGAAATCAATTAACATTATTTGGCAGCACTTGACAAAACCATCACCAAAGACAAAGAAGGTAAGAGATGCACACACCTTTAGTAAACTAGAGAGATTCAGAAATATGAGTACCACAATCAAATAACCGTAGCAGTAAAATAATATGAAAATGAAAACCGAGCCAACAAAAAACAACCCGGACTGTATAAAATAACAGTGAGATAAACACGAAAATTATATTTTCTCAAAACACAACTCACATCAAATCCAAAAAAATCACTCAGAGGACAAACGGAAAAAAAAATTACAACTAAGAACACAAAAAAAAACTCACAACTTAATTATGAATTCTAAGGAAGACAACACATTTTCATATAAACAAATTTGCGTACCAATTAACACTTATGTTTACCGAAATCAACAGGGGATAACCAAATATCCCCTACAAATGCGAAGCGAACAGGCTATCAACCAAATACACAAACCCAAAAAAAAAATGGATATATGAAAGGGATGACTGAAAAAACGATTACGAGCATCAAAAGAAATAGGTTCAATACTCATACTGTCCTCTAGATCGCAAACATTGCTTTTCTCCTATTTGTTCACGAGAAAATCAAATTATGAAAAAAAACTAATCCATTCCCAACTCAATAACATACAAATAATGAACCAATAGACCAACTTTAACTATACAATGTTAACTTCTCATTATAATTTTCAAAGAAAACACTAAAAAAACACACAAGATGATCTCAATTTTTAAAAAATAAACAGCAAACTAAATTATACTTACTGTAAAACCTATTTTTTTAAAAAATATCCAACAAAACAACATAAACACCCAAATCAAATATAAAAACAGACGTAAAGATAAATATACCTTAATCTAACTACCGCGCGTAGCGCGGGTGGATTGCTAGTTTTATATAAAAAGATGTATAAAGAGATTCAGACCACTGTGCATTTTATTTTGCTTATTTGTAAAGTGTAAAATGCCCAGCAATGTTATATATAAACAGTTCAGCCTGGTAACTATAAACCCAATAAAGGCCCAAATACATGATGTTATCTCAGGCCCATATAGTCCGTGGCGTAAAGGCGTTTAACAAAAGAAGAAAGTGACAAATTATCTGGAAAAGCTGAATCAAAAATGTACACACAAATGATATGAGCATATTAGAATCAAAACTTTAAGACTTCTCTAATTATGATGATTCACACAGAAGCTTTTATTAATTAGGTAAGGTTTCAATTTTAATAAAGAAGAAGGAGTCAAATTGATTCATTAAATCTATAATGGTCACAGCTTTTATTTACTAACTTATTTATTATTTATTAAGCTCTCAGTTTCACAGAGAGAGCGAGAGAGAGAGAGAGAGACAATGCCGTTGGTGAGGTTCAGGATACGGAACGAGCTAAGCTTAGGTGGGCCGGAGCTGAATCGTAGCGCCGCCGTGGAAGATGAAGAACCCAAGGCGATTCTCGGCGCTGTTGAAGTTGCTGGACTTATCGGCATACTTCGTCAGTTAGGCGATCTCGCCGAGTAAGTTTCTCCTACTGTTGCATTACCCTTGTAAGATTTTTGAATTCGGGGTATTTGTAGCTGATTTTGTAGGTTTCGGAGCTTGTTTCTTGTGATTAGGATTAGTATTTGCTCATCAAATTTATTTCTTAGCTTGAGTATTAAGGGTTTCAGTAAACATTTCTATATTTTGATTTTCGTTAAGGGGTTTAGGGCTTTTTGCAATAGTTTTGATTTTGAAAGCTCAGTTCGTGGAGCTAGTAACTGATTAATTGACTCCGAGTAAGTAAAGTGTTGATTGGTGAATATCCTGGTGGAACCTCAACATGGTTAACTTGAGTTTCGGACAGTTGAAATGAAGTAAAGATTGCTAATTTATGTAAACATCTTATCTATTGATGATGATAAGTTGAAGTTTCTTAATGGGAACCATGGATTATGAGTTTTTTTTTTTTTTGGTTGTCTATACACGAGTATTAAGGGTTTCAGTAACATTTCTATTTTCGTCAGGGGGTTTTGATTTTGAAGTTCAGTACGTGGAACTAGTAACTGATTAATTGACTCTGAGTAAGTTAAGTGTTGATTAGTGAATATCCTGGTGGAACCTCAACATGGTTAACTTGAGTTTAGGACATTTGCTTTAATACTAGCAGTTGAAATGAAGTAAAGATTGCTAATTTATGTAAACATCTAATTTATTGATGATGAGAAATTGAAGTTTCTTAATGGGAACCATGGATTATGGGATTTTTTTCTTCTTCTTGTTGTCTATACACGAGGAGATTAGTGAAAGTTTTGCATATTGCGGTTTGCAAGAAGATGTTAAGTCTCCCGTAGTCAAAATCCTTTCAGTTATAACTCTTTTGCATCGAATAAAAGATAAATTTGCTCAGAGCGAATGTAAACTGATAGAGAGTTCTTTAACCAGGTGGCATTTCTTACATGTAGATTTTCCGCAGAAGTATTTAATGGCATACAAGAAGAAGTGACTGTTACAGCGTCTAGGTGTCAGAAATTGACAAGCCGTGTTAGGCGGATAGAGTCTGCGCTGTCACCTCTTGAAAAGGCTGTGCTGTCACAGACAAGCCACATTCATTTTGCATACACAGCAGGTATGGCTTTACTCATGCCCCTCACCTATAGGCCTCTGGTCTTATTTTTGAGTTTCTGTTTCGAAGGTTCTCTATGCCTTTTTATCCTTTTCCCTGTACCACTCTTGCTTTCTTATCCTGCACCTCACTTGTGTTGAGGGATGGAAGATTTTATGATCACATTTCCTCCAAATTTGCATGATATATTTTTAAAGTTTTGTTTCTCCTGTAGGCACTGAGTGGCATCCTCGTATAAGGAATGGACATAGTCATTTTGTGCAGAGTGATTTGCCACTGTGTGTTATGGAAAGTTATGAACAATGCAGAGATCCTCCTCCTTTGCATCTGCTTGACAGGTAAAGGACCAGCTTTTAGTTTAATTAATCCTAATATAGAAAATAATACATTGGATCTTTCTTCTGAAGTGGCTGATTTTCTTCCTTCTTGCAGATTTGCTATAGGTGGTCCTGGATCGTGTCTGAGAAAATACTCTGACCCAACATTCTTTAGAAAGGAATTAGGCAACCCCAATAAAGCAGATGATATCAAGGTCCAGAGAGATCAGGTTCACCGCAAGAGAAAGGTTTGTAATTATCTTAGTGGATTTACGTTATGCTGGCTGAACCATTCCAAGAGTTTATTTTCTGTTTATGAAAGTCTTTCCAAATTCTTACAACTGTACCATACCACTTGTAAAAGAACCTTTGTGACTTGAAGAAAATATGATTGTTTTTAGACATCTCAAGTGCTATGGTTCTTATTGTTGTGCTTTTTTGGCTGGTTTAACTAATATATCTGATTTGTGCTTCGCTGTAATGACAGAAAAAGAGGTTACCACAAAGAAACATTTGCAGATCAAATGCTGTGTCTACATCTGATGAAACCAATGGGTGGGTGATTTGAAAAATATAGACGTAGTAATTCTCGTCAATTCATGTTCTAAATATGCAGTATAGTTGCTCTTGACAATTACATTTGCTAACCTGAATTTTTGTGCAGGGCTCATCTCAGTTCTGTTACTGATGACAGACAGACAACATCTCAGAGTACTTCCACAGTTGACATGCCACGTAGCTCTAATATGCAGGATTTATCTGATATTATAGACCAATCTCAACTGCAAGATGCGCAAGAACAAAGTGAAGCACAAGTACAATCAGATTTCCAAGAGTCATCGAAAGCTCGTGATTCTATAACTGGTTCAGGTTATATTGAGTATGTCATCAATCAAAGTCCTGTTAATGAGCCTGAAGTGAAGCTAGTAGAGGGTTATCTGTCTGGGTCCTTACAACCTGCTGGTGGAATAGGTTCAGTGGCTCCTGAAGGCTGCATTGTTGTTGTAGATGATAATATCCTATATAACCCTTCAGAAGACCTACATGGGCCTTGTGCCTCTGTTGTTCCTGATAAGAAAAAAGAAACATTTGAACCAATGGAAGAGAAAAGCAGCAAAGTTGAAGAAGTGTCAGAGATACATGAGTCAAAATTTGGTCCAGAGACACCAGACAGGGTTAGGCAAAATCAAAGGGACTTTGACAGGACGCATATTTTGTTAGATGAGGTAGATATTGTGCGAGAAAAACAGAGTAAGAGTCAGGCCAACAATATTGATGAAATACTAGTAACTGAGAGCGAAGAAGAAGATAAGAGTGAACAAGGAAGTGAAGTAGATGAGTTTGTGGATGCACGTAATACAATTGAGTCGGAATCGGACAGTGATCTTGATGGAGTACCAAAACCAAAACTGGAGCATTATTTTGGGGATGTTAGTACTTATTGTTCGGAAGATGCTAACAGTGACAACAATGATGGGTCAGAAGAAGATATACCATATGAACAAATGGCACATGATCTACACCATGAAAACCCTCTAGATGAATCTTGTTCAGGTTCCGGCCTTCCTAATGATGCTAATGTTTCCTGTCGCCTTTCCGATCCAGTGTGTGGGAAATTTCAGTCTCATGATGAGACTTTTCAAAAGCCTTGGGAATTTTTTGCCATGTGCCCTTCATTATTGGCTGAAGAAGCCTTTCCCAATATAGCAGTTTTGCGAGAAGAACCTATTGCTGAACATCCCGTTTTGGCAGGAGACTCTGCTAATGAAAAGTTTTCATCTGAAGATCCAACATCCTTATGTCAGTCACTGAAAGATGCTATTCCTGCTGAAAAGATACTTCCAGAAGAACATTTGGCCAACTATCCATCTCTCGCAGAAGCTGTTATCCATGAAAAGAGCTCACCAGGAGAGTCTGTTGCCAAATTTCCGTCTTTTACAGAAAGGATAGAGCTTTCGAGTGAGGATTGGCCGAGGACAGTTCGAGATGTACCGGGAATCCTCCCCCAAGAAAAAATCTTGCCTGTAAAATCTCCTCCCAGAACTCTGGCTGTGGGAGAATCTGTGTCTGACACTATGACCCAGTCAGGAGAACCTGACGCAGTTCATCCATCTTTTCCAAACGCTATTCAAGAAAAGAAAATTTCACCAGAAGTTATTGATTCGAAAAATCTGTCTGTGCCAGAAGCTGATTCACAAGAAAAAATCTCACTGGAAGAATCTGTTGGCATATATCCGTGTTTGGTAAAATCTGTTCCAGATGAAAGGTTCTTGACAGAAGAACCTACCACCACAGAAGAACTTTTGGAAGGGGATCTTTATTTGGCAGAACTGCCTAAAGAAAAGGTCTTGCTAGAAACATTTGTTGGTTCGACACGTCCATCGTGTGCCAAAGCTGGTCCAGAAGCGAATCCATCATCAGAAGTTCTTACTTCCACAAATTTGTCTGTGACCGAAGCTGTTCCACAAGAGCAAATCTCACTTGAAGAATTTGTTGGCGTAAATCCGTATTTGGCAGAAGCTATTCCTGATGAAAGGTTCTCGCCAGAAGAATCTGTCACCACACATCTGAAAAAATCCGTGGCTATTGAAAAGGTCTTAGCAGAAGAGCTTTTGGAAACATATCCTTCTTTGGAAGAATTGCCTGAAGAAAAGATTTCGCATGAGGAAACTTATGATGCTACTGATCCATCTGAAGCTGTTGGTGATGAAGATATCTCATCAGAAGTTTCTAATTCCACAAATTTGTCACTGGAAGAAGCTGTTCCACAAGAGCAAATCTCACTTGATGAATTTGTTGGCAGAAATCCGTTTTTGGCAGAAGCTATTCCTGATGAAAGTTTTTTGCAAGATGAACATGTCACCACATGTCTCTCTTTGACAAAAGCGGCAGCAATTGAAGGAGTCTTGCCAGAAAAACCTTTGGAAACATATCTTTCCTTGGCAGAATTGTCTAAAGAAAAGATTTTGCATGCGGAAACCAATGATGCCACACATCCGTCTGAAGCTGTTCGTGATGAAGAAATATCATCAGACGTTTCTGATTCCACAAATTTGTCCCTAGAAGAAGCTCTCCCACAAGAGCAAATGTCACTTGAAGATTTTGTGGGCATAAATCCGTGTTTGACAGAGAATATTCCTGATGAAAGGTTATGGCCTGAAGAACCTGTCACCCTATATCTCTCTTCGACAAAAGCTGCGGAAATTAAAGGAATCTTGCCAGAAAAACCTTTGGAAACGTATCCTTCACTGGCAGAGTTGCCTGAAGAAAAGGTTTTTCATGTAGAAGGTGATGATGCCACACATCCATCTCTTATTGAAGCTGTTAGTGATGAACAAATCTTACCAGAACCTCTTGATTCCACAAATTTGCTTGTGGCACAAGCTGTTCCACGAGAGCAAATCTCAGTTGAAGAATGTGTTGGCAGAGAACCATGTTTTACAGAAGCTATTCGTGATAAGAGGGTTTTGCCAGAGGAACCAGTAACCACATGCATGTCTTTAACAAAAGTGGTGCCCATCGAAGAAGTCTTGCCAGAAGAAGCGTATGCTTCTTTGGAACAATTGCCTAAAAATAAGACCTCACTAGAAAAATCTGATGATACCAAACACCCATCTTGTGCCAAAACTGAAAGTGATGAAAACATCGCACCAAAAGTTCTTGATTCAACAAGTTTGTCTGTCGCAGAAGCTATTCCACAAATGCAATGCTCACTTGAAGAATTATATGGCATAGATCCGTTTTTGGCAAAAGCTGTTACTGATGAAAGGATTTCGCCAGAAGAACCTATTACGACATGTCTGTCTTTGGCAAAAGCTGCGCCTATCGAAATAATCCTTCCAGAAGAAGCTTCGGAGGTGTATCCTTCTTTTGAAGAATCGCAAGAAGAAGAATATGATGATGGCACACATCCATCATTTTCTGAAGCTGTTGGTGATGAAAAGATCTCGCAACTAGAAGGTCCTGGTTCCACATATCCATCTTTAGAAGAATCTGTTCCGCGTGAGAAAACCTTACATGAAGAACCTGTTAGCACAAATCCGTTTTTGGCAGTAGCTGTTCCTGATGAAAAGATTTTGTCAGAAGAACCTGTCACCACATGTCTGCCTATGACAAAAGCCGCGCCTATCGAAACAATCTTTCCAGAAGAATCTTTGGAAGTGTATCCTTCTCTGGAAGAATCGCAGGAAGAAAAGATCTTGCAAGAAGAAGAACTTGATGATGACTCACATCCATCATTTTTTGAAGCTGTTGGTCATGAAAAGATCTCGTCATTAGAAGATCCTGATTCCACATATCCATCTTTGGAAGAATCTGTTCCGGACGAGAAAACCTCACATGAAGAACTCGTAAGCACAAATCCGTTTTTGGAATTAGCCGTTCCCAACGAAAGGAGTTTTCCAGACGAACCTGGCCTCATATATCAGTCGTTGGCAGAAGCTGTTTCCAAGGAAAATAACTTGCCAGAGGAACCCTTGCCTACATATTCGTCTTTGGCAGAAGCTGTATGCGATGAAAAGATCTCTCTAGAAGAACCTGATGCTTCATGTCCAACTTCTGCAGAAGCTGTTTTTGATGAAAATATCTCAGGCTCAGAAGCTCCTGTTTCCATGATAGAAACTGGTCCACACAACAAAGTCTTCCCTGAAGAACCTTTTGCCATGGATAGTTCCTTGGCCGAAGCTGGTTTTCATGAAAAGATCCCAGACGCAGAAGCTCCTGGCTCCACAACAGAAACTGGTCCACACAACAAAACCTTCCCTGAATTACATGTTCCCGACGGCGATAGTCTGCCAAAAGAACCTGTTGCTACATATCTGGCTTTGGCGGAAGGTATTCCTGACCAAAAGGTATTTTTGGACGATGCCGCACTTCTACTATTTGCAGAAGCTATTTTCGACCAAAAGTTCTCACCAGAAGTTCCGGATTCCACTTATCCCTCTTTGAAAGAACCAGAAATGCATGTTGCCGCACCATCTTTGGTAACAGATCTTCCTGCTAAAAACATCTTGGTAAAAGAAGGTGAAGCGTATGATGAATCCTACCCAGCATCTGATGTTTCTATCAATCAGAAGAGTGGTTTCATGGAATCAGAATCTGCTGATAGAACAATTCCCTTGAGTGGTGGTACTGTCACAGTTTCTCCAGATAATCGGGAATCTCTGTCTAATGGTACAAATGTTGAATCAGTAAGTATATGGAGCAATGGGGGACTCCTTGGACTTGCGCCGTTGAAACCTCCAGTTTTTGCTGAGCCTAATTCGGTAAGCGAACATTTACAGAACGAGATCAACAAAGCTAGTGTTCTTTCTACAAGGAAACAGGAATCAGCAAGTAGATCAGTTGAGAATACTGAGAAAAGCTCACTTCCATTAGTTGTTTCAGATCCTGCATCTCAACAGCACAGCAACATGTTGAGTCCCTCTCACCTACAGAGCACTGGAACATCATTCAGAGTCTTTGGCTTAAGTCATAGACTACTCATGGCTGGGTTTCGTGGAAACTCTTCTTCGACTTGCAAATTTGAATCCGTACCTAGTAGTAGCTATAATACCGGAGTAGCAGCTGAAGACAAGTCTCAACACACTCGTGGTGACTCAAGCTTTGAGGAGCAATTGGATTATGAATCATCTCTCTTTGGCTCGCCTACTTCATCACCTCTGATTGAACATATGAAAATATCATTCAACCCAAAAGACGCCTCTCCAGTTCCCAAATTGAAACTGAGAATCCCAAGCCAACCTCAGTACAATGGGGAAAATGCAGATATGTTCCCTACGTTTCAGTTGGTTCCAGAGGCTAGCAACTCTGATGACGACGACAACAGTGATACCTTTTGCCAGTCATCTCCTTGTGTTTCAGAAAATTGTTTGTCGGATTCTGAGCTGTGGGAATCTGATGAAAGTCCTAGAAAATCTGTATCAAGCTCGAAGCACGTTGGAGAGACAAGTAGGCATGGCGATATGGGTTCTTTCTCTGGTTCATTTCTTGATCTTCCATGTTACGACGCCGTAGATCATCAGTCCACATCTTCAAGACTCGAGCAAGAACAAGTGCCAGAATACAAACCATCCGTCTTAGATATCATCCGTGATTGGCCACCAAACCAACCAAAAAGCAGTCCCAGTAATGAAGCAAACGCGGTTCTGAAGGATACGCAAGATCAATCTCCCGGGTACTCATAGCAAAACCCACTCTCCTTTTGTTCCCTTGATCATCTGCGTTAGTCGTAGACTCTTAGATCGTTAGCCTCATGAGACTAACTAACAAATCCTTCACTGTTAATTAGGCTGTTAGCTACAGATGACGGTGGTGGAAGATAAATCGGTGATAGTGTCTTGATGAACTTAAAATCAAAGGAATCTAACAATTGAATCTTTGTCGTACTTGTACATTCCTCTTGTCATTTCAATTGTCTGATTTTATGTAAAAAAAAAACAAACCCTTTTTATAGATCAGAAATATAAATTTGACGCTCTAGAAAAAAAAGATCATGAATTATTTAATTACCGCATTTTTTTTTTTTTTTGCATTTTATCATATTACATTCATTTTTTTTCACTTTTGGTTATAAGTGAAAACAAACGATACATTACATGACGACGATCTTGACGTCGCCATCATATTTAGAAAGTGACGTCAGGGACGATTCCGATCTCCTTGAAAGCAGCGGGGCATTCAGCTGAGGGAGTCTTAACCATGAAACCGAGAGGGTTAACGATACGTGTCTCGTGAGAGACGATTCCGTCATTTGCGGTCAGGCTGATCTTAGCGGCGTTACGTAGGTAAGCCTCTTTGCTAACATCACTGCATTCACTGTCTGGTGATTCAACGAGCACGAGCTCGCAAACTTCCTCCTCGTGGTCACCGGTCACTTCCATTTTGTAGCTCCCTGACTTGTCTGTTACGGCTTCTTTTGTCAATGTCACGGTTCCGTTTACTCTGCTCCTGCACTCTAGCTTCACTTTCGCTCCTAAACAAATCACAAATGTAGAAATTATAATAAGTTAATAACCATAACAAGTTAACAACTAATGATATGTAGATAGATGTATAGAAATGTTACCTTCAAGGAATTTGCTGAGACGGGTAACGAATTGGACACGGCATGTATCACAGTAAACCGATCCCTGAATCTGGAAACGGTCGAAGTCATCGGCGTCAGCGATGGCCACGCCGGCTAGGGAGGACAGGCACACAGCGGAGACAAAGAAGAAGAAGATTGCTTTGGATGCCATTTGTTTGAATATGTTTAAAGATTCTGGTCTTTTTTGATACCTCTTCTCTTTGGTAATCGTTTTCTTGAGATGTTATTAGAGAAGAGGACAACTAATTCACAAGAGCCACAAAGTTCGGTTTTATACAAACATAATAAAACCAACTGTTATTTTTAGCTAATTAGAAACCAATCGTTCAATGGTAAATTAAATTAATTACTGAGTTTGTTAACTGTTTTAAAAATAGCCTCTAATTTCCATATGTGTAACCTTTTGTCTCCTAATTTTTCTGTCTTGGGGTTTTCTCCTAAAATTAGAATGAAACCAAAAAAAAATACACATAACTAACTCTATGTTTGAATTCAAACAACACTTTTGAGATTAAGCTAATAAACTTCGTTGGATTTTATAACTAAAAACCCCTTTAGGACATTCAACACAATAAAGCTTCATCTGATCTTATTATCCAAGAGGTTTAACATCTTCTCCTTTCATCCAGTTTCTGTCTTCAGGTTCGGGTTTGACAGGTTTGGCTCGGATTTACACTCGTCAATTCGGCTTTTATTAAGCTGGAAAGCCGGATTAACCCATGCGCCACAGCTACATTGCATCCCAGACCAGTTGAAATAACCTAACCGACCATTACATCCAAAACAAAGAAGCTTCTCTTCTACCAATCCATCATGTACTGAAAAAATATCAAATGGTGTTAAGAAAGATTCTTGTTGAGATACAGAGTGGGAATATAAATGTAGAGCAAAGCAAGTATTAAGAAAGATACTCTCACTTGTCTGCATCCATTTCATAGGCTCGACAAAGATGGAAGAGCACTGCACATGTTCAGGGTTTCCGCTTCTCTTTTTCCAAGCAAAGCATTCTTCACCTTTGCCCGGTTCATGCAAGACAACGTTTTCCTCAACAGCGACTATCCTTCTGCATTTCTTACATCTGTATATGACTTGAGGCTTCGGGACAGGCTCTTTCAGGACAGACTCCTGCAATGAAGAATTGGTATCTACCTCCATTTGCAATTCAGTCATAGCTTCAAGGTTAAAGAAAGAGAAAATTCAGACTATGTTTCAATCTAATGATATCCAAATGGTTCAGGGTCTAACAGAGAGATCCTATGTGCACAAACAGTTTCAGGATCAGAAACAGTTTAAAGAAAGAGAATATTCAGACTAAGTTTCAGTCTGATTATACACAAACAGTTCAGGGTCGATGTTAATAATAATATGCCACAGTGAATGCCATAGTTAATACAAACGAGACCAAAGATCTCCAAATTGTTGTTAAAGGTTTGATTATGAAGCCACCAACGAGTCCAAAACTATCACAGAGCAATTATATAATCTACAAAACCAAAATTGATCCTATGTGAATCTTTCTTAATTGAAGAATTCTCAAATCCCTAATAAAGTTCTCAGCTTTCCTACCAACAAGAATTGATTTCCTCTGAGTCACTGATTAACCAAGCCAACAAACCAAGTCAAGACGCATGAAATTCAATTGCAAGAGTAATGATTTGCCAAAAAAAAATGAAAAAAGAATCCGAATTCAGTCAAGACGGCGAAGAAGAAGAACAGTACCAACTCAAAACACACCCAAAAAAAAAACCTAGATGCAATCAAAACCTCAAAATCACCTTTGCCAAGGCGTCTCGTGCTACACTGATTTCGTTCTTCGTCACAGTTCGGTTTAGGTTTTAAGGTTTTGATTCTTTGCCATGAATTGAATTGACTAAAATCTCTCAATAGTCCGGTTCAACCAAGCCAGTCTTAGACGATGTCGTTTTAACCTGGACTGGGCCGTGGGCTTCGGTAGAATGATGAACAAAGTTGTGTGTTTTCTTTATGTAGATGTAGTTTTTATTCGGAAGAAAAGCAAAGAGGAACCAAAACACTGAAACCAAAAACATATTGTTTCCCCATTGACTAACATGTAACAGAAGAGATAGAGAAATCAAAGGCCATATGATCAAGCGTGAAATTAACATGAAACAGAAGAGCAATATTTTCAACAACCAAAGATCAAATGCTGACATATCTCAATAGCTCCAACCTCAAGAATCTACAAGGAAATGAAATGCTAGGAAACAACTTCTACTTTTTATCTCTCAGGTGCCCTGTGATTTTAGATGAACAAGTGCCTAAACTCACCATTTGCTAGCTTACATAGTTCATTGTAGTTCTGTGCATCTGCAAACAAAGCAACCAAACAAGATCCAGCTCAAGACACAAAACGATTTTGCAAATCAACTAGAAATACCAATAAAACTCAAATTCAGAGAGCTTAAAGGAAAGAACTTTTTCACTAGATTTACATACCGAAACTATCACCAAAGTTGGTCCAAACTTCAGCACGAATGGTGTTGTCACTCTCAGCAATCCCAATCACCTCAAGGTAACTAGTTAAAGGCGGTTGAGGCGAACCTTTAACAACAATCTGTTGATCATCAGTCGATTTACCAATCACGGATCCAACGTCTGACCTGATTACTTGAATCACTGCTCTCACTTTCTGACCAATGTACCTTCTCAACAAAGCTCCATTCACAAACACAGCAGGACTTGTTGTATCCATTTTCTCTATTAAAAAAAAAAACCCCACAAGAGATTAATTTAGTCTTTTCTCATTTGATAAAACTCAAATACAAAACCTAAGTAACCAAATTAATAAAAATTTCATATTTATCCAAGTCAAAATAAAAGTATTTACCCCCAAATCAGAAGAACATAGCTACCAAACGAATCAAGCAGACCTAAAGATATTACTAAAGACTAGTGATTTAACAGTACCCGGAAGACGAATTGAGAGACGCCGGAGACAATTTCCGGTGAGTTTTCGGCGGGAAGAAAACCCTAATTTTTTCTGGATTGGAAGAAGAAGAAGATGAGAGAGAAGAGAGGTCGACTCAAGAAATAATAAACTGTAAACCGAACCGGTTTATAAGGAATCTAAACCGCTTGATTTTTTTGGTTTAATCAGTGACACGTCAGCTACAAAAATAATTAATTAAACCTTTTCATGAAAGGAAACAAAATAATGAATTAAAACCCTATTTATATCGCTAATACACATCCCAGCGTCGCCTAATCTCATTTTTTTTAGCCACCTCTAATCTCTCTGCTCTTCTTCCCCTGACTGAATTGTTTTGATCATTCGACGACGATCCAATTTCTCGAGAGATCTCTGATTTAGCAGTTTCACAATCTTCTTTAAGGTAATATCATATCTAACTATTTGATACTGAATTTTTTTTTTTTTTCCTTCGAGGTTTGGTTACGGAAACTAGGGTTTACTTTGTTTTGTTTTTGCTTGCGGAGTAATTTTCCTGTATATCTCTGCTTCGAACGATCTGAATCTCTTTTTTTTAAATATGTTTTCGTCGATCAGGTGTACAAAGATGATAAGTTTCTTAATTTTTTGAAGGTTCTTTCATATAATTTCCACTTTTTTTTAGTCGATTGGGTATACAAACTTTAATAATCTGTATAGGGTTCTTTGATAAATTTTCCTATCTTGTTTAAGGGTACTTAAGGTTTAGGCTGATCTCTTTGGTTCTCATAAAAGTAAGTTTTTACAATTGCTTCACCTGATTGATAAATGAATTGCTGTTCTGAATCAGGACATGGCGAAGTTGGAAACAGTTTATGTTGATTGTCTCATGGATTCTCGGAAGAGGAAAGGCTGCAATGGTAAGTTGATTTGCTTGTGTCACGGTTTGGTCTTTTCAACAATTTTATTTTTATGTTCCTTTTTGTTTCATGTTCTGAGTTTATTGATTTTGTGTCTTTGTTGATTTTTTTTTTTTTTTTTTTGCAGGAGTGCCCTTACCATATTTGATTCGACCTCGTAGGGTTCTGCCTCCTTTTGATGCGTTTGACTTCTACAACGAATACGCATCTGATGATGAAGGTGACTCTGCAATGGAGGAGGCTGACAAAGGTAATTGTAGTTTTGTTTCCTTTAAAATGAGAGTGTTGCGAATTTATCTGAAAGGGGTTACTAAATCCGTTCTTTATGTCTTTTAATTCAGATGACGAATATGTTATTGTGGACAATGTTGTGGAAGCTTTGCCCAATGCTAAAATAGAGAAAGCAGCAGCAATTCAAATGGTGTGTATTCTTGTTTTCTCAGGACATGTCTTTCAACTCTGTTTTTTTTTATTCCTTCTTCCTATCAAATACGTCCTTTTTGTTTCAGATGGAACTCTCTAAAAATGCAGTTGATGGTGATGGGTCTGAATCCGAAGATGCGGGATACAAAAGTGACAAAAGTGATAGTTGGGTGGTTGTGTAACTAGGAGGTGCAATCATAAGTGCATGCTCTGAGTTCTTGGGTTTTAGGACAATTGAATTTGTTTTACTTCTGTCTTTCTGAGATATTTCTTAGCAGTACATATGATAAATTGGTTTTCGGTTGATTATGGGAAAAGGGCCATTTCCGACCTATACAATGTCACAAGTGTCAATTTATACATGTATAAACTCTCGGTGCCAATTTATACCTATACTCAAATAAAATTCAAATTTCATATCCAATTATTAAAATAGTGCCGATTTCAAAGTCAAAATCAACAAATATTAGTCAACAGCTGACTCATATGACACATATTTAATGAAGTGGCATCGTATATCAAAACTACGTCGTTTTGATGCTGTAATTTCGTTTTAAAATAAAAATGTAAGACCCCAGGATCGAACCCGGGTCCATCAAAATTTTAATCAACACTTTAACCGTATGATCTAGTAGCTTTCTTCGGAATATTGAGGAACTTCAATGTAGGAACCACGGCGGAGCAGCCATTAACGATGCCAAGGAAGAGGAGGGATATTCTCGCAGGCGGATATGGTTATAAATACTAAAGTTTCCCAATATTTTGGATAAGGCTGCTAGATCATATGGTTAAAGTGTTGATTAAATCTTTGATTGACCCATGTTCGATTCTAGGGTAATACCTTTTCTTTTTAAACGAAATTACAGCATCAAAACTACGTAGTTTTGGTATATACAATGCCACTTTATTAAATACGTGTCATCTGAGTCAGCTGTTGACTAATATTTGTTAATTTTGACTTTGAAATCGGCACTATTTTTATAATTGGGTATGAAATTTGAATTTTATTTGAGTATAGGTATAAATTGGCACCGAGAGTTTGTACAGGTATAAATTGACACTTTTGACATTGTACATGTCGGAAATGGCCCTTTTCCCGGTTGATTATGAATTGTTTTGTCCTCTCATTTTTTTTTTTTTTTTTTTTTGCATTCAGCAAGAAAAGAACGTATATTCACAAGAGTTATCGATCTTTTAAGACGAGATAAAAAAGGAAAAAAAAAACAAATTGAATCGATCGAGATAATGACAACAGTGAGGTTGGATATATCATATATGAAGCTAAGATTGCTTCTTCAACAAGGGGTAGATCGATAACAAAGTTTATGTTGATGTGTTTGGCTTTGACACTGAACATGACATGATCTCGCTTTATCCCTTAGCTCTTGAAATGCCCTCATTGTCTCTGCATCGAAACCTCCAGCAAACTGAATAAAAACAGGGTTTTCAGAGTTTTGGACAAAACAAATGTTGTAACAAAAACCAAATCAATGATCAAGGTCTTTTAAGTTTACCTGATGAACACGGAATGCGAATCTAACGCCTTGAACTATAAGCTCTTCCTCTTCAGGACCACCACCTCCAGTGGCTTCGAGTTCCGCTGATACTCTCTTCATATACTTCATCGCTAGTTTCACGGATGCCAGTTTAATCTGAAATCACATTCATAGCAAAACAACACAATTAATACGAAACTTCTATCTTACCTATATTCCAAGTTACTACACAAGTAATTTATTTTAAGCACACTAGACTTAAACATTAAAACTTGAAAGAGTGAGACTGAAGGCATCCAAAGCCATTAGAGAATCTGATTCCAATATCTCTATTGATTTTGTCTATTTGTTACTTGTGGTGTGTGCGTATGTATTAAAAAAAACTCATAAATCCCGAAGCAAAAAAACAAAGGAAACAGACAGGAAGATACAATATGAGAAAATCTCGAAAAATATCACAGGCGTGCACATAGGAAAAACCCCACCAAAAATATTAAAGTAAAAAAAACACTGTATCCAACAAGTTTACTTTTGCTGAAATAATTTGTATCTATCTGAATTTGTCATCTAGTACATAATAGTTTCATTCACCATGTAAACAAGCAAAAGACACTAATAATAGAGTGAAGAAGACAGTGTCAAACAAACAACAATTTCACAATTGCCCTGCCCTCAACAATTGACTTTTATCAGAAATTGGGGACCATAAGAATTGTTGTTCTTGTGATCTAACCCTATATGTTTTCTTTTTCTATATTCCAAAATGTATTTTATCATCGAATCAAAATGCAATAATTGCACAGAAAAATGGGAAGTGTTGATCATGAGTCATGACCATTTAAGCAAGAAGCAATACTATAATCTAGTAGCAAGAAAGAAACACAGAAGAAGCATCACTAATGTAAATCTCGAGATTAGTTATGTTGCTGACCTGGCTAGTAATGCCGGTTTCGAGCATCCAATCAACCGGAATCTGGAAACTCTTAAATTTAGTCGCCGCCGATTCTTTCATCCTCGACAGACTATAAACACCATGCTCTAACCTTTTCAAATCAACAAAGGTTCTAGATTAGTCATCTCAAATCAAAAGAGTTCTACAGTTTAAAATTGAACAAAAGATTGAATTTTTTTTACTTTTCGAATAAAGCTTGCATTTTTTTAAGAGCAGAGCCTGAAGATTGACGAGGATCTTCCCGGAAACGAGAAGCTTCTGATATGAGTTTCTTCAGATCGAAATAACAAAACGCTGCTTCACGTAAAGCATCGGCTTTTTGCTCCGGCCACTCGAAGTGTTTCAACACTGCTCTCTCATCAACCTTTTTAAGAAGCAATCAATCACATATTTTCAAATATCTAATAATCAATCACAGAAGCAAAAACCAAGAAAGCTTTCATACCAAGTAAGAGAGTTCGTCGTCGAGCCATTTTACGAAAGGAACAACGTCTTCGATATCTGAAAACGCAGCGTTTTCTACTTCTTTGATCAAGAACCTTATGAAATCTCCTTGCGTTTCCACGTCGGTTTTAATCTGCAATTTTCGGTTTACGTTAAACCAAAACCGGTTTATGATTTTTTAAAATTTTGAAAGTAGTTACTTGGAAAAGGACGAGGAAAAAGTGGAACGAACGACCAGTCAATTCTCACTGACGCAACCAAAGTCAGAGAAACTAAACCGAAATGTACTGAGCCGGTTAAAGAGCTAGATTTGATAATTACCGCGAGGAGATAAACCGATCGGTTTTCTATTTCTCCGATCATGTCTCTGGCATTGGAGCTAGCGAGTATCGCTTCTGCGGCGGTGCCACCGCCGGTGGAATCTCTTCTCGAGTTTGTTGAGTCTCTTCTCATCAGCGAGTGGTAAAACTCCACGACTTCCGGTACTCTTCTCACTTTCGCCGACGCAATGCCTAAACTCTTCGGTGGCGGCGGTGGAGGTGGCGGAGGAGGAGCTTTGGAAACAGACGGAGGTGGCGGTGGTGGTGGTTGTTGAAGAAGCGGTGGCGGAGGGGGAGGAGGAGGCGGCGGAATCGATTTCTGCGGCGGCGGTGGAGGATCTGCTCTGTTCTCCGTGGAATCACATAATGAAGAAAATGACCGTTTCGGCGGTGGTTTAGGGACTCTCGGAATTCTAGATCTGACGGTTGAGAGTGACGACGACTCAGTGAGTTCGTCCGAGTTACAACTCCGAGAATAATTATCGATCTCGTCTTTCCGATAAATGTCGCCGTCGGCGTCGCCGGATGAAGAAACGCTCTTGCTGTTATCTTGGCTCTGAATCGGGTCGGGTATGTTCCTCATCGACCCGAGCCGTTTTAAACTTCTGATGAGATTCGACTTCGCCGACACATCCATTAAACCCTGAAACCTCTGCGAATTCGAGAGCGCGTGGTCGTCACTCTCCGACGAAACAAGTTTCCGAAGCTCAACCATCTCCGCTTCCATTTCCTTCTCTCTCCTCTCGCTATCTCTCCTCATCTCCTCGCTCCGGTCGTACTCTCGCCGTAATGTCTCGTTCTCCTCCGCTAACCTCGCCGTCTCTTTCCTCAAACTCTCGACTTCGCCGCTCTTCTCAGCGATCTGCGACTCGAGCAACGGGATAACAGAAACGGATTCTCTGAGAAGCTTAAGCTCGAGGACCTCTGTTTTCAACAGAGCTTCTCTCTCGCGAAGCTCCTCGACCTGACGACGAAGCTCAGAGACGACGCCGTTGTGAGAAGAAGCGGAAGCAGCAGCAGCAGCGTGGACTTGAGCGGAAGCGCGTGGGAAATAAACGCCGAAAGAGCGAGTGAAACCCGGTTTACCAGGATGATTAGTAGACGGTTTAGTAGCAGAACCGGAAGAAGGCGGTTTAAGAGACGGAGGAGGAGGTGGAGGAGGGAGAGGTAAAGGAAGAGGAGAAGTCATGTCTTTGGGTTTTTTAGTGGAAGGTGATTTATGAAAACCCATTGTTACACGAACCTTACCACCGGCCACCATTGATTGATGATAAGAGAGGAAAGAAAAGGTTTCAATTTTTCAAAAATGGTTTCTTGAGAAGAAAGGAGTGATTTGCATGGAAATTAAAAGCATGTCGTTGTCCGTGCAGTTTCTTGAGTGAGAGAGAGAGAGAGAGAGAGAGAGTGATGGTGATGATTCAAAGTTTGGGCCTTTGGATTAAGAAGAAGATGGGAGACTTTGTTTGGAAGGACTGAATACAAATAAAATAAAGTTTTTTTGTATAATATATTTTTATAATAAATTGGTTTTTTACCTTTTTCGACCGTTGGAAGAATAATAATCTGAATGAAATTGAAACTATGCTTTATTTTTTAAGTAGAGAGTGCACAGATGACGAGGAACGTTCTTCTGTTCATCTTAGATTTTCAAATTTTAAAACCAAAGTAAACAACACTTTTAAGTCTTTGGTCCCTCTCTCGGTTCTTTTACCTTTGTCTTTGACAATTTCAGTTGTGTTCGGCAATACTGAGAACGGTAGTCAGTATCATATCTATTCAGTATGTACGTAGATCAGAATGATGGGATTACTTACCTTTTTTATTTATTTTTACGTAATGGTACTTATAACTTATTTCCAAGAAATTAGTAACTAAAACTCGTTTCTAAAGAAGTTATGGTAAATAACTGTTATGATATAGCTCTAAAATGGTAACAAAAAGACACAATAAACGGTAATAGAGTTATTGACGATTAGATTTAATAATGGTAAAGTAACTACATTAGTGTGCATTAATTTTAATGCTACTTAAGGTCTGATTTAAACCCCCACATTAAATTTTACACGGTAAAAGTACCATTGTTTCGGTTTCCACAAACATCGTTGTTTTAGAGTTGTTTTCTGTACGAAATGCATAATGTTAGTAATATTTTCTGATGGTGATTTCCAAACTAAAAATCATAATTTACCCCTTCCTCAAAGTTAATAAACTTTTAATTTGAGTCATTATCATCCAAATAGTCGTAGTTAATAAGTGTTTGTTTGTTTATAAGTCAAAGTTTATAATAAGACTTAACCCAATAATATAAACCGGCACATAGCTTCCTAGTATAGCTGATTCGTTGATATTACACCATCATAACTTAAATTCGGTATTATTGTTCAAACGTTGATCACTTTGGGAGAAGAAGAGCTGTTTTGATGCTGACTTTTTCCAGCAATACTTTCTCAGCACAGATAATTTTGATTTTGCCCTTCTTTTTGTAAATTGATCAAACACAAATTCATACATTTATTTATTTATGTTGTAAAAATAGCTTGACACTATATAGCTCTTATTACTTATTAGTAGTAATTATAAAATAAATGGATAGAATAAAATGACGATATTGTGATACTATTGGACCTTTCATTGCAACATACTGTATTGATTGTAGTAATCACGAAATTAAGTTTGAATTTGAGTAAATTTAAAAAATATTTGATTATTATTTTTACCAATACGTTTGAAAGTTTATAGTTTTGTTTATAATTAGACGGCTGAAAGTTTATAGTTTTGTTTTACTTAAATAACTTTTCGAATTGACAAACCGTGTCGTTCCCAAACATTTTCCCCCAATTTCCACATAGTGTCAAATTTTTTCACACAGACAAAAGTTAATCGCCGAACAGTTAAGTAACTTGATGTTCAAATGTAGATAGACAAAAAAACAAAAAGAAGAAGGTATACGTGTTTACTGGTTGGTCTTTTTGAGAATGATTAGATTGATTTAATGAGAAAAAGCTTAGCTAACTATGAAAGGGAAAGGGGAAATTAATGTGAGCAGCGTCAAAGAAGGGGAAAGAACAGAGAATTGAAAAGAATGTCACATAACCTAGTGGGGGTGGCATACATGTATCCATGTGTGTATATTTTGTATATGTTTTTTTCTTAATTAATTAAACCCTAATAATAACAATATTTGAAGGTGGTCCTTTTACAAAAAATCAACATCTTGTCTCTTCTATACTTTGTTTTTAACTTACAAAATATACACAAATTTATACATATTAACACATGTGCAACACATACCTAACTATATCTTATACACACACATCACTTGAAAATTTCTGATTATGATCCCTGGTGCCATGATTTTGTTTTAAACTTGATTACCTTGTTATAGGGTTTTAGATTGGATCAGAAGATGAAAGTTTAATTTACAATATATACATTTAAATTTTTTTGGTCGTCTCCTCACATTAAATAGGATTCATTAGTTTTGAAGTTGGTGATGCTGACTTGTGTACTAACAAAATTGTAATTAGACATTAAAAAGAATTGTTCCTATTTTGTGTATTGCATCTTTGTTTCTCAAAAGTGGGCTCTATTGAATTGCTGGTTATGTCATGGAAATTTGTTGTATGTGTGAATTTATGAAAAGGATTTGTGTTGGGGACTCTTAGCCATATTAGAGGTGTTAAAGGGAGCTTTCTCTTCCCACATGCTTTTGTTTATGCTTCTAAGCAAGAAAGTTAAATAAAATGGTATCCATATCTATCTCTACTCCATCAGTCATCAATATACCAACCCTATTAATCTAATAGCCAATCTAGTATACATATATATTTCTAAATCAGCGTTAGGGTATATATAACTATATATATTCTTTTAAATGTTCTTGAATACATTTAATGTTCTTTAAAATGAACCAAAGAGTGGTATTCAGTAACACGACATTAGAATGGTGAAAAGATTCTCTAGTAGGTTCTTTTGTGGGTTATATGCACCCCACCAACTAAGGATCACCATTGTATAGGTCCTTGACAAATGTAAACGTTCCAAGTGGTAAAATGTATATAAGTTTTTTTTTTTTGGAAATTAGTTATGAGAAAGTACCACGATTAGAAAAGAAATTTACTTTTTGAAGTGGCTAAGTATTCATTCTACAACAAGAAAAAATTATACATTACCAGATAATAGATACTTACTCTAACTATCCATGACCATTATAACGGAATATTATGCTATGTAAGAGTAGTTTACGTAGATTAGTATGTGTCCAAATACAGGTGCCGTCACGCAGAAAAAAGAGTCCAGTTACAGGTAGCATTTTTGTTCCTTGTTACAACTCTTTGCAGGAGGACTTTAATAATTTACTTCAATAATGTATTTCTTTTTGGTCGACTTCGATATTTGTTTAAAATACAAAAACCAATACTAAGTAAATTTGAAATTAAATGTGATTAGAATTTTTAAGCAAACCATATCATATGTCATCTATGATAGTACACTTTTTTCGGGCATCTTTATATATACATTCACATTTTGTTAGTAGTAAAACAATTCTAGACCAAAATCTTACTCCCGGCAAATTCGACTCCCTTATCCACTTCACAACACAAAACTCTTACAAAATTGGACCACAACTTGATTAGGGTGATCTTCCTAACCACGATCTATCATAGGTAGATTACAGATATAAAAGAGTACGACATCAACAAAGTTAGCTTTCGACATCTCACGTCACACATTTCGTTGACAAGACTCTTAGGAATAAATTTATATGTCTTCGTTACGAAAAAACTCGTAAGTTTAACGGACTATTGCACATATGGTTTGAAGTTCGTCTTTCATAAACATCAGTCATCACCCTTGGCAAATGATTTTATCGACCCTCTAGTTTTCTCAACCTTGAAATTGCTTCTAGTTCCAAAGTTTTTTTCTCTTAGTTTCCCCAATTCATTTCCCACATTGTCAATAGTAAATTAAAAAAAAAACTGCACTTAAATTCTATCAGATATTTAGCTTTCAAATAATTTACATATTTGTTATACATTAATTATTAGATAATAATTAATCTATATACAAAATGTTTAGATTTAACTTATTTGTTTAATAAAAAAAATATAGTATATGGATTATCCGAACTCTAACCGGTTAGTTAGTCCTGTTAAACCCATGAGTCTATTAAGGCTAATCCAAAAAGCTCATTCATTCAAAAGGATCACTCCTGAGTCCTGACCGTTAATAAACTAGGCGTACAGGCCGCATCTATATATCACCCATTTCGTCAAAACCTTATCGCCTATCGGTGTAGGTATTACTATTACACAATCTCTGTGTTCATCTACATCTACACGTCTGTGTGTGACTGTTCAGTTTTGCCGAAACAGTAGTGCAATAATCCTCGTGAAGCCATGCACTCGACTCAGGACCAGTTTCAGTTTTTCACCAAAATGGTCATACTTTAACATTGTACACCAATTATTACGTACTGTACATTTGGTTCATCTGCAGCTGTACAATCATATTTTATCATATAGTATGATGGCTTTTTTCTATACAGTATGACTTACCATGTCAAATAAATTGTCAAATTTTCACCGGATAAATGTGACGGTCAAGTTTCACATGTAAAAAATCCTTTAAACTTTGTGTGACATCAAATCCGCAAAGTGACAAATCAAAATATGAGGCCCCCAAAACAAGTTCATAAGAAGAAATTAGGCCCTATATATATGGACGAAAAATGAAAGCTTCAAGCCCATTTTGTAAAAGGCCCTGTCTTCATAGTTTAGTTCAACATAAATATTTTATTGAGTACTAAAATATTTATTTATTATGCGAAACGACTTATTTGCATAACGTGGTAAATAATACATGCACGTTTTTAGTTAGTAAATAAATATTAAATAGTAAGCCTCCATGTTATGAAGCTTCCGCGAATAAGAAAATATTAAAGAAAACAATTCAATCTAATATAATTGTGATCTGAAATCATGTAATGTATCAATGTGTGGACTTTTTAAGTTGGTAAACACACATATGATATGACCGTCAATTTCGGAGCTATACGTGGCTATCGACAATATTATAGTTTGAGATAAGATCAAATTATTTGTATGAAATTAGTTGCAAATCATTTTTAATACTAATTTTCTATAGTTAAATCGCATAAATATATGATCGGAACTTATTCCAAAGAAGTTTGTGTCGACCTATTTAAAGCATTATATATTAATATTACGTTAGATAGCTTGCTCCACGTTTACAAGCAATTTGACAATTTACTCAATTAGTGACACCACACTCATGCTTTCACGTAATATGATAGTAGATTAGTAGATATGCTCGATTCGTTTTTTGTTCGAATTTTGACTTTACGGTTTAGAAAATATAGATAGCTAGCTTGATCCAATTAGTTTGGTAAGGTTCGGTACAGTTTTAGTTTCTATTGAAATTTGAACCATTTTTACATCGAAGCCTTTTATATTTTTTTTTGGTTGGCTTGGTCAAATCCAACTCGAATAGTCACCTAATAGTCATAGCATATATCATGACAAAAAAAAAAAAAAAAGTGAAAGAAGATTATAAGAAAAGAAAGGAATCGTTTGTTTGATGAGCTATTGCTTTCCTTAAACGTTAAAAAGAACTTCTTCCCGGATAAATTAAGAAACTTAAACTTGTTGTCTATCAAACAAATTTGATATTTAATACCAATTATATCGAGATTGATGCTTCCTCTGCAACACGCCTAAGATACGCGATTAAATATTTATATCATCAAACCAACTATTCTCTCTAAAGTTTTCAACATATATAATTTCATCTTCTTTGACTCAAAGAGAGCTTCTTCTTTGATCAAATAAACTTTAGAGATATCTAAACGATTGACTATGGCGGAAGAAGACAAGAAAGCGATGAGGTGTTTTAGCTTCAAGAGAATCATGAAGAGGAAGAAGAAAGAGGAGGAGGAGAAGTTGATAGTGGCTAAAGAATTCGCAAAGAGATGGAGAGATCTGAGCGGTCTAAACCACTGGAAAGGGATGCTACAGCCGTTGGATCAAGATCTCCGGGAATATATCATACATTACGGCGAGATGGCTCAGGCTGGTTATGATACTTTCAACATCAACACCGAGTCTAAGTTCGCTGGCGCTAGCATCTACTCTAGAAAAGACTTCTTCGCCAAGGTATCATCGGAAAAAATGAAAAGAAGAGTTTACATATCTAACGTTTTGATCGATCGGTACAGTTTTTAGAATTGTGAAACGTGAAAAGTTGAAATTGCTTTTCTGTTTCCTTCATATACTTGTCATACCCATCATACACTTTTGTGGAATTAACCAAATGATGCCATATGCCTTATTTCATCTTACGTCAATAAAAAACGGTGTAAATTGCCCAAATGATGGAATATGCTTTATTTGTTAGAGTGTACATACTATATGATATATTACATCTTACTCCACATATGTTGTTTTTCACCTTTTTCTACTATTCTATAACGTCACCAATCAAAGCAAGAAATATATTTATTTAATAAATAAAGGGAGAAGGTACTTTCTTCTTATGCAAGAAACAACGATGCAAACCGTTTTTGTTTTCTTAAAACGCAGGTGGGTCTAGAGAAAGCTCATCCGTACACAAAGTACAATGTGACGAAGTTTCTATACGCGACATCACAGGTCCACGTGCCTGATTCATTCCTATTGTTCCCAGTTTCACGTGAGGGATGGACAAAGGAGTCGAATTGGATGGGTTACGTGGCGGTAACAGACGACCAAGGCACGGCACTTCTTGGCCGGAGAGATATTGTGGTTGCTTGGAGAGGCTCAGTTCAACCGCTTGAATGGGTTAACGACTTCGAATTCGGTTTAGTGAACGCCAAGAAAATCTTCGGTGAGAAAAATGATCAAGTACAAATACATCAAGGTTGGTATTCAATCTACATGTCTCAAGATGAACGATCACCTTTTACTAAGGCCAATGCTCGTGACCAGGTCCGTTTAAATATTACTTTTTAAATGACGGTTTTTACCACTTTGGTTGTTTACAAAAGTATATATCTGATGAGAGAGAATAACAAAATAAATAGGTATTACGAGAGGTTGGGAGATTGTTGGATAAGTATAAGGACGAAGAAGTTAGTATAACTATCTGTGGTCATAGTCTTGGAGCTGCACTCGCGACGCTTAATGCTGCGGATATTGTGGCTAATGGTTATAACCGACCAAAGAGTCGTTCTGATAAGTCTTTTCCAGTTACGGCCTTTGTCTTTGCTAGTCCTCGTGTTGGGGATTCTGACTTTAAGAAACTCTTCTCCGGGTACGTCCATATCCAATCTACTTCTATATATTTTTCACAATATTTTCAAATTTGTCATTTCATAACAAAATATACTACTCTTTTATATGATTTCTGAGGAGCGGAAGTTGGGTTAAGCCTTAAACATCGTGGATACATGATAAATGAGTGTCTTTAGTACAAATAAATCAGGACTTATAAAACATATAAGTATATAATCACCTAGTTAACAAATAGTTTTTGTTACCATTTAAAAACAAAGCTACGGTTCATAATTATTGTAAAGATATGCATCATGTGTGTTATATAACTGGCTAGAAGAACAAAAAAGTCAGGATGTTCATGTTACAACCGATATTATATCTTAATATTCGTATTCAAATATAATTTTGGGATTTTAAGATTTCCGTTGAAAAGTTTTATGTACGTGCAAGCATCCATACCCTTATCCGAATTATTTTTGAGAAATCATTGATAAAAGACATATATCAATTTATCATTACGACAGGGCGTCAAGTGGAAGTCACTGATGTATGCCGTAAATGAGGTCTAGTCTTTATACAAAACATGAAGAGACCCTTTTTCTTTTTTGATACCAAGAAAGAATCATCATGAAAAAATTATGATAAAATATTATTAAATATATTCTTCCCATATTTACATTTACAAATGATATCATCCACGTATTGTGGTTAATAGTACTATATCAACTAACCTTATTATAAAGGTCCTATATAAATTTATAATATAGCGTTGATAGCTTACATGGTACGTTCTTACAGATGAAACATGTCTTATAATGCAATGAAAAACAGGTTGGAAGATCTCCGAGTGTTACGGACAAGGAATCTACCGGACGTAATTCCGATATATCCCCCAATAGGTTACTCCGAGGTTGGAGACGAGCTACCAATAGACACAAGAAAGTCACAATACATGAAATCTCCAGGAAACCTCGCGACCTTCCACTGCCTAGAGGCTTACTTGCACGGCGTCGCAGGGACTCAAGGAACGACCAAAACTGACTTATTCAGACTCGATGTTAAAAGAGATATCGGATTGGTCAATAAATCAGTGGATGGGTTAAAAGACGAGTTTATGGTCCCAGGAAAATGGAGAGTTCTTAAAAACAAAGGTATGGTCCAACAAGACGATGGGTCTTGGAAGTTATTGGACCATGAGATTGATGATAATGAAGATTTTGATTTGTGATTTTTTTTTTCTTTCAAGTGTTGATGTTTGAAAAATACAGTATTTTCATAATATATTGCTTGTATCTTAATATCTTATTCTTGAATTGTACTTATTTAGCAAAAAAAAAATGTTACTTTTTCATTTAATATTTTAAATGTAAAAATTCAGAGCCTTAATTTCAAAAATACTGTGTTAGTTTCATTTAGTACAAAATAATTTTTCCTTTTTGGCAATTTGTTAATGTATATTGCATCTATTTAACGCTGTATTTAACCCTACAATGCATGTACAATATGAATGACTGGTCATATGGTTGTGTGTCTTTATTATGTTTTGATGTCTTTAAGCTTTCAAGCATTTATGTTCTTTTTACACAACTTGAATCGCCAGCTGCAAAGCCCGTATTAATAACATCCGACTGATCTGATGCATGCGAATAATCAAGTGTGGCAACTGACAAGAGTGAAGAAGAAAGAATAGACAAGAACGTCGTTGACATAATTCTGTAAGACCGTCCAACATGTACACCCTAATTATAGTTGTCGACCAAATTTAGTTGTGTAGAAGATCCTAATTGGTCAGACTTAATACCTTGAATTAGCATTATAAAAGGTGTTATATTATCTTACATGGTATGTTCAACCAAATGGATTGTGTCTTATAATGCAATATATAAAAAACAGACTGGTTCATCCCCGAGTGTTACCGACAAAGAATTTCTAGGATGATTCTGATTAATTACCCATTGATAGGGTACGTCGAGGTTGGAGACGAGCTTCCAATATAGATACAAGAAAGTCAAGATATATAAAATCTCTAGGAAACCTCGCAGCCTTTCATTGCCTATAGAGGCTTACTTGCACGGCATTGCAAGGGCTTAAGGAACGAGTGAACGACCAAAACTGACTATTTAGACTGGAAGGGAACAGAGACATCGAATTGTTCAATAAATGAGTGGATGAGTAATGAGTTAAAAGACAAGTGCATGGTCCCAGGGAAATGTAGGGTTCTTCAAAAAAAACAAAGGTACAGTCCAACAAAACGATATGGGTCTTGGTTTCTTGGAAGTTATAGACAATGAGATTGATGATATATAACGAAGATTTCGATTTTCTTAATTTTTTTTGTCAACTGTTGATGTTTGGGAAAATACTGTAATTTCGTAATACATTAAATAGATCAATCCACTTATTTCAAGAAATTCTGTTAGTTTCTTCCTTTTTCTTACAAAAAAAGTTTCCAACTGTAGATTTTATTTTGGAATACTGTAAGTACTGGTTTGGATTTTTAGATAATAATAATGGAATATGTAAACTTAGACCGATAAAAACATAATTCAAGATTTACTTCTACTGCAATGCAGCTAGACTACAATTACGTTTAAATAGATAACAAATGATTGATTATATTTTTTACGGGGTTGTGACTCCGTAGTCACTCTATCTCTATGACCAAACCGTTTCATATAATCAAACCATCCATGTCTAAAGCAATAATCAAATATTTTGGCTATAAATCTCAACGCCACTTGCATTTTCTGATTGAGTATTTAATTGTATAGTGGAACTAGTTTGACAAATTCTTCGTCCATTGGACACATCATGTGAGTTTCATATCATGTGAAGTATCGTTTTCAAACGCGTCATGGATTCAATTAAATGAAGAAAGAGATATAGTACAAAACAAAATAGTTAGTTATTGTTGCCTCTTTTCATAACAACATTTATAATGCAATTAACAATATAGGTGCTAAATTGTAACTTAGTGATGATGAAACCCTTATGGGATGAACCTAAGCTATTTTCAGATTCAACATTTTGAGAAAAGGAAAAAATACAACAACAAAAAACTCACAGACACTACACACCAACAGCTCTAACACAAATCAGTAAAATGTTAATCATGGTCAAATTTCAGTGAATTAATCCTCCAAATTTCTATTAATCATATATACAATGTGAATGTAGTAAGAGTTTCCCGATCACAATCAGTGTGTTATTTGACAATTTCAGAGCTTCTCCAAGTCAGAGTCAAAGGAAAGACATACAAAACAGAACTCTTTATGGTCCTACCTTAATAACAAAACGAAACAATAAAATGGCGTGAAAACGACGTTTTTGTCCGAGTCAATGATGAAAAATCAAGAATATGGTGATACCAAATTACGATATAAAAAGGCATGCAGTTCATGAACAATCCATGAACAATCCATAAAGCTAATACCAAACAACAAGAGCTCGATAAATACTCACCCTTGCCTTGTCTCTTAAGCCATCCTTCTTGTTTCCTCTTAATCTAAGCCAACAAAAGAGATAACAAAATGGAAAAGCCTTCGACCGTGAGATTCTCTAGCTGTCGAGGTGTAGCGTTTGAGATAAAACCTCATGCAGACCCTTTTGCTGTCGTTACGATTGATCAAAACCGCAACGCAAACCTTGAACGCGAGGGAACGTTCAGCAGGTTTCGACGTCCATGGGATTTCTTGAGAAACCCCTCAAAAGTTTTCCCTTCATCGATTCAACGCTCCATGAGCCGACCCAGCAGCCATTTCTGCGATTTGGAGTCTGACAACGACGATGACGAAGAAGATAAAGATGATATTTTCTACTTAGAAGAAGGTGGGATCAAGGAAGGAAACGAAGAACACAGTGAGACTGACGAAAAGCCAATCCTTACTTCTTCCACAAGCAAACACAGCGAGAAACCTCAGCAACCACCGGTTCCAAAGAAACGTCCTTCAAGACTCTCAATTATACTTCTTGATCAAGGCTTATTCACTGTTTACAAGCGTCTCTTCGTCCTTTCGTTGTTTCTGAACGTCCTAGGTCTTGTTCTCGCGGCCACGGGAAACTTTGCTTACGCTAGAAACAGAGCAGCTCTGTTTTCAATCGCCAATATTCTTGCCCTAACTCTCTGTAGAAGCGAAGCCTTCTTGAGACTCGTCTATTACTTAACCGTGAAACTCCTTGGACGCTCCTATGTCCCTCTCCGCATCAAAATTATGGTCACATCACTCTTACAAAGCCTAGGTGGCATCCATAGCGGTTGCGGCGTTTCCTCGGTAGCTTGGCTCATCTACGCATTGGTTCTCACTCTTAAAGATAGAGACAACACCTCAAATGCAATCATTGGGGTTGCGTCCGCGATTCTCTGTCTCCTCTTCCTCACTTGTGCTGCAGCATTCCCACTTGTTCGCCATTTACACCACAACGTCTTCGAACGCATCCACAGATTCGTAGGCTGGTCCGCTTTAGGTCTTGTTTGGGTGTTTGTAATTCTGACGATATCCTACGATCCAATCACAAGATCCTACAGCGATAATCTCGGCTCGAAACTGATCAAAACACAAGAGTTTTGGTTTACGCTAGCGATCACGATCGCTATTTTGCTCCCTTGGTTAACCGTGAGACGTGTTCCGGTTGACGTATCATCTCTCTCGGGCCACGCGTCGCTGATCAAATTCAGAGGAGGCGTGAAATCAGGGATCTTGGGTCGGATCAGTCCATCACCGTTGTCGGAATGGCACGCTTTTGGGATAATCTCTGATGGGAAGACGTCGCACATGATGTTGGCTGGTGCTGTCGGCGACTTCACCAAGTCCTTAGTCTCAAAACCTCCAACACACTTATGGGTCCGTACGGTTCACTTCGCCGGCTTACCCTATCTCGTTAACTTGTACGACAAGGTAAATAAATCTATCTTAAACATTTTGGGTCTAACTAGTAACAGATTTTAACAGCTTTTTGTTGACTTTTTTAGGGTTTAGTAATCATATATCCACCGACATAACAGTTGATCAATTATTTGGTGAAAATATAAATCATTACTAAATATATTTTTATTTGTTTTCACAGGTATTACTTGTGGCCACAGGATCAGGGATTTGCGTATTTTTATCGTTCCTTATGCAACAGAGCAAGGCTGAGGTATATTTGATATGGGTAGCAAAAGGATTAGATGATAATTTCGGGTCGGAGATTGTGAACAGGCTTAAAGATTATCCTCATCAAGATAGGGTCATAGTTCACGATACTGCGGTTCTAGGAAGACCTAATGTCTCGGAAATGACCGTGGAAGCTTCAAAAAAGTTTGGAGCTCAAGTTGTGATTGTTACAAGCAATCCTGAAGGAAGTCGTGATGTTGTTAATGCTTGCAAGGCTTCTGGTGTTCCTGCTTTTGGTCCTATTTGGGATTCTTAATTAGATTACTCTTTTTTTTTTTGGTTACTTCTCTGGTTACGTTTTTTATTTCTTTGTTTGTTCATTAAACAATAATGTAAACTTTAACAAATGAAATCTTATCAAGAGTAACGAGTTACTAAGATAAGACATATTCATGTGTGACAATAAGTTTGTTAGCTTAAATAACGTTTTGCCAACTACGGAGACTTTGACTATACTAGTATATGAGTTCTACTTTTAAACAAAATAGTTTGGCTTAGCACATGATTAGTTCAGTTGGGACTTTTAAACCTGTTAATTACTTCTTTAAAAAAAAATTAACAGTCAATTATTTCCAGTACTTGTCACTTTTTTCTTTTCTTTACAGTCAGTCCCAACAGAACACATTTTTTCTCTCACAATTTTTTGAAGTCCCAAAAATGAGACTTTTGTGGTCTTTTACGTGAGCAATCTTTTTAAAAATTAATTGAGTAGTTCTTCAAAGATTTATTTATCTTCTATTTATATCACAATTAATTATTGTTTCAAAAATAAACTATATATTTCACAATTAATAGAAGCAAGAATTCAACACAAATAAATTCAGTAATTTATAAATTTATATTTTACTCGGTCAAAAAATGTATATATGTCGTTTATATTAATAGTGAAAATTATTGGAAAAAAAATAATAGTCAATAAAGAAACATTCTATTCAAAACAAATTAGCACATGATAATGGATCGAGAATCATTCAAAAAAAATAAAAGAGATATATTTAAAAGCATAACATATTCAAAACGCATAAATAAATTTAATTTTTTAGAATACTTATTTATTAATATTTTAAAACTTTTGTAATTTCTTTTCTAAAATAAGGTTATTTTTTGTTATGTTGTTATCTTTAAAAAAAAAAAATATTTAAATAACAGTCACATCTTGTACATTTTCCTGTTACTTTTAAATAGATTTTAAAATTTATAATCGTGATATTTATAGATAAATTCTCTACGGCTGAAAGTATACAGTAACAACCTAAACCAAAAACGTTAACCAGTTGACCCCCTTTAACCAAGAACAAAACAAAAATAGTGCAACGACTTTGACTTCTCAGTTCTCATCATATATACGACTACAAGATTTGATCAAGTCAAACTCAAAACCCATAAAGATCTGAGCTATTATATGTTAGGGTCAACACCAAATAGGACTGTACACAATTACACAATTACACTTGAACAAGTTGACTTTTATAAGGTGCATCATGATCAATATTATCATTATACTTCTATAGGGGTTTCACAGTTCTTTGTTATTATGACATTGTATTACCTTCAATCATTTATCTATGCAAGACGCCTAGACTATGGTTTTCTCGCAATACATGTGGATGTATATACATACATTTAATAAATTAGATGCCTAATTAAAATAAAAACATGTTACAGAAACAAAATTTAATTGTTTTTTAAACAAATGTGAACACTTATAATGAAACGGGAGAGAATTGATACTAATATTATGCTTCTTCACTAGGTTTCTAGAGTGAATACGATATGTCATTTTAATTAGGACACGCTTTATTGGAAATCGATTTGTTTACTTCATTTACATTAAAAAAGTGGGTACAAATATGTGTTTTGCATATGTATAATTATTGCATAATCAATTAGGCGGAAACAGATGTTCGAATGTATATATTTCGTTCGTGTCCTAATCAACATCTAATTTATTAGGATTTCAAATTAAAAAAATTATTTTGTAACACATCATGAAATAAATTAGATATCCAGATAACAAAAAGAAGTTGAAGTCACCTTTGAACCTTTCCACCAAAATTGGAAGTCGTAACCAAAATTAGAAATCACCTTAGTTACATGACTTACATCCCATTTGGTAAAATTTAGGTAAATATAATCCTGAGATATTGTTTACTAGTACAAAAATACTTTGGAATAAATAATGCTACAAAATGTGAAATCTACTCTGTGGTCTACAAAATCACATAAATACACACTGATGTCTATTCCCAGTAAAAAAAAAAAAAAATCTATGTACCAAATAATGGTATCACACAAAAGCATACTCAAACAAGAAACAATATCAACACCACTATTATGAGAGTATGGTTCGGTTTACTTAAACCACTCAGCTGGTTTTCAATACGGATCGACCCAACATCTATCATCTCTCACAGCTTTCTTCCAACGTTCCTTGAATCTCTTCATCTCTACAAATGATTTCATCCTCACTTCTGGTCTGTTATCTACTTCACGAGACTCCAATGATTCCTGTGAAACCTCAACCCAATTATTTCCATACCTCCTCCAAGAAAATATACAAAGACACTTGAAGAGCGTACCGTTGAGTTCGAGTCTGTCTCATTCCGTACAGAGCTTGAAGCGGTTTCAACCACACCGAGCGTTGGTAGACCGTAATGAATTATGTACTCCGCATCAACAACACCAACATTTTTCTTACGATCACCCTATCCACATCCAAGAACATGTTAATAAGAACACTAAGTGAGGGCATATCAAAACCAGTTAAGAAATGTAAAAGTAGTTATAAGAAGAAACCAACTTGAGCACAATAACCAAGCTGCGTATCCAGACCCCAAGCATGGATCAAATCATTCTGCAACACAAACCAAAACATTAAACCCTTAAAGACTCGAGGAACCAAAAACGAATGCAGAGATATATATATATGAAAATGTTACCTGAATCATATACCAAGAACATCTCCATGCTTCTCTAGAGAAAACAGGTGCCATCATTTCTACCCACCTACAGATCCAAGTTACAGATTAACAAGAAAATGAGGGAGAAAGAGAGTTTGAGCATATGTTAAAAAGCTTTTACCCGATGCAGGGAGGATTGGTGCTATGGTCATCACATCTCCCGCTACCTTTGTATTTATACATCCTCCTGTGAACTTTTGATTTCTTGCGACGGGCGGTTATAGGATGATGCACTTCTGATTTTGTCGTGTCGAGAGCAGGTTGCGATATCTGAAGCCCTTCTTCTTTGACAATAGATAGGTATCTAAAAATGAGAACATGATTTAATTATGTAAAATGTAAAAAACAAGAAAGATAAAAAGAAAAAAAAAAGAGTGAGAAGTCCTATATTTAGCGGATTACCGTTGAGGATTGAAATGAGCTACACCAAGATCCTCATCCCAAAGAAGTATATATTCATACTCTGCAACTATATCAGGATGCAAGAATCTCTTGGCGAACCACCTATGACATCATTCAATTGTTAAGATAATATATATGAAGGTTGGTGAGAATATAATAACAAGAATTTGCAAGAAAACAGACCATTT
>CM043880.1:17404172-17631910 GCA_024034495.1 Camelina laxa
TGAATACAATATATATAAAGACCAAAAAACCCTTTATTTTACGTTGAATATGTTTTAGTGGTTTTAACTTACTTATATATTTTTTTGCTTATTTTCATATATATTAAATAAATATTTAAAAATGAGATTTTACATTTTTGTTAAAAAACGAAATTTTGCAGTTTTGGCGGGAAAACAAGATTTTGCGAGTTTGGCGAGAAAATAAAATTTTGCATTTTTTTGCAGAAAAACGTAATTTTGCGGTTTTGGCGAAAAACGAGATTTTGCGGTTTGGCGGAAAAACAAGATTTTGCGGGTCGGCGGAAAAACAAGATTTTGCGGCTTTGACGGGAAAACGAGATTTTACGGTTTTGGCGGGAACACGAGATTTTGTGGTTTTGGCGGGAAAACGAGATTTTGCGAGTTTGGTGGGAAACGATATTTTACGGTTTTGGCGGGAAAATGAGATTTTGCGGTTTTGGCGGGAAAACGAGATTTTGCGAGTTTGGCGTGAAAACATAATTTTGCGGTTTTGACGGGAAAACGTAATTTTACAGTTTTGGCGAAAAATGTTATTTTGCGGTTTTGGCGCGAAAACGAGTTTTGTGTTTTTGGTAGGAAAATGAGATTTTGTGGTTTTAGCGGAAAAACGAGATTTTGCGGTTTTGGCGAGAAAACATAATTTTGCGGTTTTGGCGGAAAACGTAATTTTACGGTTTTGGCGGAGAACGTAATTTTGCGGTTTTGGCGGGAAAACAAGATTTTGTGTTTTAGAAAAAAAAAGATTTTGCGGGTTAGTGGGTAAAAATTGGAATTTTAGAGCTGTATGTATATTAAAATTTTTTAAAAAAATTGTAACTATTTAATAAAAATAGTAATATTTTTGACTTTTAAAAATTATGGATGAGTTTACCTCATCCAAACTCTCTAAAAAATCTCATCCAGAAATTCAGTTTTTTTGGATGAGTTTTTAAAATATATCCAGATACTGTATCCAGATGAGTTTTTAATTGTTACTAAACAAACAACAATAAGCATTTGCATCCAGATATTGCATCTAGTTCACTAAACGAACAGGACCTGAGACTATTTCGGTACAAGTAGAACTCTTATGTACAACTGAGACACAATGTGGCCTATGAAACTAAAATTGATGACATTAAATAAATGAATTTAGATACTGAAGAATTTAAACTTATATTAAAATGAAACATGTGTCACATGTAAATAAAATAAATAATATACTACTTTGCCTAACACATGGAACCGCAAAAGAAAAACATGCTTAAAAAAGTTAAATATTGATAAAAACATATAACTTTTTCATTTATGATAAAAAGTTATATGAGAATTTGTTAAAAATACCCTTTTTGGTATACTCCTTTTCAAAAATACCCTTTTTTGGCCATTTTTATTTTTGCCCTCTTTTAATTTTTAATGATTATTTTACCCTTAGATGAAAAATATTTTAATCAATAAAAAAAACAAAATTTTTCCGCCAAAAAATTTCAAACATATTTTTCTGCAAAAAAATTTTCCCGCCAAAAAATTTTTTGTCAAAAAATATTTGATAAAAATTTTCGACCAAAAAAAAGTTTCCCGCCAAAAAAAATTTACAAGGTTTTTAAAAGGTTTTATAAGGTTTCAATCTTATAAAAGCCTTACAAACACCTTGTAAAAACTTTTACAAGATTTTTTAAAGAGTTCTAAACGGTTTTTTAATCCCCTTATAAAAGCGTTTACAAGGTTTTTAAAAGGTTTTCAAATGGTTTTTATAAAGATTTTTAAAAGGTTTTTAAACACCTTGTAAATGCTTTTACAATGTTTTTAAAAGGTTTTTAAACACCTTGTAAACGCTTTTAAAAGCTTTTTAAAAGCATTTACAAGGTTTTAAAAGCGTTTACAAGGTTTTTAAACACATTGTAAACGCTTTTAAAAGGTTTTTTAAAGTGTTTACAATGTTTTTATAAGGTATAAATTTCAATATTTTTGGCGGGAAAAATTTTCGATTTTAGCGTGAAATTTTTTTTTGGCGGAAAAAAAAATAAATTTTGACAGGAAAAATCGATTTTGGCGGGAATTTTTTATTTATTTTTTGGCGGGAAAATATTTTTGATTTTGATGACTGTACATTCTTGCTGTCACTCAAAAAGGGTAATTTGGTCATTTTGTATATAAAGAAGGGTAGTTTTAAAAATGATCAACATGAATGGGTATTTTTAAAAAGGGGTATGGAAAAAGGGACATTTTTGAGAATACCCCAAGTTATATCCCCTATATATTAAAAGAGAAACATTCTCATTCAAAAGCTGATGTGTCAGCATTAGAGAGCTCAGTGCACATTCAATCATTTAATCCTCAAAATATCTAATTATTTACAGGTTTGTGCCATTGTATTTATTTTTTAAAAACTTATAAAAAAAATCCCTACGCACGCCTATGAAGAGGCAAAACCTATACTCTCACCTATAAATATATTCTTCTTAACACTCATCAGAATCAGAGCAAACAAAAAAACTCCACACTTCTAACAAAACTCCAATCTTTTATTTTCCCATGCCTTCTTTCGGTAAGGTTTACTTCCGTCATTTCTCATCATGGTTTGAGTGTAATAGCACTTACAAATATAAAATATATGATGAGCTTCCTCCTTAGTTGGTTCGTTTATAATGTAGAGTAAAAACAGTGGAGGAAAAAATTTGAAAAGGATTTCACTCCAAATGGGAACCTGATCTTAGTAAGATTTATTTTTATGTTATACAACTCAACAATATAATTTCTTTACACATATAAGTCCTAACTAACAAAATCTATCTTACATTTGAACAGGAGGAAGCTGGTGTACTACACATACCAAATGACCAAACACATAAGATAAAGATTTTGTTTTAGTATATACACAAAGGAGACGATTTACCAAATCCCAGAAAGAGAATCAAAATAAACCATGAAAACTACAAAAGTTTTGTCAAAACTAATACTCTTCTAGAGTAAAGGATTTCATATGTATTAAAAATAGGAATAATCACGAGAATGTGATTTCCATAATTCATTATTATGTGTATTTGTTCGAATAATTTTAGTTTTATTTAATATTATTAGATTTCAGCAGTTAATCAATCACAGTTCTTTATTCATCACACATTTTAGCCTTACACCAATAACAATACATATTATCCTAACACCAATGACATAAAGTACATATATAATAAATTCATTTTGGTTAATCATATAATTATTCGTCATTCTTATTATTTTGTTTTTACTTTAAACCTACTACGGTTTAATATTTTTGGTTCTAACAAACTACTACTAAATATTCTTTGATTTTAAAAATTCACACTCTCACCTTATCTCGGGATGAAATGTATACAAATATATTCTAAAACGAAAATATAATTATTTTGATGATTTTGTAAATCAAAAATATACAAATGCTTTTCACAATTTTCTGTTGATTTTAAATAATTCTTTAATAATATGTATTATAAAATAAAGACGGTATATGTTATCTTATTTATTCCAAAACTGTTTGATATTTAAGGGTAATTTCCCCTAAGATATAGAAAATTATCAATCAAACTGAAAATGAATATTCAATTCCTAAATAACTAACATGCCTATTAATTTACTATTTTCAAGATGATAATAGCGTATTTTCCTAGATTATAGATGTAAATGACGTATAATTTGATAGTGTAATATTCTCCAAATAAGTGCGATTACTCTAATTGAAATCATTGTCTTCCCAAAAAAATCAGGACATAATTAAATCAAATATACCAAACTTAATCGTTGATTTTCCATTAAAAAGGAAATTAATTATTAACAGCCTCATGCAACTAAACTAATTTTGCCTGAAAATCCGAAATCATTTACCTAATCCAAGATTTTGTTTTCCACAAAAAAACTTGGAGGGAGATAACAATTGGGCCTCCAGCAATATTATAAACCCATTAGAAAACAGATTACAAACGTACACATAAAAAGTTTATGTTTTAAAATCCAAAAACAGATATCCAATTAGAAATAATGTAATACATAAATGAAATATATGTACTTCTAAGTTCAAAATAATATAAAGATTCACAGTTTCTTTACATCCAAATCTTCAGTATTATTTAGAAAGCATAGTTTTCTCTAAACATTTGATAACAAATTCATTTCATTTTGGTATTACAAAGTCAATTGCATGTATGTTTTAATAAAGCGTAAATATTAAAATATTTATAGCATTATAATCATTCTGAAGCAAGAAATGAGGAAACTTTTCGTACCGAGATAATGCTTTGGTTGAAATGCAGGGGACCTGAAGGAAGCACAGTGGAGCTAGCGATCCGCAGTGGACCTGAAACGAGACTCTTAACTTTGACGTACTTTTTATCATTGTCCTACATTTATCTTCGTTTTTTCACGTTCATTGAGTAACTACGATTGTTGTTTATTACAGGCGAGAGCGGGTTTCTGTGAATCCGATTAAGTCAAGATTATGTGAACTTCCTGGTTCTGGGAGTAACTCCCCTAAGATTGGGTATATCAAGCTAACAACATTCAATCAAAATGCTTCTAGTATGTATTCTTTGGCATTACTGATTCCTTCTTACAAATGTGTCTACTCTTTGGTTTGTTACGTATCTCTCTAAGTCAGAACACTTTTTTTGTAGGTGCGGTAAGGGAAGCAATTGAAACCTTGAGAGGCAACAATGTAAATGCATTCGTCTTGGACCTACGAGACAATAGGTATAGGTGATGACTATTGAAAACTCCTTGTTGTTTCTACAACAGCCTTTCTTAAACAGTTAGTATTTTTCTTTTTCTTGTTGCAGTGGAGGTTCTTTCCCAGAAGGAATTGAGATTGCTAAATTTTGGTATAACCTCATAAAAACTGTTACATCCAAAAATCAGAAAATATCAAGATCCACAACTATCATAATAGAAACTTCCGACTGTTGCTGTCAATAGGTTAGATAAAGGAGTGATTGTGTATATTTGTGATAGTCGAGGTGTTAGAGATATATATGATACTGATGGAAGCAATGCTATTGCAACCTCTGAGCCTCTTGCCGTTCTCGTATGAGCTTTCATCCTTCCTTTCCTTAAATCTAGTCCTTATTGTAAATGCCATGGAATATATAGTTCTCACACAATCTTTCTCTCTTTCCAGGTTAACAAGGGCACTGCGAGTGCTAGTGAGATATTAGCAGGCGCCTTGAAAGATAATAAACGTGCTCTGGTTTATGGAGAACCAACTTATGGAAAAGGGTAAACGATAAGGCGCAATTTTTATTGATCTTCTCAGAGACTAAACCTTTGTGATATTCATGAGACTTTGAACACATTTTGCAGGAAGATACAGTCAGTTTTTGAGCTTTCTGATGGTTCGGGCTTGGCAGTAACAGTTGCTCGATATGAAACACCAGCTCACACAGATATAGACAAGGTCTGAAACTACTTTCCTCCACATATTATGATGTAGTATAGTGACTCCTCTGTGTCTACATTACACTACATGCAAACATGTTCTTATAGTCTGTTCTTTTTCTACTCGTTGCTGGTTTTTGAATAGGTCGGTGTTACGCCTGATCATCCATTGCCAAAGTCGTTTCCAAAAGATGAAGAGGCGTTCTGTGGATGCCTTAAGGATCCTACAGCTGCTTGTTATCTCAATCAAGGCCTGCTATTTTCTAGATGATTTTGATTGGTTCAAACTTTGTTCTGAATATCAGATGAGTGAAATTAATTGACTTAATTTTGCATTCTTTTGAAGATTCACATAGCTTCATGTTTAACTAATCGAAATCAGGAATTTCACATTTAAGCACAAACAGAGGATTTTCCCTGTTTAATCTGATCTGCAACAAGTCAATATATAATATCACCGTGAGAAAGCAAAAACACTATCTCACAGAACCAACAGTCAAACACGTTCAAACCAAACTGATACCGAAACCAAACTAAACTGCTCTATAAACCCGATAGGGGACAAAAGAAAAATAGTTCAATTCCTTGCATGAGCACTATTAAGTGATAAACATACCTCATTATACTTCTTGATAGATGATAGTCTTGATAGATGATGGGGCACTTGTCCATGCTTTCATAAGTTGTGAATTATCAACACCACGAGCACTACAATGACAATCAGGAGCACAATACCAAAAATTACCAAGAGCAAGCAAGCCTGCACGATAGAAACAATGGAAAGAAGAAGTTTATAGGTTGATATGATTCTCCAAAAACCCATTCATAATATGTAAGAAAAGTTTGAATATTATACCAGTGAAGAATTTGATCGTTGAGTCTTAAAGACTCTAGCGAGCTGGGATTTTCCTTGTGTAGTTGCAGCATGAAAGTTATCGATGCGAGTACCAATCTCATCTATGAAAAGAAAGTGTTAAAACGAGGATACGAGAACATAAGTAAGCGTTTTGGGATGACAAGATTTAGAATCAGTTTTACCAATCACGGCTTCTTCATCGTGTACCAACACTACCACGTCTTTGAAGATTTCGTGCACCTTGCCAATATCCTGCTGCATTTCTTGTATTTTTTGCTCTCTTTCCTCAATACTAGCCTCATTATACGCAATCTCATTGTCCAAAAGTACAAATTCTTGTCTGCAACAAGAGGAACAAGAAACCAATTTAGTAGATGCATTAGGAATCCGAACAAAGATGGAGACTTTTGTCTGTACAAAACTTACCTTTTTGATTTCAAAAGAAGAGCATGCTGCTCTGGATCCTTCTCTGCATTCACATATATGAAAAGAAAGTGCTAGAACGATGATACGAAGACATAAGTAAGCATTTTGGTATGACAGGATTTAGAATCAGTTTTACCAATCACGGCTTCTTCATCGTGTACCAACACTGCCATGTCTTTGAAGATTTTGTGCACCTCGCCAATTTTCTGCTGCATTTCTTGTATCTTTTGCTCTTTTTCCTTATTACTAGCCTCATTAAACGCAATCTCATTGTCCAAAAGTACAATTTCTTGTCTGCAACAAGAGGAACAAGAAACCAATTGAGTAGATGCGTCAGGAATCCGAACAAAGATGGATACTTTTTTCGGTACAAAACTTACCTTTTTGATTCCAAAAGAAGAGCCTGCTGCTCCGGATCCTTCTCTGCATTCACATCTGCCTCACTGGCTGTATAGCTAATCTCACCAAGGCCGAGTAATCAATACACCAAAACCACAAAATAAACATAAAAACAATTTCAAACTCTTGAATGAGCATTATGAAACCTTGAGGGAAGAGATGGCTTGTGGACAAGAGGAGCATACACAATTTCTCTTTCAGCAGCTAGACGCTGAGCCTTTTGAAACTCATTCAATACAGCTTGAAAGTCTTTTGCAACATCCACAATCTTCTTCCTTTGCTAACCCACCACCGATATATATATAAAACAAAACCATCAAATTCCCTATTAAATGAAGAGAAGAACAAAGAATCATTCCTTAATCAAAAACACTCACATCAACACCTCTCTGATGATCAGTTTCACTAACTTCTTTAAGTTTAGCCGACGTATCTTTCACAAGCTGTTCGATATGTAATATCATCTTATGCCTAACACACATACACACACAAATCACAAACCAAGCAAATTGAACCATTTACAACCAGTGAAACTAAGAAACAATTTTACATTCCAAGAACCTTATAAACCTAGAAAAAGGAGAAAACTTTGAGAACTACTTGGTACTTACAGCTTGTCACGAAGCTCAGGGGTGTCTTTAAGAGTACCAAGAGAGTTGACAAGACGATGGAAAGTAGAAACACCTGTATTGATCTGAAAGACACCTAAAGCAAAAGCTTGGGTCGTATCTTGTCGACCACCACCAACACCACCATCGATGTGAGTACAAATCTCATCTATGAAAAGAAAGTGTTAGAACGAAGATACGAGGACATAAGTAAGCGTTTGGGGATGACAGGATTTAGAATCAGTTTTACCAATCACGGCTTCTTCATCGTGTACCAACACTGCCATGTGTTTGAAGGTTTCGTCCACCTCGCCAATTGTCTGCTGCTTTTCTTGTATACTTTGCTCTCTTTCCTCAATTAAAGCATCATTAAACGCAATCTCATTGTCCAAAAGTACAAGTTCTTGTCTGCAACAAGAGGAAGAAGAAACTAATTTAATAGATGCGTCAAGAATCAGAACAAAGATGGAGACTTTTGTCTGTACAAAACTTACCTTTTTGATTCCAAAAGAAGAGCCTGCTGCTCCAGATCCTTCCCAGCATTCACATCTGCCTCACTGGTTGTATAGCTAATCTCACCAAGGCCAAGTAATCAATACACCAAAACCACAAAATAAACATAAAAACATTTTCAAACTCTTGAATGAGCATTATCAAACCTTGAGGGAATAGATGGCTTGTGGACAAGAGGAGAATACACAGTTTCTCTTTCAGCAGCTAGACGCTGAGCCTTCTGAAACTTTTGCAATACAGCTTGAAAGTCTTTTGCAAGCTTAGCATCCACAATCTTCTTCCTTTGCTAACCCACCACCAATATATATATATATATATATATATATATATAAACAAAACCATCAAATTACCTAATAAATGACGAGATGAACAAATAATCAATTTTTAATCAAAATTACTCACATCAACACCACTCTGATGATCAATTTCACTAGCTTCTTTAAGTTTAGCCCATGTATCTTTCACAAGCTGTCCAATATGTAATCTCGTCTTGCGCCTAACACACACACACAAATCACAAACCAAGCAAATCGAACCATTTACAACCAGTGAAATTAAGAAACAATTTTACATTCCAAGAACCTTATAAACCTAGAAAAAGGAGAAAACTTTGAGAACACCTTAGTACTTACAGCTTGTCACGAAGCTCAGGGGTGTCTTTAGGAGTACCAAGAGAGTTGACAAGACGATGGAAAGTAGAAACACCTGTATTGATCTGAAAGACACCTGAAGCAAAAGCTTGAGTCGTATCTTGTCGACCACCACCAACACCAACATCGATGTGAGTACAAATCTCATCTATGAAAAGAAAGTGTTAGAACGAGGATACAAGGACATAAGTAAGCGTTTGGGGATGACAGGATTTAAAATCAGTTTTACCAATCATGGCTTCTTCATCGTGTACCAACACTGCCATGTGTTTGAAGGTTTCGTCCACCTCGCCAATTGTCTGCTGCTTTTCTTGTATACTTTGCTCTCTTTCCTCAATTAAAGCATCATTAAACGCAATCTCATTGTCGAAAAGTACAAGTTCTTGTCTGTAACAAGAGGAACAAGAAACCAATTTAGTAGATACGTCAGGAATCAGAACAAAGATGGAGACTTTTGTCTGTACAAAACTTACTTTTTTGATTCCAAAAGAAGAGCCTGCTGCTCTTGATCCTTCTCAGCATTCACATCTGCCTCACTGGCTGTAGAGCTAATCTCACCAAGGCCAAGTAATCAATACACCAAAACCACAAAATAAACATTAAAACATTTTCAAACTCTTGAATGAGCATTATCAAACCTTTGAGGGAAGGTTGACCAAAAAAAAAAAAAAACCTTGAGGGAAGAGATGGCTTGTGGACAAGAGGAGAATACACAGTTTCTCTTTCATCAGCTAGACGCTGAGCCTTCTGAAACTCTTGCAATACAGCTTGAAAGTCTTTTGCAAGCTTAGCATCCACAATCTTCTTGCTTTGCTAACCCACCACCAATATATATATATAAACAAAACCATCAAATTACCTAATAAATGAAGAGGTGAACAAATAATCATTTTCTAATCAAAATCACTCACATCAACACCACTCTGATGATCAATTTCACTAGGTTCATTAAGTTTAGCCCACGTATCTTTCACAAGCTGTCCAATATGTAATCTCGTCTTGCGCCTAACACACACACAAATCACAAACCAAGCAAATTGAACCATTTACAACCACTGAAATTAAGAACCAATTTTACATTCCAAGAACCTTATAAACCCAGAAAAAGGAGAAAACTTTGAGAACTACTTAGTACTTACAGCTTGTCACGAAGCTCAGGGGTGTCTTTAGGAGTACCAAGAGTGTTGACAAGACAATGGAACGTAGAAACATCTGTATTGATCTGAAAGACACCTAAAGCAACAGCTTGAGATGTATCTTCTCGACTACCACCAACACCACCATTGATGTTCATTAAAGAAGCTAATGATCTTCCTCCTCCCGCCTCTAAATCCTCAAAACTCATCCTTTTTGTATCTCTCTCTCTCTCTCTCTTTTCCCGCCTCTAATTCTCAAGAAAATGAAAAAATCGATTTCTTTTTGTTTTGTTTTCACAGTAACGAAGATTGAGGACGTGACTCAGAATCTCCGGTTGGTTCTGTGTCTATCTCTATTTGGGAAAGAACTGAGAGAAAACGTGAACGGCGGAGAGAGAGATTGAGAGAAACGTGAAATGTCACATTACCTGTAATGAAGGAGAAGAAAGAAAAAGAAAAAAAGAAGCTTGTCACATCTTTTCATTTCCGGAAAAATATCATTTGATACATTAACTTTCAGATTTAGGCCAGAAAACCATGAACTTCCAGCCAAAAAACAATGAACTTAGTGAAAGGCCATTTAATACATTAAAATTTTGTTGACTACCTATTTAAGATTCCAAATATCATTGACCAAGCAAAAAGTTGATATATTAAATAGTCTCTCACAAAGTTCATAGTTTTTTTTTACCTAAATTTGAAAGCATATGTATTAACCAAAATTAGATAATTTAATAGTAGGTTTTTTGTGCTCAGCAAAACAAAAAGACTTTTGATCGAATTATGCGTACGAACAAAATGCATTTTGATTATTTCTTTTGGTTCATATTACTCAACATTCTCTAGTTTACATCAGTGTAATCATATGTTGACTAGCCATTTAAGAAACTTAAGAAATTTTCATGAAAACCATGAACTTCAAACGTTGACTAGCCAAAGGCCATTTAATACATCAAATGTTGACTAGCCATTTAAAATACCAAATATGATTGACCAAGCCAAATATATAATAATTTAGGGGTGGGCATTCAGTTTTTTGGTTTGGTTTCGGTTCGGTTTTTTTGGTTTACAGTTTTTTTGGTTTACGGTTTGTTTGGTTTTATAAAAATGGAACCATAAAGAAACCATATGTAATTCGGTTTGGTTACGGTTCGGTTTTTCGATTTATGGTTTTTTCGATTTTTGGTTACCATATGTATCACAATTTCGTTCGGTTTCGGTTTGGTTCCAGTTTTTAACGGTTATTCCATGTTTTAAGAAAATAAATAGTTGATATATAACTAAAAATAAGCATAATAGTAATATGAATATATATAGGTTAGGGAATAGAGTCTTAGTTTAAGGTTTTGTAATTCGATAGATTAATAGGAGATCAATAACTAAAGCCCAATAAAGAAAAAATATATTAATATTGTTATACAATATAAATTTATAAGCTTGAGAAACTAATCAGTAATTATATCTAATTATCCTAAATTTTTATAAAAAACTAAAAAAAAAACATTCGGTTTTACGGTTTTTAACCAGACTAAACCTAAATCAAATGGTTAATTAAAATAAAAACCAAAAGGATTTTTAGATTTAACCGTAACCAAACCAAACCATTTATTTTTTCGGATTTCGATTTTTTTGCCCACCCCTAATATATATGTCACTATGTCATTAAATCAAGATAATTAAACAACTACCAACCTTTACTTTGCCATTTAACAGCATGTTGTTTTTGGCTTCATCAACGATATCCCCTATATATTAATAGAGAAGAACACTCTTGAGATAGCTAATGTGTCGCCATCTGCACTTTTTAGCAAAATAGCCTTAAATTTTCTACTTAATTACATTAGCATGCCATTATATTTTCAAATAAAACAATTAACTGAATAATAATTAGACGTGTCATCATTTTGTCTCAAATTTAAATATCACATATTAAAAATAATTAAATAATTACATACTATTTTAACGAAAAATTTCACTAAAATATATTTACAAATATACAAGTCAAAAAGTTATATTTATTTCTTAAAATCAATATAAGTAAAATATTTTTAAAAGGCTATAAAAACATATCAATTAATATATAGTTAATAAAATATAGAACATATAACTTATTAACGAAATTATATAAAAACGAAATGTTTTTTTTCTGTTAGTATTATTACCATAATAATTTAAATAATAAGCTTTCAATAGTTATTATCATTGATTATAAAAAGGAGTATATTACCCCTGAATTTTCTACTCATTCATAGAAACTTAATTCCCAATAAATATAGATTTATATATATTCATAAACAAATATAAAAATGACAACAAATTAGGGGATATTGTGATGTGTGATTATTTATATATCTAAGTATGTAAACTAATCAACCTCAACAATTAGTGTGATGATTAATTGAAAATGGAAATATTGATAACCGAATAAGCATATACGATCTAATTGTATATTCATCATTGTAAATAAACTTAGTACCCAAAAATATTATAATATATTTGAAACGACCGACCCTTTTTTTTTAATAAATAAATAATTAATAATAATATAATAGTTAACTACAACTAGTGGTCCCATACCCACTAGCCACCTAACCACATTCACAATCCAACAGCGGAACAACATACCTATAAATATCCAATAAAACAATAACCAATAACCAAATAAGTAATATCCAGCATAAATTCCAAACAGCATAAATCAAACAACCAGCAATCCTAACAATGCCATGTAACCATACAATCAAGTCCCTAGAACATCCTCCCCTTCATTGCCTTTGATTCCACGATCACACTTTGCCTTTACCTGCACCACAAACACAAATTGAGATGCATGAGTATTTGATAAACACTCAGTGAGGCAATCGTCCCATCTACTGGGCTATACACACAAGCAATAAGATCCCTACATGCCACAAACAACAATCAATAAAACAAACCAGGCAATATACAAAGCATGCTACCTCCATCGTAACTGAACAAGGGATGTCGACCGACACTGACTATCTGGTGTCGACCGACACCAAACTGGTGTCGACCGACACCCTGCCCGACACTCCCGAAAATCCTAGTTTGTGTCGACCGACACCTCCACATGGCATCGATCGACACTCGCCAAAGTTCCGAGCCGTCCTCGCGTTGGTGTCGACCGACACCCCAACTGGTGTCGACCGACACCGATACCGAGCAGCGATTTCCCTCGATCAGAAACTTTGAATCTCGCCTCCAATCTTCTCCAATCCGCTCCTTGCACTCCCAGAAGCCAAACCCAGCCCAGATAGCAACGAAATATCATAGAGACTCAAAGAAACAACCACATAAGCACCAAATCACATAGAATCTAGAGATCTTAGCTTAGATAAGCCATGGTCATGCACTCACCTCTTTGCAGGAAGTTTCTGACCAATAAGAACGAATCCCTCACTCCTAGCAAGCTTCTAGCACCTGCCCAGCCTCCAATCCCTCAAGAACAGCCAAGAAATCTCCCAATCTCACTCACAATCTCAAGAACACTTGTTTTCTCTCTTTTCCTCTTTTTCAACAAAAACGGCGACCACAACCTCTGGAACACGACCTAGGTCGTTTCCTTCCTTTTAAGACCTGGTTCAATGGTTTCCTTAAACCAAACCGAACCAAATCGATTAAAACTCATTCTGATCGAACCGAAAAATAAGTGGTGTCGACCGACACCCCCTTGGTTTCGATCGACACCCATCCCCAGAAACCAATTTTTGGTTTGCGGATGTTACAATTCTCCCCCACCAATCTAGATTCGTCCTCGAATCTCGAACAACCATCAGTCAAGGACTCCCGTGCAACCGTCTCCACGGTCCGCACTCCTCCGACCGATCTACAGAAGGTCACCTCTAGGCGATAGACTCACGCTCCAGGCGTCATTTGCTCTTGACTTTTTGGACTTTCCTTTACTCATAGGCCTAAACCTTGAGTTTTTATTGGCTCCTCATCAGACCTAAGTCTGCATGCCAAATGTTGGCTCCTCATCAGGCCGAAGCCCGCATGCCATAATATATAAGGAAAAGTCCAAACTCGTCTCTCGGGTTGCCACCCTACAGCGCGCCCCCGGATCGTCATCCGAAGTCGATATACCAACCATACTCCCGAGCCACAAAGTCTCTGAATATGGCAGTACTAGGAGAACCTAAGTCCCCCAAGAGTCGCGAGCAAACGATTCTGAACACGTCCGAGTCCTATCCCTATCCAGGTTTCCTTCCCGTGGCTCGCGTAAAAACATCTCAATGTCCTACCAACCACATATTCCCTCACTGGAATACCTCATGACCACACAAGGATCATATACGCCACAAGGGCCGCCACAAAGGCCAAACAAAATGTCCTAAAGAGGACCGCCACCAAGGCCAAACAAATGTCCTAAAGAGGACCGCCACCAAGGCACTCTGGCTAAACAGTCCGCCACAAAGGCCATCTTTCCCGAAGGACGGTCACCAAAGACCATCTGTCCCGAAGGACCGTCACAAAGACACTCTGGCTAAACAGCCCGCCACAAAGGCCATCTGTCCCGAAGGACCGTCACAAAGACACTCTGGCTAAACAGCCCGCCACAAAGGCCAAACAAACGTCCTAAAAAGGACCGCCACCAAGGCCACACAAATGTCCTAAAGAGGACCGTCACAAAAACACTCTGGCTAAAAGCCCGTCACAAAGACCCCACAATGTCTAAAAAGACCGCCACACACGGGCACACTGACTCAAAAGTCCGCCACTAAGGCCACACCCAAGCCCCCTTTAAGGCTCTCCACCGCTAAAATGGACAAATTCTAACTCCCATAAAACTTTCCATATTTAGCACTTTCCATCTTTGGAAAACTTCTATTTCAGGAAACTTTCTTCCAAAACCCCGCCTCACAGAAACTTTGTACCCCGAACACCACCTCATCTTGTTACTGAGTCGCACAACCAACCACCCCAAGCGACCGAGTAACAAGAGAGATGGGCTGGAATACTCCATTCCCGCTCCAGCCACGGATTACAGATGGGACCAGGCTAAACAAGCTCAAGTCGCGGCTTGCTTCTCATACCACTTCTTGAACCTTGCCTTCATCTTTGCCTCAGGCTCCCAAGTCTGCTCCTCAACACCATCACAGTCCCAAAGGACTCTCATCAAAGGAACCTTCTTCTTCCGAAGTTCCTTAATCCTCCTCTCGAGAACCCTCACTGGTCTCGCCTCCAAAGTCATGTTAGGCTGAAGATCCTCAGGAATCTTAGCCAACACCTCCTCTCCCTCACGGAGACACTTCCGCAACATAGACACATGGAAAACCTTATGGAATGCACGCATCACCTCAGGTAACTCCAATCTATATGCCACTGGTCCAACCCGCTCAATCACTCTGAATGGACCCATATACCTCGGACTCAACTTAGTCTCTGACAATGACCTGTTCGGACCCCGCAACATGGCCATCTTGAGGTACACTCTGTCTCCTACCTGAAACTCAAGATCTCTCCTCCTCCTATCTGCATAACTCCTCTGCCTATCCTGAGCCTCCTTCATGTTCAGCTTGAGAACCCGAATCTTTTCTGAGGTCTCCTGAACAAAACTAGCACCAAACATGCTCCTCTCCCCCACCTGAGTCCAGCATAATGGTGTACGACATGGCCTCCCATACAAAGCCTCATAAGGAGCCATCTTAATACTTGCCTGATAGCTGTTGTTGTAAGCAAACTCTACCAGGTTCAGATGATCTGCCCAATGGCCACCCCAATCCAACACACACATCCTCAGCAAATCCTCCAGCGTCCGGATCGTCCTCTCTGACTGTCCATCAGTCTGGGGATGATTAGCTGTACTCATATGCACCTTAGTGCCCATCTCTGCCTGAAATGCCTTCCAGAACACCGAAATGAACTTAGAATCCCTATCAGACACAATGCTCGCTGGCACCCCATGCAACCTGACTATCTCCCTCACATACTTCTTAGCCAAGACCGCTGCTCCATTAGTCTTCTTAATGGCCAGAAAATGTGCTGACTTAGTCAACCGGTCCACAATGACCCAAATAGCATCAAAGGTCCGTGACACTGGCAATCATACCACGAAATCCATAGTGATCATATCCCACTTCCACTCAGGAATGGGTAAACTCTTCAGTAACCCGCCAGGAACCTGATGCTCAGCCTTCACTAGCTGACATACATCGCACCTCGAAACCCAACTAGCCACATCCTTCTTCATCCCGACCCAATGATAGTACCTCTTGAGGTCACGGTACATCTTGGTCGCTCCTGGATGAATGGATAACTTGGTCGCATGAGCCTCTCTCAGAATCTCCTGTCTCAACTCCTCGTCCTTGGGCACACACACACGACCGTGCACCAAGATAGTACCATTATCTGATACCTGATACTCTGAATCCACATCCTTAGAGGCATTCACTAGCCCCAAATCCTTCTCCTGAGCCAACCGCACTCTACTCAGAAGATCTGCTCTATCTACTGCTTCCAAACCCAACGGTTCCTGTGAAACAGCACATAAGCTCAAAGCACTGATCTCCCCTACCAGAGACTCCATCTCCTGCTCCTGAGCCGAAGCTACCCTCTTCCGACTCAGAGCATCTGCGACCGTGTTAGCCTTACCAGGATGATAGGCTATCTCCAAATCATAATCTGCCACAAGCTCCATCCACCGCCTCTGTCTCAAATTCAGCTCAGGCTGAGTGAATATATACTTCAGGCTCTTATGATCTGTAAACACCTGTACCTTTGCACCATAAAGATAAGATCTCCAAATCTTCAGGGCAAAAACTACAGCACCCATCTCAAAATCATGAGTAGGATAGTTGCCTTCATGCACCCGCAACTGCCGCGAAGCATAAGCAATCACCTTCCCATGCTGCATCAGAACACAACCCAACCCAACTCTAGATGCATCTGTATAAACCACATAGGGTTCTCCCTGCTCAGGCAAAGCCAACACTGGCGCAGTAGTCAACATCTCCTTCAGGCTTGCAAAGCCTTCCTCACACTCTTCTGACCAGACAAAAGGAACATCCTTCCCTGTCAACTTAGTCATAGGACGTGCTCTGCTTGCAAACCCCTGCACAAATCTCCTGTAGTAACCTGCCAATCCAAGGAAACTCCTGATCTCTGTGGCATTCTGCGGTCTAGGCCAATCTCTGATAGCCTGAATCTTCTCTGGATCTACTGAAACCCCTCAACAGAAACAATGTGACCCAGAAAGCCCATCTCACGCTGCCAGAAACTACACTTGCTCAACTTGGCAAACAACTTCTGCTCCCGCAGCTTCTCCATAACTGCCCTCAAATGCACTGCATGCTCCTCAGGACTCTTAGAATAAACCAGGATATCGTCGATGAAAATGATGACAGATACATCCAGAAACTCCTGAAACACACTGTTCATCAATCTCATAAACGATGCTGGTGCGTTAGTCAACCCGAAAGGCATCACCACAAACTCATAATGCCCATACCTCGTCCTGAAAGCACTCTTCCTCACATCTGCCTCATCTATCGGTATCTGATGATAACCCGATGCCAGATCCACCTTGGAGAACCAAGTAGCACCCCTCAACTGATCCAACAACTCGTCAATCCTCGGGAGAGGGTACTTGTTCTTCACAGTGACCCGGTTCAAACCCCTGTAATCAATACACAACCGGAAACTCCCATCCTTTTTCTTGACAAACAACACCGGCGCTCCCCACGGTGACACACTTGGCCGGATGAATCCCTTACTCAACAAATCCTCTAGCTGCTTCTTCAGCTCTGCCATCTCTGCTGGAGCCATTCTGTTATGAGCCTTGGATAACGGTGTCGTCCCCGGTTCCAGTTCAATGGTAAAAGGATCCAACCGAGATGGTGGTAATCCCTGCAAAGACTGAAACACATCTTCAAACTCCTCCACTACTGGGATACCGCTAACCGTAGACTTCCCCACTGACTCTGGCATAGATATAGTAACCAAATAAGCCTCACGGCCCTTCTCGATCATCTTCCCAGCCTGAATGGCTGAGATCACGAGACTCCCTGAAGTCGGTCTAATACCCTGAAAAACCAACTTCCCTCCTGGACGCTCAAACTCCACTCTACCCCGATAGCAATCTAAATGCACCATATGCCGATGCATCCAATCCATCCCGAGAATAACATCATACAGCTCCACGGGACTGATAAGCAAATCCGCTGGCCATGACTCTCCTGCGATCTGAATATCAATTCCTCTAGCTCGTCCAATAACTCTCAGGAACTTGCCTCCCGCAACTCTAACAACTCCTGTACGCTCTCCAGGATCCCCGCTGATCCCCGCACACTCTGCACACTCTGGAGTAATGAAGCTATGCGAAGCTCCAGAATCAAACATAACGTGGGACTTAAACCCGCCCACCAACAAGGTCCCTACACAAACCTCATGTGTTGAGAACCTAACACTTTATCACATGAAACATAAAATCTGACCCTACTAAAATTCACAAAGATTAAGTACCAGAAATTATACATGTGATCGCCCCTGCACTGGTTCCACCAGTCTCCACTGTCGTGTAAACCCGAGGCCCCTGCTCAATCCGTGCCACCTGCTGACCCCCAGGCTGCACCTGCTGCAACGCTGCCACTGCTGCCGGCTGCAGCTTGGGACAAAAAGGCCTGATGTGCCCTGTCTCCCTACAATGATAACACACCCGAGGTCATGCCGTCGGAACACTCCTCTTGGGACAACTAGCAACCCTGTGATCCCTGCTCCCACAACCGAAGCAACCCGCACCACTCGGCTTCTGCGTAGCCTCCCACTTCCTCTTGGTTCCCTGAGCATGCCTACCGCCCCTGCTAGAACCACCCTGCTGCTGAGCCTTACTAGGCTGAACTGCTGGAGCTACCGCCACTGGCTGTGCCCGGATATCCTCCTCAATCTCTGCTGCAGTCTCAACCAGCTCTGCACGCGTAGCATAACTCCTCCCTCTACAGTGAACTCTCAAGTCATCACGTAGAGCCCTCAAGAACCTCCTGATCTGAGCCTCCTCAGGCTCCATAGCCCGACCTCCATAACAAAGAAGTCGACTGAACTCCAAGTCCAACTCCCGCACTGACCGTGTCCCCTGAGACAACTGAAGGAACTGCACCTCCAAACGATCCAATGCCTCTCTAGGAAAATACTTGCGGTTGAACTCCAAAACGAAGTCAGCCCAAGTCATCTCCCGCTGCACCCTCCTAGCGGCCACAGATCTCCACCACAACTCAGCATCACCACTCAAAAAGTAGACCCCTATGTCCACCCAAAACTCCTCAGGACATCTCAGAGTGTGGAAGTTACGTTCCACTCTCGTCCTCCACGCATCCGCAGCAGTAGGATCTACACCTCCTGAAAACTGCTCAGTACGCAACCGACCCATCTCTGTCAACATGCTGAGATAACGAGCATGGACCCCCGCATCCGCAGCCACTGGCTGCCGCTCCTCCGCCACCACAGGTGGCACCACCTGAGCCTGAGCCGGTACCACAGGTGGTAACCGCTCTAACACATGTGCTAGCAAAGCCGCAACGTCAACACCAGGGACTCCACCCGCTGGGACCCCACACCCGGGACCGTAGCATCACTGGCCACTGGAGCATCAACACCGCCCCCTCCTGCCACACTCACAGAATCCCCCGGAACACCCTGCGACTCGCCAACACCCTCAGCTGTCACACTCTGGTCTTCGGTCTCACCAACCACTGAGGCTCTGCCCCTACCACGACCACGTCCGCGACCAAGGCCGCGTCCACGACCTCGACCAGCCACAACATCCCCTCTAACCATCTGCACTACCATGAACAGAAGGCTAAGCAAACAATTTATATTATACACAGAAACATAAACTCACCGTGGAATCACACACTCAGCTCGAAGAGGATGTTCTGGGACTCCATGCCACACACAATTGACTAACTCACATAATCAATCAAGACATGCAATCCCAAACATCACAACAGAAACCTAGTGAACCCAAACCTAGAACCGTAAGGGCTCTGATACCAAAATGAAACGACCGACCCTTTTTTTTTTAATAAATAAATAATAAATAATAATATAATATAATAGTTAACTACAACTAGTGGTCCCATACCCACTAGTCACCTAACCACATTCACAATCCAACAGCGGAACAACATAGCAATAAATATCCAATAAAACAATAACCAATAACCAAATAAGTAATATCCAGCATAAATTCCAAACATCATAAATCAAACAACCAGCAATCCTAACAATGCCATGTAACCATACAATCAAGTCCCTAGAACATCCTCCCCTTCATTGCCTTTGATTCCACGATCACACTTTGCCTTTTCCTGCACCACAAACACAAATTGAGATGCATGAGTATTTGATAAACACTCAGTGAGGCAATCTTCCCATCTACTGGGCTATACACACAAGCAATAAGATCCCTACATGCCAAAAACAACAATCAATAAAACAAACCAGGCAATATACAAAGCATGCAACCTCCATCGTAACTGAACAAGGGATGTCGACCGACACCAGATGGTGTCGATCGACACTGACTATCTGGTGTCAACCGACACCAAACTGGTGTCGACCAACACCCTGCCCGACACTCCCGAAAATCCTAGTTTGTGTCGACCGACACCTCAACATGGCATCGATCGACACTCGCCAAAGTCCCGAGCCGTCCTCGCGTTGGTGTCGACCGACACCCCAACTAGTGTCGACCGACACCGATACCGAGCAGCGATTTCCCTCGATCAGAAACTCCGAATCTCGCCTCCAATCTTCTCCAATCCGCTCCTTGCACTCCCAGAAGCCAAACCCAGCCCAGATAGCAACGAAATATCATAGAGACTCAAAGAAACAACCACATAAGCACCAAATCACATAGAATCTAGAGATCTTAGCTTAGATAAGCCATGGTCATGCACTCACCTCTTTGCAGGAAGTTTCTGACCAATAAGAACGAATCCCTCACTCCTAGCAAGCTTCTAGCACCTGCCCAGCCTCCAATCCCTCAAGAACAGCCAAAAAATCTCCCAATCTCACTCACAATCTCAAGAACACTTGTTTTCTCTCTTTTTCTCTTTTTCAACAAAAACGGCGACCACAACCTCTAGAACACGACCTAGGTCGTTTCCTTCCTTTTAAGACCCGGTTCAATGGTTTCCTTAAACCAAACCGAACCAAATCGATTAAAACTCATTCTGATCGAACCGAAAAATAAGTGGTGTCGACCGACACCCCCTTGGTGTCGATCGACACCCATCCCCAAAAACCAATTTTTGGTTTGCGGATGTTACAATATTTAATATGAGTGATTATTAGATTATGTAAAATTGTTATAGTTACTCGATAAACCATAAATATAAATTTTATTTTTAAAACACACAAAAATATACATTGCCAAAATTGTAACATTTTATAAATATTTTCTTTACCATGTTCACATATTTCACGGGTGAAACGTATTTTTACATGAATACAATGATTTTGAAGTTTCATGAATTTTTTCTTAATGGTTTTTTGGTAATAATCCGTCATTTATAGAAAATATTAACAAACCGACTAATTCAAAATATTTAAATTGCCTAATAAAAATATTAAATAAATAAATTAGATTATCTTCAAAAATTTTAGTTTGGAATCCGATTGTTACTAACATATAATAAAATTAAATAATCAAATTACCATAACTTAAGATATGTTGTTATAGTTATATAAGAAACATGCAAGATTGTTATGATTACACGATAAAACATAAGAAGATATGAATTTGATTTTTAAACCAACATGTTGCAATAAATAATAATATTTTATCAATACTTTCTCTACCATAAAACTTCTTACACATTTAAAGATTTCACCGGTAAAACTTATTTTTTACATGAAAGAAACGTAGCTAAAAATACTTTAGTTACATAATAATATTGTGTTTGACACAAACAAATATTAGTTTTAAGATGATAAATTTACTTATAAAAATTTTCTTTAAATTGATTTATTCCGCACATAGTGTGTTTTGTTTCCTTGTTTGGTATTTTAAATGGCTAGTCAACAAATTTGATGTATTAAATAGCCTCCCACAAAGTTCATGATTTTTTTGGCCTAAATTTAAAAGTTCATGTATTAAACCAAAATTAGATAATTTAATAATTTTTGTACTCAGCAATATGTAAAGACTCTTAATCGAATTATGCATACTTAACAAAAAAGAATGCATTTTGATTATTTCTTTTGGTTCACATTACTCAACATTATATGCTTTATACATCTATACTGTAAAGTCAAGCTTAATTTGACTGTTATACAGTTTAATGTTATTTGTACATGTGCAAAAAATATCCTTTGCAATAATATTTTTGGTTAGAATTGAAAAAATAATATTATTTGTTTACATCAATTAAGTTGAAGATATTTTAAATTTAAGAAATTTTCATGATTTATACTCATGACGTGGATATTATTTTTACATAAACTGTATAATCTACTATTTATGTAATTAACAGACATTCCTGTATCTTCTCTATTATTTAAGAGGTGATTTGTTAAATTTGATGATGTAATATTCTTTTACGTGTTCCGAAAACAAAAAATGTTTAAAAATAATATTTACTTTTGTAAAATACTATCAGAACCGCTGTGCTAAATTTTGTTTGGCTATTAACAATAATATACATGTGATAGAAATTCCATACTTACATTTTATGGACATATACCCCAATTCAATAATGTGTTTATGTGATTTTATCTTTAAATCATAGTATTTGCTATATTTTTAATTTAACTTTTTGAAGAGTAAAGGATGACATTGATTTTAGATGTTCAAATAACTCATTTAACAATTAGGGGGTGTATTAAATCTGATATTTTAGGAGATTTATTGGGATTTTAATATTTTAGAATTTTGAGTGTAATTTTTTTTTCCAACCAAACAAATTAAATTAAAAGAGAACTCCAAGATTAGTTGCCCAAACAGGAGGGTAAGAGTTTACAAAAGAAATATCAGAAATTAAAGATCTCGAAGAGCGAGCAAGACAATTTGCTCTTGCATTGCACACACGAGGGATCCTGGTCAGAGTGAAGGAGGGGAAAGATGATCTGAGCAAAGAAAAATCGTCCAGCAGATTCAAGAACGCCGGCCAATCATCATGCGTCAGTACCATCGCGACGAACTCTGCACTATCCGTCTCAAAAGCTTGTCAGTCGACACCAACTGCCAGAAGGGACTCCATAGCCCAAATAAGAGCTTGTAACTCCGCGTGCAAGGGGGAAGGACTGCGTCTGTGACTACGTGCTTCCATGAGTAGAGTCTTGTCCTCATTATTATAATAACACCAGCCCAAACCTTCAAAAGTATTTGAGACTTTCCAGTATCCATCAACCTGACACCGAAGTAGGGGATCCCTGTCCTCCAAAATTGGTGCGGACTACAAATATCTCGCAGAGAAAGATTTGGCGTCCTCCCATAATAATTTGTCATTTACCGCCTGATTTAAAATGTCAATTGGCTCTGCCTCCATTCCCTGGAATTTTTTTTTGTTCCTGTCCTTCCAAATTGACCATAGAATCCATGGAAGACGGAAAGCTATGTCTAAAACCCCGATTGAGAAGACGCTCGCCAATAAATAAAATCTAAATTCGGGTATATTGAACCATAGGGGAAACCTTCAGGGACTAACGATACCAGAGACAACTCCCAGACACCACGTGGACGAGGACACTCAAAGAGAGCGTGATTAATGGTCTATAACGCAGAATCACACCTTTGACACATCGGACCTCCTGATGAGCAAGTCGTTCCAAGACAGGAAGAGTACCGGAGGCAATCTCCCAGAAAAAATGTTCCACCTTCGGAGGAACTTCAAGTTTCCACGCTTGAGCCCAAAGGGCCGCGCACGTCGGCCCGAATTCAGCTTCCTTAATTAGATCCCTAGCAAGCCGATAACCCGATTTGACTGAGTACTTTCCCGAATTAGTAAAATGCCATACTAAACGATCCGGTTTAATAGTTTTGCTAACCGCCATTCTCCAAATAAGTTGTATATCCACTGGATCCATATACTCTTTGAGGATAGGAAAATGCCAGTCTTTCCTAATTTGATTTATTAAATGATTAACCATCAAGTTCAGATGTAACAATCTCCCCCGACCATTAGCTTGTCTTGGCCGCTGATCCGGTAACCACAGATCCCGCCAAACCAAAATAGAACGTCCTGAACCTATCACCCAACGTGCACCTTGTTTCACCAAGTGTTTAATTGATAAAATACTCCACCATGCAAAAGAAGGAGAATTTGATTTTTCTGCCATAAGAGGGTGTTTGTTCCTAAAATATCTTCCTCGCATCACTCTAGCCATTAAGGAAGACGGATGATGAATTAATTGCCAGTACTGTTTAGCCAACATGGCGTCATTAAATTGGTCCAGAGCACGGAAGCCCAGACCCCCTTCACATTTGTCTTTACATATTTTATCCCAAACTACCCAGTGCATACCTCGTGCCTTATCGTTAGACTTCCACCAGAATTTTGAAATAGTGCTTGTAAGTTTAGTTGTTATTTCTTGCGTCAGTTTGTAACAGGACATAACATGGGTCGGGAGAGCTTACGCAACCAATTTTATCATCTTCCTTGCCACCTTTCGATAAATATTTAGCAGACCATCCGTTGACTTGATCATCCAAACGATCATTAACATAACTAAAAACCTTAGTTTGCGAACCTTGAAGGCTTTCAGGAATACCCAAATAAGAACCCATACCACCTTCTTTATTCCAATAATGGATTTTATCTGCGTTCTTCTATCAGACAAAATCTTCTTCCCAAACATAATAGAAGACTTCTCCAGATTAACCTCTTGTCCCAATGCTTTACCATAATTACCTATTATTTCCATTACCTTTCTGCATTCAGACGCCTCTGCTTTGCAAAAAAAACAGATCATCAGCAAATAGCAAGTGTGAAATAGTGGGGCAATATCGAGCTATTGTAATGGCCGTTAATTTCTGCTCCCGTTCAGCCTTTTTTAATATTTGCTATTAAAACCTCTGTACAAAGTATGAACAAGTACAGTGACAGAGGATCCCCCTGGCGTAAACCCCAAGGTTGACCATTCAGGAGGACTTGATACGACACAGAAGATACACATCACATAATCCATGAAATCCACTTTCTATGAAAACCAAACTTAAGCATAACCGCTTCCAAGAAATCCCATTCAACACGATCATATGCTTTACACATGTCTGTTTTGAAAGCCAGGAACTCCGAATTACACCGTCGGTTAGTATTTAGCCTATGAAACATCTCTTGAGCAACAAGAATATTATATGTAATTAAGCGATCAGAAACAAAAGCCGACTGAGTTTCTGACACCAAAGAAGGTAAGAATCGTTTAAGCCAAAAGCACAATACTGTAGAGATAATCTTATAGATCACATTACAAAGGCTGATCGGCCTAGACTCTGTCATCCGCTGCGGCCGATCAGTTTTAGGAATAAGACAAATATTCGTCTCATTTAACCGTGGATGAAGGCAGTCCGTTCGGAAAAATTCTTTAACCAAGGCCACCAAATCCCCTTTTAAAGATGACCAAAACCATTGAAAAAATAAAGCCGTCATACGATCAAGCCCTGGAGTTTTCTCAGAGTGTGTTACCCTTCGAACTTCCAATTCCGATATGTCCCTAGTTAGATCTATGTTCATACTATCAGTAATGCATGGAATAAGCTCCTGTATCATCTCTAGAATACCCATGACATTCGATTTCATGAAGAGATCCTCAAAGTATTTTGTAGCAATAGTCTCCATACCCAAGGTCGATTCATCCCAAACATTATCGACATCATATAACCCAATAATCCTATTCCCCACCCGCCTATGATTAGTTAGAGCATGAATTTTTTTGTATTTTTGTTGCCAATCTTAACCAAAATTTCCTACTTTTCTGCTACCAATATAATTCTTCATCACGATATGCGTCTTTTAATTTCCTCTCAATACTCCGTATCTCCTCCTGAGAAATTGTATCATCCATCTTCGCCTCCTGTAAAGCCGCCTTCAAGGAAGAAATGAGTGAAGGGTCAGTACAAATGTTATTCTTACGCCACCAAGAATTTGAATTCCGACAATTCTTTAACTTATCCACGAAGACTGGTGTTCGGAAATTTTTTGTGCGATTCCACCCTGATTCCACCGCCCCAGTTAGTCCATCATTTCCTAACCACCGTTTATCAAAACGGAACTGCCTATGCCGTCGCATCACTGTTTTTAGGCACGTCGCAAAAATTGGGGAATGATCAGAGCCAATCATCTCCAAATAATCTACCTTAGATTGAGGAAAAAGACAGTGTCAATCTTCATTCCCTAATGCACGATCTAAACGACAACGAACCACCTGATTATTACAACGATTACCTCTCCACGAAAACTGCTCGCCATAACAAGGAAAATCTAACATGCCACAATGCCGAATCATAGATTGAAAAGGCACAAAAGAGGGAGCTGGTCTCAAAGCACCACCCTTTTTTCATGGTTCCCAACAAGTTTATTAAAGTCCACGATCATAAACCAAGGATCAATTCTGAAGGAACCAATATCAATTAATTTATCCCAAACCTGTCCCCGATGTTGGGGAATAGGATCACTATAAACAAAAGTCAGAAAGAACAATTGTTGTCCAATAAAAGCTTGAGCATCAATAATACGATAACTATCATATAAAATTGAAAGTTTTATTTCATCCATATAAGAAATAGCTAGACCGTCACTGGCCCCGCAGGGTTCAACAGTATACAACTTATTATAACCAAATTTATTCTAAAATTTTTGTAAATAAGAAAAACATTTTTTGTCTCTGATAAAAATAAAATATCTGGTCGATGCTTCTTCCATAAGTCTCCCAAATAGTCCTATGTCAGGTCAGCCTCTATGCCCTGACAATTCCAACTTAGGACCTTCACGTTTGCGCCGGTGGTTTCGGGAGAGCAACCATCCCTTTCTTGACTTGACGACCACCCCCTGTCGGTTTACCGTTCATAGTGTTGTTCCCCTGTTTTCCCACCACCTTCTGCTTGTTACCTTCACCTGCAGGATTAGATAAAGCTTTAGCATGGAGATGTTTTCCTTGAGAAGCCAAAGACAATGCAGCTCTCCTAGGACCACTACCACCTTTTTTAACAAAACCATCTTTCTTTCCTAAATTAACAGCCCTCATAGCACTACTAACATCACCCATAGCCAACTCAAGCGATATAGAAGAGAGAGAGAGATACCTTGCTGAGAACCATCCACATCCGTCTCACCATTGCCCGACAAAGCCACATCACTCATACCATGACTAGAGACCACATTCCCTTTAATATCACCCTCAAGATACTCACCCTCTTCAAACAGATCATCTGTTTCCTCCTTTAAGTCCGAACCCAGCACAACTTTGCCATCCCCTATATGTTGAGGATCCTCTACTTCCATGTCCATCTTGGAATTACGAATCCATGCAGCCACCGTATTCGCAGAATCATGATCGTGGGATCTTTTCTCACCAGAAGAATGCTTAGCCCGATACAGAGGCTTAGGCCACAGTGGACCACCCCGCCTTTCTATTAAGAGGAAAGGTAGCACCATGACCACCAAACTCCCCCCCCCGCCAGACTGAAATCCCCTCTTCCCTCCAGAATCACTAGACTCCACACCATAGTGTCTCTTTTGACCCCAAGCTGGACCCTAGAAGCGATCATGTTGACGGATAATTAAACCACCAAAGTCACCAGTACCCCCATTAGAATCTTGCTTTTGAAAATCAAGGGTTCTCTTGACATATTTCCTTGGCTTCTCCCATCCACTATCACTGTGAGTAGATCGTTCTTTAGCCATAGTATGTTGTCGCTGACCACCCCTCTTGCCACACTTGTTCTCTATAACCTGATCAACTACAACTTTTTGTAGATCCGGACAGACACGCCCCTCATGGGTTAACCTATAACAATGCTCGCAAAAACCCTACAGTTTCTCATAATCAAGGGACACAACTACTTCATCGCGAGTATCAAAGGGCACAACCAACTGAAATAAGAAAGGATTAAAGCCATTCATCGTGACACATATGCTACCAGAATCCTCATCAACCTCTCGTAGAATACCGAGCTTCCTACCCATTGATTGTAGGGTTGCCACCTCCCATAAATGCATAGGGATCCCAGCCACCTTCACCCAGATATTGATAGTGGATGGGTAGGTAGAAGAATGATTGGCTCCCATTTGACCAAAGACACCATCCACCCATCAAAGTGATAAGGCCCATTCTACAAAACCGCTTGCAGATCTGACTCCTCTTCAAAGTTGAATTGAAAAGTACTATGTCCCAAGTCTGCTCCCACCACTTTATCCTCCAGCTTCCAGATCTTTGGGAGGTTGGCCACTAAGGATTCCATCCTTTGAACAGAAGGGTTCATCAGCCGTCCAATAAGAGTCAAGGAGAACTGCTGAATCCTTTGAACCAAAATTGTGTTTGACACCTTCACCGTTTCTGTACGCACCGGAGAACCCTTGCCCTTGTTGAGTGCCAGTTGAGTCATAATACCAAGACACAATGATCGCATTGATATTACAATACTGTTGCAAAAAAGAGAAACACTAATCAGATTAGAGTTTTCAAGATCAAGCCAGCTATAAAGAGATATGAATAGGATGCAACACAGCGACGCAACCTTCGAAATATATAATCCTTTGTCCTCCCAGATTCTATAATTAAAAAGATGGGATATTCAAATAACCTCAATTCCAAAAATAAACTCTAAAATTATATCATCGAGGATCCCCGAATTGGAAAACTAGCCGGCAAGATAACAATAGTTTCCATAACAGCTAGACCACCGTATCCTCACCTTAATACCATCGACTTCTAACACAGCAACCAAATCGTGATTCTGTTGAGAAGGACCAATCAAGACTACCATATTCTCAAATCGAATCCCTGTAAATCCAAAACCAACCATAGAAATCAAATCTCTTAGAATCCCCAAACCAAAGACCTTGGGAGCATCACACCAATAATTTCCATAATCACCAGACCCATGAAACCTCACCTTTAGATCCTCAAGAGTTTCCATAGCTAGCTCAAACAATAACTTTATCTGATCCCGACACATTTTTGAAAATCCAACCGAGATCTCGATGGCCGTGAATCGAATAAACCTGATCCCAACTCAGTACCCAACAGATCCAGCAAACACCACCGAATAAGATCCAATTGATCCAAACTTCTCCTTAGGGAGAGGAAAACTCGCCCCGCCAAAGATGGATTTCCAATCCATGTCTGATACCGAATACCTCCCTCATCGAAGTCACACATCGTAACCCTATAGATCATCGCCGTCGCCGTCGCACATTCTCTCTTCTTTTTCGCTTCTGTCTTATTTTTTTTTGAATGAAAATTTTCACGCGGTTTTTATGCCTTCATTTTTCAATAATATAAACAATCATAGCCCACATATAGGAGATTTGGTTATTAAATTTGGGATTTTAAGAATTGGTGGGATTTGCGTTTTGAGATTTGGTTAATAAATTTTAGGTGATTTTGATATTTAAAAAGAAAAAAAAAAGCAACTTGGAATGTCGTTGATTGATTAACCTAAGCTTCTTTCATACTTTGATTAATATAAGAAGAAAAAAAGACATTGGCCATGTTCTTTTTCCAATCGCAGGTGGAGCGACTGCGACACAAATAAAAATCCCAATATGATATACATTTCGGAAAAAATAAAAAGATGTCACTATCGAAGCGACAGAAAAAATCAACTGAAGCAGAGATCTGATAATCGTTGGAAATTTCAGCGTCTCAGTATTGATATTAAAAAAAGAAAAGAAATGTTACGAATGAAAACAATCTAATATAAAGCACACTAGTACTGCATCATGATTCCATATTCATAGCATCTGTCCACATGTTTTCCGCTGTAGTTGCTCTCCAGTTATTAGCAAGGACTATTTGTTGGTCTTGAGTACCATGAAGCTGTTCTTCATCATGATTCTCATCATCAACTCTTTCATTAACGTCAGTTTCCTCCTCATTATTCACATCTTTAAACAAGTCCGAACGACATTCTTTACAAGATAATTATGTAAAACAACACAAGCAAGTACTAACTCTACTTGCGTCTTACATGGAAAGGGTGGTGCGTATTTGAAGATGAGAAACCTTGACTTAAAGATGCCAATATCCTCTCTGTTACATTTCGTAAGCTAGAGTGTCGATGGTTAAACAACTCATTTGCATTTGCAGGATCTTTTCCTTGTCCCCTAAAGTCTTGGAGATGATAACGAGTACTTCGAAATGAAGCTAAAAACTGACGACAATTGGCGAATCCATAATCAACTAAGTAAAATTTTTCCTACAAATTTAAAATTATACAAATATAAGTGAGATAAATTGAAAATTAATAAGAAAGAATATTAGTTTTGTCATAATGTAATGACATACCTTTTGAAACTATTAATTTGTTGGTGTTTCTAGTTAAAACATCGTTTAGTACCTTCGCATCGTGAGCTGAACCTTCCCAACCGCTAAGAACGTATGTAAATTCTATATCAAAATTACAAGCAGCTAGAACATTTTGCGATAGTTGTCCTTTTCGATTAGGGTAGCTAGCCAAATATTTTCCTGTTATCATTGCAAGGATATGAGTTCCATCAATAGCCCCTACATAATCCTAAAAAAAATGAGGGAGGGCAAGAAATCATATATATATATATATATATATATATATATATTCACCCTAATGTATCGAGTAGAGAACAAACAACAATTAATTATCATATAATAATATAACAATTATCTAAGACTATGTGCAATGGCAAATTTATTCAACACCCTACTTTTTCACTTTTTAACACTCCACATCATATTCTCTTTCCTCCACATAGTCATTCAACACTCATCTCAATTTTTAACACTACAATGGTTTTGTTTAATAAAATTCAACACTCTACCCCACAATTTTTATTTCATATTTTCATATATATTTTTATTTTTGTGATTGCATATTAATAACAATTAGATTAATTTTGAAATATCAACTAAAATTAAATTAAATAATATTAAATTAATTAAAAGTGACATTATTTTTTATTAAGATTTTATGTTCTCAACTCAATTTTTTGAATTAATAAAAATAAAACTAATATAATTAAAAGAACTAAAATTACAAAAAACTTCAAATACAATATGATACAAACTATGGCAGAAATGATATTTTTTTTTAAGTGTTCGAATGAAATGAACCAAGTATCTATTTATAGAGTTTAAAAAGTTATGAATTTTGATATAATTTTTATAATAAAAAAATTGTTTGTTGTATAATAATTGATCTTAAATAGATAGGATGAGATAAAAATCTTCAAAATCACAACAGCGAATTATAATTTAACAAGTGTCCTAATCATAAGAAGAAAAAAAAAAAAACAAAAACGTGTTTGTTTGGAATACACATCCCAATAACCTTCTGACACGTGGCATATGCGGTCCCAACTAATTTTTTTTCAACATGTTGAATTTATTCAACAGCCATGAATCCACATCGACATTTTGGTTTTTTCAACACCTCCATTGTGGAGATTCAACTATTGAATTGAAAATTCAACAGCCCCATTGCAGCCCCATTGCACATAGTCTAAAAAGAAGAACTTACGAGGAAGCAACGGCGGCGGCTAGTGTGGAGATGGAGAACAAATGAGGGAAGACAGGAAATCATATATATATATATATATATGTATATATTCACCCTAACGTGGCGTTTAGTTTTTTACCAGCCACAATATACGTACGAACCATAATTTACCCGCCATAGGAAAGTAAAAGATGCAAATTTTATGATTATTTTGCCTATTTTTTGTGTGAAATATCTCTTGTCCAACTTTCATTCAAGAATTAAAAACAATAAAAGAGTTGATTATTTTTAAAAGGAAGAAATATCTTAAATCAAAAATAAAATAAAAAAGAGAGCACAAAGGTATTACTAATTTGAAAACGAAAAACTATTAAATAAAATAAAAAAACCATCTTCAATTTTTGTTGATGCATTCAACTTCAGTCTCATGGTTTATGAAGCTATCATAGAATCCATCCCTTGCGATCTGCTACAGACATATGAACGAATCAATATTTCATACCTAAGTTGTGAACCAGCGTCATGGTCTCATAACACTAACGGCAAACCATCATCCAGATCAGGAATTTCTTTGATAGCATCCCACAAGTTATTAGCTTTGTCCTCAGCTTCTTTTTCTTCATTTTCCTTTTCCCATCTTTTTTATATCATGCCAAAAATCTGCTGACCAAAATCTTGCACTGTATTCAGTTCATCAACAGCCTTGTTTGATTTAAGTGCATCAGTTTCAGATCTAGCCTTCTTTCTAGGAGGTAGCTTTCCCCCCCCCCCCTTTCTTTTCTCTAATGCAGAGAAAACTTCATGAAAAAATGTTTTCTTCATATGTTATTTCCTCATCTTCTGTTATTTGGACATGACTTGAATTATATGTCCCTTCATTCTCTCCAACTTGATATGTATTTGTTTCAATGGCATCGCCTAATCGAACAGCATTCCTTCCCGTAGCAGTAGTTGATTCAAAATCATTCATAAATCTCCAAAAATCTTCAAATGAATCATCACGCAGATTTGTTTTACTTGGATGGGCCTATTTTAAAAATAAAAACATTTTAGTAATTCCAATACATATAATCAACACTACTGTATTCACAAATTTCATGTTGTAATTTTGCTTACCTTCAAATAGTCAGTCGATACTTCATCTAAAGTAGTGAATTTATTTGTTTCAGGGTCCCATCCAAAACCAGACTAAAACGAAGATGATATGCCCTATTTATAGTACTTACCCTTCAAGATCTTTAACCTAATTTTATACTCATTACAGATTTTGTTAATTCCAAGATTTTGGTTCAAAGTTGGTAATACTCACGAAAACCTGATTGATTACATCCACTAGCAGCTGCACTAACATCTTGCTTTCATGTTCTAACTATTGGTTATATTGACCTTTCGGTTTCACAGCCTGTGAATCTTCTATTGCAATGTGTACCGTAACTAGCCATACAATACAAAAAAAAAAAAATATATATATATATATATATATATATTGAGTTGTGATATATCCCTTAGATCTCAAACATTGGCCATCAATTCGTTTCTAACCTAAGAAATTGCTTTTGTTGGTATATATTAACTAACTAGCAACATGTATCTCTTATAAGATGTATCATGTGGAAATAAAGAAAAGTAAAAAGCAATAGAAAATATTCACTTTGATAGAGAAAAAAACGAACTTTCAAGTATGATAATAATTTTGTAGGGGAGATGAAAGCTACCAATCGTAAGTGTATACATACACCAATAAACTAACCCTAGCTGATATAAAAAGAATGGGAAAATCCCATATATTAGAATTCTTTGATCCAAAAAGAGCAGCCCACTAAAAACCTACTTAATACTATCGAAAGAATGTCTGAAGTTGTTACCAGCAACTGTTACCAGTAAACTGAAGGTTCTGACCATCGTCGTTGTCGGAAGCTCCGCTGCGGAGGTGGCTACGACATCTGGGTTTGATACATATTGGGTCTTTTTGCTTGCCACCTTACTACAGTATCCTAGCAACTTGTCCTGTGGGAAGGTTGTTAAAGGGTGAGGACCAAGGTTCGAGGATTGTCTGGCGCACCAATAACCTACTGGTGGATTTGGATATCCACAGTGAGGGGTTAGGATCGATGCCCTGCAGGGCCAGCTTGGGGTCCGTTGGGGCGGTTAGAAGTGAGGCTAGTGGGCCAGCAGTGAGGCTAGTATTGTCCGCAGGACGGGTTGTCACACTTACAGTCTGTTCTTTTTTTTCTACTTGTCGCTGGTTTTTGAATAGGTCGGTGTTACGCCTAATCATCCATTGCCAAAGTCGTTTCCAAAAGATGAAGAGGAGTTCTGTGGATGCCTCAAGGATCCTACAACTGCTTGTTATCTCAATCAAGGCCTGTTATTTTCTAGATGATTAACTTTGATTAGTTCAAACTTTGTTCTGAATATCATATGAGTGAAATTCATTGACTCAACTGTTGCATTCTTTTGAATATTCACATAGCTTAATCATGTTTAACTAATCGAAATCAGGAATTTCACATTAAAGCACAAACAGAGGATTTTCCCTGTTAAATCTGATATGCAACAAGTCAATATATAATATCACAAAGAGAAAGCACCAACACTCTCTCACAGAACCAACAGTCAGACACGTTCAAACCAAACTGACCCAAACTGCTCTATAGTCTATATACCCGATAGGAGACAAAAGAAAAATAGTTCAATTTCTTGAATGAGCACTATTAAGCGACAAACATATGCTCATTATACTTCTTGATAGATGATGGAGCACTAGTCCATGCTTTCATGAGTAGTGAAAAATGAAACCGCGAGCACTACAATGATAATCAGGAGCACGATACCAAAAATTACCAAGAGCAAGCAAGCCTGCATGAAAGAAACAATGGAAAGGAGAAGTTTATAGGTTGATCTGATTCTCCAAAAACCCATTCATGATATGTAAGAAAAGTTTGAATATTATACCATTGAAGAATTTGATCGTTGAGTCTTAAAGGCTCTAGCAAGACGGGATTTTCCTTGTGCAGTTGCAGCATGGTAGTTATTGAGGTGAGTACCAATCTCATCTATATAAAGAAAGTGTTAGAACGAGGATACCAGGACATATGTAAGCGTTTTGGGATGACAGGATTTAGAATCAGTTTTACCAATCACGGCTACTTCATCGTGTACCAACACTGCCATGTGTTTGAAGGTTTCGTCCACCTCGCAAATTTTCTGCTGCATTTCTTGTATACTTTGCTCTCTTTCCTCAATTAAAGCCTCATTAAACGCAATCTCATTGTCGAACAGTACAAGTTCTTGTCTGCAACAAGAGGAACAAGAAACCAATAAGTAGATGCGTCAGGAATCCGAACAAAGATGGAGACTTTTGTCTAAAAAACTTACCTTTTTGATTCCAAAAGAAGAGCCTGCTGCTTCGGATCCTTCTCTGCATTCACATCTGCCTCACTGGCTGTATAGCTAATCTCACCAAGGCCAAGTAATCAATGTACCAAAACCACAAAATAAACATAAAACATTTTCAAACTCTTGAATGAGCATTATCAAACCTTGAGGGAAGAGATGGCTTATGGACAAGAGGAGAATACACAGTTTCTCTTTTAGCAGCTAGATGCTGAGCCTTTTGAAACTTTTGTAATACAGCTTGAAAGTCTTTTGCAAGCTTAGCATCCACAATCTTCTTCCTTTGCTAACCCACCACCAATATAAATAAATAAACAAAACCATCAAATTACCTAATAAATGAAGAGATGAACAAATAATCATTTTTTAATCAAAATCACTCACAATAACACCACTCTGATGATCAGTTTCACTAGCTTCTTTAAGTTTAGCCCACGTATCTTTCACAAGCTGTCCAATATGTAATCTCGTCTTGTGCCTAACACACACACAAATCACAAACCAAGCAAATTGAACCATTTACAACCACTGAAATTAAGAAACAATTTTACATTCCAAGAACCTTATAAACCCTGAATAAGGAGAAAACTTTGAGCACTACTTAGTACTTACAACTTGTCACGAAACTCAAGGGTGTCTTTCGGAGTACCAAGACTGTTGACAAGACGATGGAGCATAGAAATACCTGTATTGATCTGAAAGACACCTAAAGCAACAGCTTGAGTCGTATCTTGTCGTCCACCACAAACACCACCATTGATGTTCATTAAAAAAGCTAATGATCTTCCTCTTCCCGCCTCTAAATCTGAAAACTCATCCTTTTTGAATCTCTCTCTTTCTCTCTCTTATCTCGAAAACCCCACCACTGAAATCATCCTATCTTTTAATTCTCAAGAAAATGAAAAATTTGATTTTTTTTTTTTTTTTGTTTTTACAGTAATGCAGATTGAGGAGGTGACTCAGAATCTCCGGTGGGTTCTGTTTCTATCTCTCTCTAGGGAAGAATTGAGAGAAAACATAAACGACGGATAGAAAGAGATTGAGAGAAACGTGAGATGTCACATTACCTGTAATGAAGGAGAAGGAAAAAAAAAAAAAAGCATGAACTTTTCATTTTGGGAAAAATATCATTTGATACATTAACTTTCTGATTTAGGCCAGAAAACCATAAACTTCAAATGTTGACTAGCCAAAGGGCCATTTAATACATCAAATGTTGACTAGCCATTTAAAATAGCAAATATGGTTGACCAAGCCAAAATATATATGTGACTATGTCATTAAATCAATATAATTAAGCAACTACCAACCGTTACTTTGCCATTTAACAGCATGTTATTTTTGGCTTCATCAACGATATCCCATATATATTAATAGAAAAACACACTCTTGAGAATGCTAATGTGTCGCCGCCATAGAGCTCTGTGCACCTTTTGGCAAAACACCTTTAACTTTTCTACTTAATTACAATAGCATGCCACTATATTTTCAAATAAAACAATTAACTGAATAATAATTAGACGTGTCATCATTTTCACACAAATTTAAATATCACATATTAAAACTAATTAAATAATTACATATTATTTTAACGCAAAATTTCACTAAAATATACTTACAAATATACAAGTCAAAAAATTATATTTATTTCTTAAAATCAATATACGTAAAATATTTTAAAAAGGCTATAAAATATATCAATTAATATAAAGTTAATAAAATATAGAACATATAACTTATTAACGAAATCATATAAAACGAAATGTTCTTTTTATGTTAGTATTATTACCATAATAATTTAAATAATAAGCTTTCAATAGTTATTATAATAGATTATAAGAAGGAGAATATTACCCCTGAATTTTCTACTCATTCAAAGAAACTTAATTCCCAATAAATATAGATTTATATATATTCATAAATAAATATAAAAATGACAACAAATTAGGGGATATTGTGATGTGTGATTATTTCTATATCTAAGTATGTAAACTAATCAATCTCAACAATTAGTGTGATTATTGATTAAAAATGGAAATATTGATAACCGAATAAAAATATACGTTCTAATTGTATATTCATCTATGTGTAATTAAAAATAAATGAGGCATAACTCTTATCATTTTAAATAAACTTAGTACCCAAAAAAAATCATAATATATTTAATGTGAGTGATTATTAGATTATGTAAAATTGTTATAGTTACTCGATAAACCATAAATATAAATTTTATTTTTAAAACACACAAAAATATATATTGCCATAAATTGTAACATTTTATAGATATTTTCTTTAGCATGTTCATATATTTCACGGGTGAAACATATTTTTACATGAATACGATGATTTTGGAATTTCATTGATTTTTCTTAGTGTTTTTTTTGGTAATAATTCATCATTTATAGAAAATATTAATAATCCGACTAACTCAAAAAAAAAATAGCCTAATAAAAAATATTAAATCAATAAATTAGATTATCTTCAGAAATTTTAGTTTGGAATCCCATTGTTACTAACATATAATAAAATTAAATAATTAAATTACCGTAACTAAATATATGTTGTTATGGTTACATAAGAAACATGCAAGATTGTTATGATTACACGATAAAACATAAGAAGATATGAATTTGATTTTTAAACCAACATGTTGCAATAAATAATAATATTTTATCAATACTTTCTCTACCATAAAACTTCTTACACATTTAAAGATTTCACCGGTGAAACATATTTTTTACATGAAAGAAACTTAGCTAAAAATACTTTAGTTACATAATAATATTGTGTTAGACACAAACTTATATTAGTTTTAGGATGATAAATTTACTTATAATAATTTTCTTTAAATTGATTTATTCCTCACGTAGTGCGGTTTGTTTCCTAGTTTGGTATTTTAAATGGCTAGTCAACAAATTTGATGTATTAAATAACCTCCCACGAAGTTCATGATCTGTTTTTGCCTAAATTTGAAAGTTCATGTATTAAACCAAAATTAGATAATTTAATAATTTTGTGTGCTTAGCAAGACGAAAAGAATCTTAATTGAATTATGCATACGTAAAAAAAAGAAAGCATTTTGATTATTTCTTTTGATTATACATCTATACTGTAAAATCAAGCTTAATTTGACTGTTATACAGTTAAATGTTATTTGTACATGTGTAACAAATATCCTTTGCAATAATATTTTCGGTTAGAATTGAAAAAAAAAATTGTTTACATCAATTAGGTTGAAGATATTTTAAATTTAAGAAATTTTCATGAATTATATTAATGACGTGGATATTATTTTTACATAAACTGTATAATCTACTATTTATGTAATTAAAATACATTCCTATATATTCTCTATTATTTATGAGGTAATTTGTTAAATTTGTTGATGTAATACTCTTTTACGTTTTCCAAAAGCAAAAAAAGGTTTAAAAATAATATTTACTTTTGTAAAATATTATGAGAACCGTTGTGCTAAATTTTATTTGTCTATTAGCATTTGATCCGCGCTACGGCGTAGGATGAAAATGTATTTCGAGTTTTTTTAGTATATTCTATTTTGGTTATGTAAATTTCTCTTTGTGTTTGGTTTTGTTGTTCATTTGTTTTCCTTTGTTTTTTTGTTGGTTTTATTTTTTCCTCTAGGTTTTTGCAGCAAGTATAATGTAGTGAACTACATATTTTAAGGTAATTTTAATCATCTTGAGTTTTTTTTCCAAGAATAAACATTATAATGAGAAGTTTAGATTGTATAGTAATAGTTGTTGTGTCGATGTAGTCTTTAGTTGTGGTTAATTTAATTTTTTTGTGGTTGGATAGTTATTTGTCTTTTTTATATGTGGTTGTAGGTCATATTTTAATTATTTTTTTATGTAGTTAGTAAACTGTGGGAGTAGTTTTTTGTAAATGCTTTTGTGGTTGTAGTGATTAGGTAGTGTTAAAATAACATTAATTACTTATATTTCTGTTTTTTTTTTTTTTTTGTGTTTCCGCCATAGGGTCCAACTTTTCTGTAAGCCTTAAAATTGTGTTGGTCTATTGGGTCTTTAATGGGATGTTATTGAGTTGGGAATGGCTTAGTTCTCATTTAAAATAGGATGTCCTCTCAGACAAAAAAAAAAACAAAACAAAACAAAAGGATGTCCTCGTGAACGGATAGCTACGCTATTTTCGCGATCTACAGGACAGTATGAGTCTTGAAACTATTTCTTTGAGGCTCGGAATCCTTTTCAGTCATCCCTTTCATCGATGCACGATTCATTGTTGGGTGTTTTCCTCATCGCTTCGCATCTATAGGGGGTTATTGGTTCTCCCCTGTTGACTTCGTTCAAGGTAAGTGTTAATTGGTGTGCAAATTTGTTTATTTTAAAAAGTGTTGTGTTCCTTTGATTTCCTAATTAATTAATCCATTGTTGTTGATGTCTTTGTTGTAAGTTTAGTTTCGTTTGGCCCCTGACTGACTGTTTCGATTGGATGTGGATTGTTTTTGTTAAATTAAATTTTTGTATCTATGGTGCTCTTATTTTATACATTTTGGGGGTTTTTTTTGCCCGGTTTAGTTTGTTATTAGTTTTAGTTCTATGGTGAACTAAATGTGGTACTCGAATTTCTGCATCTTTTTCGTTAACTAACGGTGTGTGCATCTTTTACATTCTTTGTGTTTGGTGATGGTTTTTGTCAATTGCTGGCGAATAATGTTAATTGAGTTTTAGTTATGTTTCCCTGATCCTCTTTAATCGTTGCTTATTTTTTTTGTCTGATTTGTTTTTCCTTTTGATTTATTAATAGCCCACTTTTTCGAAACCGACTTTTGCTATGATGTAGTTGTCCCTTAAGGTAAAGACATTTTTACATATATCTATCTCCTGGTGGTCGTAATACTTCGAGACCTCTTTTTGACATGGTTTGTCGGAAGTTTCTTCAAGATATGTTGATCTTCTATGATCTGATTTTGTTGTGATGGTAAGCGGGGAACTTAATTTTTTTTTTCCCCATCTTTTGTTTGTTTGCTATACATTCAGTTTTGTTCTCTCGTAGTCTTGTTTTTATTATTTTGGAGGCGTTGGTAATTTTTATGAAGGGAAAAAACAAATATTTCTATTTTGACTTTTGGAAATTATTTAAGGATGATAACATTGATAAACCTTATTATTGTTCTTTAAGCTAAAAGAAAAAGACAAATGTGATCATTTGTTTGCAGTAGTAGCAGTGTGCACATCTATTTTCCATGTCATTGATGGTGCAGATGATATTTGGTTGGACTTCTGCCAATGTAGTGTAGTAGCACTGTAGTTTTTATACATTGACTCTGTGTAACGACTTCTTGATATCTTTCCAGCATTGATCACCCTTTGCTTTTTTTTTGTTTCCAGCCTAGCCAGTTGCTCCAACAAGATTTACCTAAGCTTCTTTCATACTTTGATTAATATAAGAAGAAAAATAGACATTGGCCATGTTTTTTTCCAATCGCAGGTGGAGCAACTGCGACACAAATAAAAATCCCAATATGATATGCATTTCAGAAAAATAAAGAGATGTCAAATAAAGCAGAGATCTGATAATCGCTGGAAATTTCAGCGTCTCAGTATTGATATTAAAAAAAGAAAAGCAAATGGTACGAACGAAAACAATCTAATATAAAACACACAAGTACTGCATCATGATCTCATATTCATAGCATATGTCCACATGTTTTCCGCTATAGTTGCCCTCCAGTTATTAGCAAGGACTCTTTGTTGGTCTTGAGTACAATGAAGCTGTTCTTCTTCATGATTCTCATCATCAACTCTTTCATCAACGTCAGTTTCCTCATCATTATTCACATCTTCAAACAAGTCTGAACATTCTTTACACGATAATTATGTAAAACAACACAAGCAAGTACTAACTCTACTTGTGTCTTATATGGAAAAGGTGGTGCATATTTGAAGATGAGAAACCTTGACTTGAAGATTCCAAAAATCCTCTCTGTTTTGTTTCTTAAGCTAGAGTGTCGATGGTTAAACAACTCATTTGCATTTGCAGGATCTTTTCCTTGTCCCCTAAAGTCTTGGAGATGATAGTGAGTACTTCGAAATGGAGCTAAAAATTGATGACGATTGGCGAATCCACAATCAACTAAATAATATTTTTCTACAATTTTAAAATTATACAAATATAAGTGAGATAAATTGAAAATTAATAAGAAAGAATATTAGTTTTATCATAATGTAATGACGTACCTTCTGAAACTATTAATTTGTTGGTGTTTCTAGTTAAAGCATTCGTTTAGTACCTTCAAATCGTGAGCTGAACCTTCCCAACCGCTAAGAACGTATGTAAATTTCAATCAAAATTACAAGCAGCTAACACATTTTGCTATAGTTGTCCTATTCGATTACGGTAGCAACCCAAATCTTGTCATGTTATCATTGCAAGAATATGAGTTTCATCAATAGCCCCTACACAATCCCAAAAAAAATGAGGGAGGGCAAAAAATCATATATATACACCCTAATGTATCGACTAGAGAACAAACATTATTATATAAAGACACAAACTCATATAATAATATAACAATTATTTAAAAAGAAGAACTTACGAGGAAGCAACGGCAGCGGCTAGTGTGGAGATGGCGAACAAATGAGGGAGGGCAAGAAATCATATGTATATATATTCACACAAGTCACAAACCAAAAAAATTGAACCATTTACAACCACTGAAATAAAGAAACAATTTTTACATTCCAAGAATCTTATAAACCGAGAAAAAGGAGAAAACTTTGAGAACTATTTAGTACTTATAGCTTGTCACGAAGCTCAAGGGTGTCTTTAGGAGTACCAAGACTGTTGACAAGACGATGGAGCGTAGAAACACATGTATTGATCTGAAAGACACCTAGAGCAACAGCTTGAGTCTTATCTTGTCGACCACCACCAACACCACCATTGATGTTCATTAAAGAAGCTAATGATCTTCCTCTTCCCGCCTCTAAATCCAGAAAACTCATATTTTTGTATCTCTCTCTCCCTCTCTTGCCTTGAAAACCCCACCACTAAAATTATCCTGCTTTTTATTCCCAAAATAATGAAAAAATCGATAATTTTTTGTTTTATTTTCACAGTTTCAGAGATTAAGAACGTGACTCAGAATCTATGGTGGGTTCTGTTTCAATCTCTCTCTAGGAAAGAATTGAGAGGAAACGTGAAATGTCACATTACCTATAACGAATGAGAAGAAAAGAAAAGCATGTCACATCTTTTCATTTCGGGAAAAATATCATCTAATACATTAACTTTGAGATTTAGGCCAGAAGACCATGAACTTCCAGCCAGAAAACCATGTACTTTCTAAAAGGCCATTTAATACATCGAATTTTGTTGACTAGACATTAAAAATACCAAATATTGTTGACCAAGCTAAAATATATATGTGTCATTAAATTAGGATAACTAAGAAACTAACGACTGTTACTTTGCTGTTTAACGGTATGTTGTTTTGGCTTCATCAATAATATTTTTTATCAGAATTCTTTGATCCAAAAAGAGCTGACCACTAAAAAACTACTTCAAATTATCGAAAGAATGTCTGAAGTTGTTACCAGCAACTATTACCGGTAAACTGAAGGTTTTGACCATCGTCGTTGTCGGAAGCTCCGCTGAGAAAGTGGCTGAGACATCTGGTTTTGTTACATATTGGGCTTTTTGCTTGCCACCTTACTACAGTATCCTAGCAACTTGAACAAACCAATACTTTCATAAAGATCATAGCTTTTGTCTCTTTAAGCTATAACGTTTTCCAAGCTTACTAAAAGCCTCCAAAAATAATTATTTCACATCAACAAAGACACCACAACTTTTAAGGTACTTGGTTAATGTTAAGAAACAATTTCATCTTTCAAAATATTCTGACTATTACCATTTCCTGTAGTTAACACCAATTTCATCAAAAACAATCACTCCCTCTATTTCTACACTACACTACATACAAAAATGTTCTTACAGTTTGTTCTTTTTTCTACTTGTTGCTGGTTTTTGAATAAGTCAGTGTTACGCCTGATCATCCACTGCCAAAGTCGTTCTCAAAAGATGAAGAGGCGAGAAGCGTTCTGTGGATGCCTCAAGGATCCTACAACTGCTTGTTATCTAAATCAAAGCCTGCTATTTTCTAGATGATTAATTTTGATTGGTTCAAACTTTGTTCTGAATATCATATGAGTGAAATTCATTGACTAAACTGTTGCATTCTTTTGAAGATTCACATAGCTTAATCATGTTTAACTAATCGAAATCAGGAATTTCACATTTAAGCACAAACAGAGGATTTTCCCTGTTAAATCGAAACTGAAACAAGTCAATATATAATATCATAGAGAGAAAGCAACATCACTCTCTCACAGAACCAACAGTCAAACACGTTCAAGCCAAACTGATACCGAAACAAAACCAAACTGCTCTATAGTCTATATACCCGATAGGGGACAAAAGAAGAATAGTTTAATTTCTTGAATGAGCACCATTAAGCGACAAACAAACGCTCATTATACTTCTTGATAGATGATGGAGCACTTGTCCATGCTTTCATGAGTTGTGAATTATCAACACCGCGAGCACTACAATGACAATCAGGAGCACGATACCAAAAATTACCAAGAGCAAGCAAGCCTGCATGAAAGAAACAATGGAAAGAAGAAGTTTATAGGTTGATATGATTCTCCAAAAGCCCATTCATGATATGTAAGAAAAGTTTGGATATTATACCACTGAAGAACTTGATCGTTGAATCTTAAAGGCTCTAGCGAGACGGGATATTCCTTGTGCAGTTGCAGCATGGTAGTTATCGAAGTGAGTACCAATCTCATCTATGAAAAGAAAAGGTTAGAACGAGGATACAAGGACATAAGTAAGCGTTTTGGGATGACAGGATTTAGAATAAGGTTTACCAATCACGGCTACTTTATCATGTACCAACATTTCCATGTGTTTGAAGGATTCGTCCACCTCGCCAATTGTCTGCTCTATTTCTTGTATATTTTGCTCACTTTCCTCAATTAAATCATCATTAAACGCAATCTCTTTGTTGAACAGTAAAAGTTCTTGTCTGCAACAAAAGGAACAAGAAAACCAATTAGTAGATGCGTCAGGAATCCGAACAAAGATGGAGACTTTTGTCTGTACGAAACTTACCTTTTTGATTCCAAAAGAAGAGCCTGTTGCTCCGAATCCTTCTCTGCATTCACATCTGCCTCATTGGATGTATAGCTAATATCACCAAGGCCAAGTAATTAATACACCAAAACCACAAAATAAACATAAAAACATTTTCAAACTCTTGAATGAGCATTATCAAACCTTGAGAGAAGAGATGGCTTGTGGACAAGAGGAGAATACACAGTTTCTCTTTCAGCAGCTAGATGCTGAGCCTTCTGAAACTCTTGCAATACAGCTTGAAAGTTTTTTGCAAGCTTAGCATCCACAATCTTCTTCCTTTGCTAACCCACCACCAATATATATATATATATATAAACAAAACCATCAAATTACCTAATAAATGAAGAGATGAACAAATAATCATTTTTTAATCAAAATCACTCACATCAACACCACTCTGATGATTAGTTTCACTAGCTTCTTTAAGTTTAGCCCACGTAACTTTCACAAGCTGTCCAATATGTAATCTCGTCTTGCGCCTAACACACACACACACAAATCACAAACCAAGCAAATTGAACCATTTACAACCACTGAAATTAAGAAACAATTTTAAATTCCAAGAATCTTATAAACCGAGAAAAAGGAGAAAACTTTGAGTACTACTTAGTACTTACAGCTTGTCACGAAGCTCAAGGGTGTCTTTAGGAGTACCAAGACTGTTGACAAGACGATGGAGCGTAGAAACACCTGTATTGATCTGAAAGATACCTAGAGCAACAGCTTGACTCTTATCTTGTCGACCACCACCAACACCACCATTGATGTTTATTAAAGAAGCTAATGATCTTCCTCTTCCCGCCTCTAAATCCAGAAAACTCATCTTTTTGTATCTCTATCTCTCTTGCCTTGAAAACCCCACCACTAAAATTATCCTACTTTTTATTCCCAAGAAAATGATAAATTCGATATTTATTTGTTTTGTTTTCACAGTAACGGAGATTAAGGACGTGACTCAGAATCTATGGTGGGTTCTGTTTCTATCTCTCTCCGGGAAAGAATTGAGAGGAAACGTGAAATGTCACATTACCTATAACGAAGGAGAAGAAAAAAAAAAGCCTGTCACATCTTTTCATTTCGGGAAAAATATCATCTAATACATTAACTTTGAGATTTAGGCCAGAAAACCATGAACTTCCAGCCAGAAAACCATGAACTTCCTAAAAGGCCATTTAATACATCGAATTTTGTTGACTAGCCATTAAAAATACCAAATATTGTTGACCAAGCTAAAATATATATGTGTCATTAAATTAAGATAACTGAGCAACTAACGACTGTTACTTTGCTGTTTAACGGTATGTTGTTTTTGGCTTCATCAATAATATTTTTTATCAGAATTCTTTGATCCAAAAAGAGCAGCCCACTAAAAAACTACTTAAAATTATCGAAAGAATGTCTGAAGTTGTTACCAGCAACTATTACCGGTAAACTGAAGGTTTTGACCATCGTCGTTGTCGGAAGCTCCGCTGCGGAGGTGGCTGAGACATCTGGTTTTGATACATATTGGGCTTTTTGCTTGCCACCTTACTACAGTATCCTAGCAACTTGAACAAACCAATACTTTCATGAAGATCATTGTTTTTGTCTCTTTAGAATTAGCTATAACGTTTTCCAAGCTTACTAAAAGCCCTCCAAAAATAATTATTTCACATCAACAAAGACACCACAACATTAAGGTACTTGGTTCATGTTAAGAAACAATTTCATCTTTCAAAATATTCTGACTATTACCATTTCCTGTAGTTAACACCAATTTCATCAAAAACAATCACTCCCTCTATTTCTACACTACACTACATACAAAAATGTTCTTACAGTCTGTTCTTTTTTCTACTTGTTGCTGGTTTTTGAATAAGTCAGTGTTACGCCTGATCATCCACTGCCAAAGTCGTTCTCAAAAGATGAAGAGGCGAGAAGCGTTCTGTGGATGCCTCAAGGATCCTACAACTGCTTGTTATCTAAATCAAAGCCTGCTATTTTCTAGATGATTAAATTTGATTGGTTCAAACTTTGTTCTGAATATCATATGAGTGAAATTCATTGACTAAACTGTTGCATTCTTTTGAAGATTCACATAGCTTAATCATGTTTAACTAATCGAAATCAGGAATTTCACATTTAAGCACAAACAGAGGATTTTCCCTGTTAAATCGAATCTGAAACAAGTCAATATATAATATCATAGAGAGAAAGCAACATCACTCTCTCACAGAACCAACAGTCAAACACGTTCAAGCCAAACTGATACCGAAACAAAACCAAACTGCTCTATAGTCTATATACCCGATAGGGGACAAAAGAAGAATAGTTTAATTTCTTGAATGAGCACCATTAAGCGACAAACATACGCTCATTATACTTCTTGATAGATGATGGAGCACTTGTCCATGCTTTCATGAGTTGTGAATTATCAACACCGCGAGCACTACAATGACAATCAGGAGCACGATACCAAAAATTACCAAGAGCAAGAAAGCCTGCATGAAAGAAACAATGGAAAGAAGAAGTTTATAGGTTGATCTGATTCTCCAAAAGCCCATTCATGATATGTAAGAAAAGTTTGGATATTATACCACTGAAGAACTTGATCGTTGAGTCTTAAAGGCTCTAGCGAGACGGGATATTCCTTGTGCAGTTGCAGCATGGTAGTTATCGAGGTGAGTACCAATCTCATCTATGAAAAGAAAAGGTTAGAACGAGGATACAAGGACATAAGTAAGCGTTTTGGGATGACAGGATTTAGAATAAGGTTTACCAATCACGGCTACTTTATCATGTACCAACATTTCCATGTGTTTGAAGGATTCGTCCACCTCGCCAATTGTCTGCTCTATTTCTTGTATATTTTGCTCACTTTCCTCAATTAAATCATCATTAAACGCAATCTCTTTGTTGAACAGTAAAAGTTCTTGTCTGCAACAAAAGGAACAAGAAAACCAATTAGTAGATGTGTCAGGAATCCGAACAAAGATGCAGACTTTTGTCTGTACGAAACTTACCTTTTGATTCCAAAAGAAGAGCCTGTTGCTCCGAATCCTTCTCTGCATTCACATCTGCCTCATTGGATGTATAGCTAATATCACCAAGGCCAAGTAATTAATACACCAAAACCACAAAATAAACATAAAAACATTTTCAAACTCTTGAATGAGCATTATCAAACCTTGAGAGAAGAGATGGCTTGTGGACAAGAGGAGAATACACAGTTTCTCTTTCAGCAGCTAGATGCTGAGCCTTCTGAAACTCTTGCAATACAGCTTGAAAGTTTTTTGCAAGCTTAGCATCCACAATCTTCTTCCTTTGCTAACCCACCACCAATATATATATATATATAAACAAAACCATCAAATTACCTAATAAATGAAGAGATGAACAAATAATCATTTTTTAATCAAAATCACTCACATCAACACCACTCTGATGATTAGTTTCACTAGCTTCTTTAAGTTTAGCCCACGTAACTTTCACAAGCTGTCCAATATGTAATCTCGTCTTGCGCCTAACACACACACACACAAATCACAAACCAAGCAAATTGAACCATTTACAACCACTGAAATTAAGAAACAATTTTAAATTCCAAGAATCTTATAAACCGAGAAAAAGGAGAAAACTTTGAGTACTACTTAGTACTTACAGCTTGTCACGAAGCTCAAGGGTGTCTTTAGGAGTACCAAGACTGTTGACAAGACGATGGAGCGTAGAAACACCTGTATTGATCTGAAAGATACCTAGAGCAACAGCTTGACTCTTATCTTGTCGACCACCACCAACACCACCATTGATGTTTATTAAAGAAGCTAATGATCTTCCTCTTCCCGCCTCTAAATCCAGAAAACTCATCTTTTTGTATCTCTATCTCTCTTGCCTTGAAAACCCCACCACTAAAATTATCCTACTTTTTATTATCAAGAAAATGATAAATTCGATATTTATTTGTTTTGTTTTCACAGTAACGGAGATTAAGGACGTGACTCAGAATCTATGGTGGGTTCTGTTTCTATCTCTCTCCGGGAAAGAATTGAGAGGAAACGTGAAATGTCACATTACCTATAACGAAGGAGAAGAAAAAAAAAAGCCTGTCACATCTTTTCATTTCGGGAAAAATATCATCTAATACATTAACTTTGAGATTTAGGCCAGAAAACCATGAACTTCCAGCCAGAAAACCATGAACTTCCTAAAAGGCCATTTAATACATCGAATTTTGTTGACTAGCCATTAAAAATACCAAATATTGTTGACCAAGCTAAAATATATATGTGTCATTAAATTAAGATAACTGAGCAACTAACGACTGTTACTTTGCTGTTTAACGGTATGTTGTTTTTGGCTTCATCAATAATATTTTTTATCAGAATTCTTTGATCCAAAAAGAGCAGCCCACTAAAAACTACTTAAAATTATCGAAAGAATGTCTGAAGTTGTTACCAGCAACTATTACCGGTAAACTGAAGGTTTTGACCATCGTCGTTGTCGGAAGCTCCGCTGCGGAGGTGGCTGAGACATCTGGTTTTGATACATATTGGGCTTTTTGCTTGCCACCTTACTACAGTATCCTAGCAACTTGAACAAACCAATACTTTCATGAAGATCATTGTTTTTGTCTCTTTAGAATTAGCTATAACGTTTTCCAAGCTTACTAAAAGCCCTCCAAAAATAATTATTTCACATCAACAAAGACACCACAACATTAAGGTACTTGGTTAATGTTAAGAAACAATTTCATCTTTCAAAATATTCTGACTATTACCATTTCCTGTAGTTAACACCAATTTCATCAAAAACAATCACTCCCTCTATTTCTACACTACACTACATACAAAAATGTTCTTACAGTCTGTTCTTTTTTCTACTTGTTGCTGGTTTTTGAATAAGTCAGTGTTACGCCTGATCATCCACTGCCAAAGTCGTTCTCAAAAGATGAAGAGGCGAGAAGCGTTCTGTGGATGCCTCAAGGATCCTACAACTGCTTGTTATCTAAATCAAAGCCTGCTATTTTCTAGATGATTAATTTTGATTGGTTCAAACTTTGTTCTGAATATCATATGAGTGAAATTCATTGACTAAACTTTTGCATTCTTTTGAAGATTCACATAGCTTAATCATGTTTAACTAATCGAAATCAGGAATTTCACATTTAAGCACAAACAGAGGATTTTCCCTGTTAAATCGAATCTGAAACAAGTCAATATATAATATCATAGAGAGAAAGCAACATCACTCTCTCATAGAACCAACAGTCAAACACGTTCAAGCCAAACTGATACCGAAACAAAACCAAACTGCTCTATAGTCTATACCCGATAGGGGACAAAAGAAGAATAGTTTAATTTCTTGAATGAGCACCATTAAGCGACAAACATACGCTCATTATACTTCTTGATAGATGATGGAGCACTTGTCCATGCTTTCATGAGTTGTGAATTATCAACACCGCGAGCACTACAATGACAATCAGGAGCACAATACCAAAAATTACCAAGAGCAAGCAAGCCTGCATGAAAGAAACAATGGAAAGAAGAAGTTTATAGGTTGATATGAATCTCCAATAGCCCATTCATGATATGTAAGAAAAGTTTGGATATTATACCACTGAAGAACTTGATCGTTGAGTCTTAAAGGCTCTAGCGAGACGGGATATTCCTTGTGCAGTTGCAGCATGGTAGTTATCGAGGTGAGTACCAATCTCATCTATGAAAAGAAAAGGTTAGAACGAGGATACAAGGACATAAGTAAGCGTTTTGGGATGACAGGATTTAGAATAAGGTTTACCAATCACGGCTACTTTATCGTGTACCAACATTTCCATGTGTTTGAAGGATTCGTCCACCTCGCCAATTGTCTGCTCTATTTCTTGTATATTTTGCTCACTTTCCTCAATTAAATCATCATTAAACGCAATCTCTTTGTTGAACAGTAAAAGTTCTTGTCTGCAACAAAAGGAACAAGAAAACCAATTAGTAGATGCGTCAGGAATCCGAACAAAGATGGAGACTTTTGTCTGTACGAAACTTACCTTTTGATTCCAAAAGAAGAGCCTGTTGCTCCGAATCCTTCTCTGCATTCACATCTGCCTCATTGGATGTATAGCTAATATCACCAAGGCCAAGTAATTAATACACCAAAACCACAAAATAAACATAAAAACATTTTCAAACTCTTGAATGAGCATTATCAAACCTTGAGAGAAGAGATGGCTTGTGGACAAGAGGAGAATACACAGTTTCTCTTTCAGCAGCTAGATGCTGAGCCTTCTGAAACTCTTGCAATACAGCTTGAAAGTTTTTTGCAAGCTTAGCATCCACAATCTTCTTCCTTTGCTAACCCACCACCAATATATATATATATATATATATATATATATATATATATATATATATATATATATATAAACAAAACCATCAAATTACCTAATAAATGAAGAGATGAACAAATAATCATTTTTTAATCAAAATCACTCACATCAACACCACTCTGATTAGTGTCACTAGCTTCTTTAAGTTTAGCCCACGTAACTTTCACAAGCTGTCCAATATGTAATCTCGTTTTGCGCCTAACACACACACACACAAATCACAAACCAAGCAAATTGAACCATTTACAACCACTGAAATTAAGAAACAATTTTAAATTCCAAGAATCTTATAAACCGAGAAAAAGGAGAAAACTTTGAGTACTACTTAGTACTTACAGCTTGTCACGAAGCTCAAGGGTGTCTTTAGGAGTACCAAGATTATTGACAAGACGATGGAGCGTAGAAACACCTGTATTGATCTGAAAGATACCTAGAGCAACAGCTTGACTCTTATCTTGTCGACCACCACCAACACTACCATTGATGTTTATTAAAGAAGCTAATGATCTTCCTCTTCCCGCCTCTAAATCCAGAAAACTCATCTTTTTGTATCTCTATTTCTCTTGCCTTGAAAACCCCACCACTAAAATTATCCTACTTTTTATTCCCAAGAAAATGATAAATTCGATATTTATTTGTTTTGTTTTCACAGTAACGGAGATTAAGGACGTGACTCAGAATCTATGGTGGGTTCTGTTTCTATCTCTCTCCGGGAAAGAATTGAGAGGAAACGTGAAATGTCACATTACCTATAACGAAGGAGAAGAAAAAAAAAAGCCTGTCACATCTTTTCATTTCGGGAAAAATATCATCTAATACATTAACTTTGAGATTTAGGCCAGAAAACCATGAACTTCCAGCCAGAAAACCATGAACTTCCTAAAAGGCCATTTAATACATCGAATTTTGTTGACTAGCCATTAAAAATACCAAATATTGTTGACCAAGCTAAAATATATATGTGTCATTAAATTAAGATAACTGAGCAACTAACGACTGTTACTTTTCTGTTTAACGGTATGTTGTTTTTGGCTTCATCAATAATATTTTTTATCAGAATTCTTTGATCCAAAAAGAGCAGCCCACTAAAAAACTACTTAAAATTATCGAAAGAATGTCTGAAGTTGTTACCAGCAACTATTACCGGTAAACTGAAGGTTTTGACCATCGTCGTTGTCGGAAGCTGTGCTGCGGAGGTGGCTGAGACATCTGGTTTTGATACATATTGGGCTTTTTGCTTGCCACCTTACTACAGTATCCTAGCAACTTGAACAAACCAATACTTTCATGAAGATCATTGTTTTTGTCTCTTTAGAATTAGCTATAACGTTTTCCAAGCTTACTAAAAGCCCTCCAAAAATAATTATTTCACATCAACAAAGACACCACAACATTAAGGTACTTGGTTAATGTTAAGAAACAATTTCATCTATTAAAATATTCTGACTATTACCATTTCATGTAGTTAACACCAATTTCATCAAAAACAATCACTCCCTCTATGTCTACACTACACTACATACAAAAATGTTCTTACAGTCAGTTCTTTTATCTACTTGTTGCTGGTTTTTGAATAAGTTGGTGTTACGCCTGATCATCCACTACCAAAGTCGTTTTCAAAAGATGAAGAGGCGTTTTGTGGATGCCTCAAGGATCCTACAGCTGCTTGTTATCTAAATCAAGGCCTGCTATTTTCTAGATGATTAATTTTGATTGGTTCAAACTTTGTTCTGAATATTATATGAGTGAAATTCATTGACTAAACTGTTGCATTCTTTTGAAGATTCACATAGCTTAATCATGTTTAACTAATCGAAATCAGGAATTTCACATTTAAGCAAAAACAGAGGATTTTTCCTATTAAATCGGATCTAAAACAAATCAATATATAATATCACAGAGAGAAAGAAACAGCACTCTCTCACAGAACCAACAGTCAAACACGTTCAAACCAAAATGATACCGAAACCAAACCAAACTGCTCTGTAGTCAATATACCCGATAGGGGACAAAAGAAGAATAGTTTAATTTCTTGAATGAGCACCATTAAGCGACAAACATACGCTCATTATACTTCTTGATAGATGATGGAGCACTCGTCCATGCTTTCATGAGTTGTGAATTATCAACACCGCGAGCACTACAATAACAATCAGGAACACTATACCAAAAATTACCAAGAGCAAGCAAGCCTGCATGAAAGAAACAATCGAAAGAAGAAGTTTATAGGTTGATCTGGTTCTCCAAAAGCTTATTCATGATATGTAAGAAAAGTTTGGATATTATACCACTGAAGAACTTGATCGTTGAGTCTTAAAGGCTCTAGCGAGACGGGATTTTCCTTGTGCAGTTGCAGCATGGTAGTTAGCGAGGTGAGTACCAATCTCATCTATGAAAAAAAAAAGGTTAGAACGAGGATACAAGGACATAAGTAAGCGTTTTGGGATGACAGGATTTAGAATAAGTTTTACCAATCACGGCTACTTTATCGTGTACCAACATTGCCATGTGTTTGAAGGATTCGTCCACCTCGCCAATTGTCTGTTGTATTTCTTGTATATTTTGCTCTCTTTCCTCAATTAAATCATCATTAAACGCAATCTCATTGTTGAACAGTAAAAGTTCTTGTCTGCAACAAGAGGAACAAGAAACCAATTAGTAGATGCGTCAGGAATCCGAACAAAGATGGAGACTTTTGTCTGTACAAAACTTACCTTTTTGATTCCAAAAGATGAGCCTGCTGCTCCAGATCCTTCTCTGCATTCACATCTGCCTCATTGGCTGTATAGCTAATCTCACCAAGGCTAAGTAATTAATACACCAAAACCACAAAATAAACATAAAAACCTTTTCAAACTCTTGAATGAGCATTATCAAACCTTGAGAGAAGAGATGGCTTGTGGACAAGAGGAGAATACACAGTTTCTCTTTCAGCAGCTAGATGTTGAGCCTCTTGAAACTCTTGCAATACAGTTTGAAATTTTTTTGCAAGCTTAGCATCCACAATCTTCTTCCTTTGCTAACCCACCACCAATATATATATATATATATAAACAAAACCATCAAATTACCTAATAAATGAAGAGATGAACAAATAATCATTTTTAATCCAAATTACTCACATCAACACCACTCTTATGATCAGTTTCACTAGCCTCTTTAAGTTTAGCCCACGTATCTTTCACAAGCTGTCCAATATGTAATCTCGTCTTACGCCTAACACACACACACACAAATCACAAACCAAGCAAATTGAACCATTTACAACCACTGAAATTAAGAAACAATTTTACATTCCAAGAATCTTATAAACCGAGAAAAAGGAGAAAACTTTGAGAACTACTTAGTACTTACAGCTTGTCACGAAGCTCAAGGGTGTCTTTAGGAGTACCAAGTCTGTTGACAAGACGATGGAGCGTAGAAACACCTGTATTGATCTGAAAGACACCTAGAGCAACAGCTTGAGTCTTATCTTGTCGACCACCACCAACACCACCATTGATGTTCATTAAAGAAGCTGATGATCTCCCTCTTCCCGCCTCTAAATCCAGAAAACTCATCTTTTTGTATCTCTCTCTCTCTCTTGCCTTGAAAACCCCACCACTAAAATTATCCTACTTTTTATTCCCAAGAAAATGAACAATTCGATATTTTTTTGTTTTGTTTTCACAGTAACGGAGATTAAGGACGTGACTCAGAATCTATGGTGGATTCTGTTTCTATATCTCTCTGGGAAAGAATTGTGAGGAAACGTGAAATGTCACATTACCTATAACGAAGGAGAAGAAAAAAAAAAAGCCTGTCACATCTTTTCATTTCGGGAAAAATATCATCTAATACATTACCTTTGAGATTTAGGCCAGAAAACCATGAACTTCCAGCCAGAAAACCATGAACTTCCTAAAAGGCCATTTAATACATCGAATTTTGTTGACTAGCCATTAAAAATACCAAATATTGTTGACCAAGCTAAAATATATATGTGTCATTAAATTAAGATAACTGAGCAACTAACGACTGTTACTTTTCTGTTTAACGGTATGTTGTTTTTGGCTTCATCAATAATATTTTTTTATCATAATTCTTTGATCCCAAAAGAGCAGCCCACTAAAAAACTACTTAATATTATCGAAAGAATGTCTGAAGTTATTACCAGCAACTATTACCAATAAACTGAAGGTTTTGACCATCATCGTTATCGGAAGCTCCGCTGCGGAGGTGGCTGAGACATCTGGTTTTGATACATATTAGGCTTTTTGCTTGCCACCTTACTACAGTATCCTAGCAACTTGAACAAACCAATACTTTCATAAAGATCATAGCTTTTGTCTCATTAGAAACAGCTATAACGTTTTCCAAGCTTACTAAAAGGCCTCGAAAAATAATTATTTCACAACAACAAAGACTCCACAACATTAAGGTACTTGGTTAATGTTAAGAAACAATTTCATCTTTCAAAATATTTTGACTATTTCCATTTCTTGTAGTTAACACCAATTTCATCAAAAACAATCACTCCCTCTATGTCTACACTACACTACATACAAAAATGTTCTTACAGTCTGTTCTTTTTTCTACTTGTCGCTGGTTTTTGAATAAGTCGGTGTTACGCATGATCACCCAATGCCAAGTCGTTTTCAAAAGATGAAGAGGCGTTATGTGGATGCCTCAAGGATCCTATAGCTGCTTGTTATCTAAATGAAGGTCTGCTATTTTCTAGATGATTAATTTTGATTGGTTCAAACTTTGTTCTGAATATCTATGAGCGAAACTGATTGACTAAACTGTTGCATTCTTTTGAAGATTCACATAGCTTAATCATGTTTAACTAATCGAAATCAGGAATTTCACATTTAAGCACAAACATAGGATTTTTCCTGTTAAATCGGATCTGAAACAAATCAATATATAATATCACAGAGAGAAAGCAGCAACACTCTCTCACAGAACCAATAGTCAAACACGTTCAAACCAAACTGATACCGAAACCAAACCAAATTGCTCTATAGTCTATATACCCGATAGGGGACAAAAGAAGAATAGTTTAATTTCTTGAATGAGCACCATTAAGCGACAAACATACGCTAATTATACTTCTTGATAGATGATGGAGCACTTGTCCATGCTTTCATGAGTTGTGAGTTATCAACACCGCGAGCACTACAATGACAATCAGGACCACGATACCAAAAATTACCAAGAGCAAGCAAGCCTGCATGAAAGAAACAATGGAAAGAAGAAGTTTATAGGTTGGTCTGATTCTCCAAAAGCCCATTCATGATATGTAAGAAAAGCTTGGATATTATACCACTGAAGAATTTGATCGTTGAGTCTTAAAGGCTCTAGTGAGACGGGATTTTCCTTGTGCAGTTGCAGCATGGTAGTTATCGAGGTGAGTACCAATCTCATCTTTGAAAAGAAAATGTTAGAACGAGGATACAAGGACATAAGTAAGCGTTTTGGGATGACAGGATTTAGAATAAGTTTTACCAATCACGGCTACTTTATCGTGTACATACATTGCCATGTGTTTGAAGGATTCGTCCACCTCACCAATTGTCTGCTGTATTTCTTGTATACTTTGCTCTCTTTCCTCAATTAAATCATCATTAAACGCAATCTCATTGTTGAACAGTAAAAGTTCTTGTCTGCAACAAGAGGAACACGAAACCAATTAGTAGATGCGTTAGGAATCCGAACAAAGATGGAGACTTTTGTCTGTACAAAACTTACCTTTTTGATTCTAAAAGAAGAGCCTGCTGCTCCGGATCCTTCTCTGCATTCACTTCTGCCTCATTGGCTGTATAGCTAATCTCACCAAGGCCAAGTAATTAATACACCAAAACCACAAAATAAACATAAAAACATTTTCAAACTCTTGAATGAGCATTATCAAACCTTGAGAGAAGAGATGGCTTGTGGACAAGAGGAGAATACATAGTTTCTCTTTCAGCAGCTAGATGTTGAGCCTTCTGAAACTCTTGCAATACAGCTTGAAAGTTTTTTGCAAGCTTAGCATCCACAATCTTCTTCCTTTGCTAACCCACCACCAATATATATATAAACAAAACCATCAAATTACCTAATAAATGAAGAGATGAACAAATAATCATTTTTAATCCAAATTACTCACATCAACACCACTCTGATGATCAGTTTCACTAGCTTCTTTAAGTTTAGCCCACGTATCTTTCACAAGCTGTCCAATATGTAATCTCGTCTTGCGCCTAACACACACACACAAATCACAAACCAAGCAAATTGAACCATTTACAACCACTGAAATTAAGAAACAATTTTACATTCCAAGAATCTTATAAACCGAGAAAAAGGAGAAAACTTTGAGAACTACTTAGTACTTACAGCTTGTCACGAAGCTCAGGGGTGTCTTTAGAAGTACCAAGACTGTTGACAAGACGATGGAGCGTAGAAACACTTGTATTGATCTGAAAGACACCTAGAGCAACAGCTTGAGTCTTATCTTTTCGACCACCACCGACACCACCATTGATGTTCATTAAAGAAGCTAATGATCTTCCTCTTCCCGCCTCTAAATCCAGAAAACTCATCTTTTTGTATCTCTCTCTCTCTCTCTTGCCTTGAAAACCCCACCACTAAAATTATCCTACTTTTTCTTCCCAAGAAAATGAAAAATTCGATATTTTTTTGTTTTCTTTTCACAGTAACGGAGATTAAGGATGTGACTCAGAATCTATGGTGGGTTCTCTTTCTATCTCTCTCTGGGAAAGAATTGGGAGGAAACGTGAAATGTCAGATTACCTATAACGAAGGAGAAGAAAGAAAAAAAAAGCCTGTCACATCTTTTCATTTCGGGAAAAATATCATCTAAAACATTAACTTTGAGATTTAGGCCAGAAAACCATGAACTTCCAGCCAGAAAACCATGAACTTCCTAAAAGGCCATTTAATACATCAAATTTTGTTGACTAGCCATTAAAAATACCAAATATTGTTGACCAAGCTAAAATATATATGTGTCATTAAATTAAGATAACTTAGCAACTAACGACTGTTACTTTGCTGTTTAACGGTATGTTGTTTTTGGCTTCATCAATAATATTTGGTGTTTTAAATGGCTAATCAACAAAAATTAATGTATTAAATGATCTTTCACGAAGTTTATAGTTTTCTTGACCTAAATTTGAAAGTTCATGTATTAACCAAAATTAGATAATTTAATAATTTTTTGTGCTCAGCAAGACGAAAAAGACTTTTAATCGAATTATGCGTACGAAAAAAAAGAATGCATTTTGATTATTTCTTTTGGTTCACATTACTCAACATTTTTTACTTTATACACCTACTAGGCTACAACCAGCACTATATGAAGTATAAATTGATTCAAATAAAGTTATTTTCTATGAATCAAAATCTGTTTGTGTCAAAAAAAAATATGTAATTAAAGTTCTTTGTTTTATTTAATTTTGTGTTTCTTTCGTGTAAACATACGTATTACCCATAAAATATTTGAACGTAAACTTTTTTTAAGATGATAGAGAAAATATTGATCAAATGTTACTATTTATGACGACAGGTATTTTTGTGTGGTTTAAAAATCAAATTCATATATTTTATGTTTTATCCAGTAATCAAAACAATTTTGCATGTTTATTATAGAACTATAACAACATATATTATATTACTCAATAATTTAACTATTTAATTTTATTATATATAAGTAACAATCGGATTTGAAACTCATTTTCTGAGATAATATAATTTAATAATTTATTAGTTTTCTTTGGCTATTTAAATCTTTTGAGTTACTCGATTTGTTAAGATTTTCTATAAATGACGCAATATTAATAAAAATCGTTAAGAAAAATATAATTAAATTACAATCTAAACGTAACCATGTAACAATACCTTTCACCCATGAAATATAAAAACATGAACCTTTTTTAACGCAGTAGAAAAAGTATTGATAAATATTACCATTTATGACAATATGTCTTAATAATCAATTTTTTATTTTTTATGTTTTATCGAGTAACCATAACAATATTGTATGTTTTTTATGAAACCATAACAATATACATTATAATATTCATAATTTATTTATTTAGTTTCATTATATATTAGTAACAATCGGATTTGAAACTCATTTTTTGAAATAATCGAATTTAACGATTTATTATTTTTGATTAGGCTATTGTGAATCAAGTTATTTAATTGTAATTTCCTTCAATATATTCCTTAGTTATACTAATGACAATTTAATGTAAATAATATAGTAAGAGAAGGGTAAATAATAAAATAGAATATAAAGCGTGAGTATTTTATATAGGAGATACCAGAAGGTATTTTATTAAGGAAAATTATATTAATTTAGATATTATTAGTTTTATTTAATAATATATGTGTCTTTAATTGATGGAGAAATAAAATTACAAATCATAAATCAAATCTTATTGTTTCGTGAGGGGGAAAACTATAATTGGTCACTAGATCTCTTATAGAACTGGTTTTAGTTACGGTATTATATCACTGGATTTTAGAAATTTTAATTGGTCATTAGATCTCAATATATCTCAGCTATTGGTATATGTCGTGTTCTTTTTACAAATCGCAGATGCAACGACTGCGACTTAAATATAAAGCCCAAAACGGTTTGCAGTCCGGTAAAGTAGGGTGATGTTGTTGTCGTAGCGACTGAAAAAGAAAAAAAGAATAGAGTCTCAACAGTCGCTGGAAATTCCAGCGTCGATCTTAAAAACTTTTTTTGCTTGCCATCAGAGTCGCAGCGACTCATTTTTGTTGAGTTTGTTGCCATAACAGTGTTATTTTCTGTTCGATGTCGTTGTCGTCGCAACTGTGGAAAGAACACGGCTATAATATTATTACTTTTTCATTTTTATTGGACTGGATTTTCTAAATTTTAAGGTTTTTGTAAAAATACTAAAACTACATATTTATGTATAATATTTAACTACATAGTTATCCAAATTAAAGTATTTATTCATGTTATTTCAATCAGTGATTATACGTTTTTTTTGGGCAAATATAGGTATTGTTTTGAGTAAAAGAATAAACTTTGAGCTGGTTTCAAATAATTTTCAATTCTTTCACCGTTAGAGCTTTATAAAATTATTAGAAAGGTAACATTATATCTATTTCTGAAGATATGATTTTAATTTTTTTTTTGACATCTCATTATATAGTTATATTATTATATTACAATACTTAGTGAAATTAATTTAATTTCAAAAATATGTAGGGGATAATATTTATCAATTTTTGAATAATATTTACAAACTATAGAATTTATAGGAGCAAAATATTGTGTATATAAATAAATTGAATATAAGTATAAGTTTTATGTAATACTATGGAATACTAAGTGCAAATAATAATTTGGGGTACGGAGCTCTCTGGCAACAACACGTCAGCTGTTTTAAAGAATGCGTCTCTTTTAATATATAGAGGATAATGTAAAATTAAACTTTATTTGACTGTTATACAGTTTAATATTATTTGTACATGTGCAACAAATATCCTTTGTAATATTATTTTTGGTTAGAATTGAAAAAAATATTATTTGTTTACATCAGTTGGGTTGAAGATATTTTAAACTTAAGAAATTTTCATGAATTATTTTCATGACGTGGATATTATTTTTACATAAACTGTATAATCTACTATTTACATAAACCCGCAAAATAATATTACTTTTGTAAAATAACTGTGCTAAATTTTATTTGTCTATTAACAAACAAAAATAATATACATGAGATAGAAATTCCATAATTATATTTTTATGGACATATACCCCAATTTAATAATGTGTTTATGTGATTTTATCTTTAAATCATAATATTTGCTATATTTTTAATTTAACTTTTTGAAGAGTATAAGATCACTTTGATTTTGGATGTTGAAATAACTCATTCAACAATTAGTCATTATTAGTTGAAGAATAAAAAATTAGACTACACAAGTTAGATAAAATGCAATTAAATACATCAACATTTAAATTTAGGCAAAAAAATTGCCATGAATTTTGTGGGAGGTCATTTAATACATTAAGTTTTATTGACTTGCCGCTTAAAACACTAAATATTGTTGATGAAATCAAAAACAACATGCCGTTAAATGGAAAGTAATGGTCGTTAGTTGCTCGGTTATCTTATTTAATGACATATGTAATTTGGTTTGATCAATGATATTTGGTGTTGTAAATGGCTAGTCAACATAATTTAATGTAATAAATGGCTCTCTTGAAATTTAAGATTTTTTTGTATAAATTTAAAAATTCATGTATTAAGTGACATTTTTCCTTTGTCATTTTCTACCCTTAACTTTTCTATAACATTCTAAAAGTAGCTACGTAGTTTAGAATGTTAACAGTATATCCACTCCTTGTCTCTCTCCCTTCAATAATAAAATGATAAAAATGTCAAAATTCGTAAGTTAGGAGGGCAAAGCTCTAACCGACGTCAACATTGCTCTGAGGTCAAGACACGTGGATGGTAGATATTGGTGGAGAACGTGATTTCGTCACGACTTGTCAATCGTTATGATAGATTTTGGACTATTTTAAAAAAAAAGAATTAGGATTATGGTAAGATTAATAAGTATATATTTAGTGTAAAATTAATGAATAAAAAAATTTAGATACACAATAGACACTTTATGTGAATAAAAAGGGTCAAAAAGTAGTAGAAGTTTTAAATTTAAACTAGGACTAAACTATTTATTTATATAAAAAAAAAAAATTGACATTGATTTATCCACGTCGTTGAGCGAATCTAATTATTTTCATAAAAGAAATAAAATATATAAAAAGTGGTAGATTCGGGGAAAATGGGGAAGATTATAAATTGATTGATATTTGATATATAATCATGGCACGTGAGAAGGATCCGACCATATCACGTGCCAAAACCCAATTTAACAGGAGGGTCCACTTTTTTCTTCTTCTTCACATCAAATCCGCGACCCAAAGATTTTTCTCTCTTTTGATTTTTTTTTTTTATTGCGTTTCATATTTGTTCCTGAGAGAGGTGAACAAGAAGACCAAAATAAAAAATAAAAAAAACAATCTTTCGTTTCAATCCGCGTCAAAGCGATCTTCATCATGTCGGTGAGTTTATCTGATCCATTTTTGTTCTCTGCACTTTCTTGAGACGAGTTTGGTTTTTTTGTTTTTTTTTGGTGCTTGAGGAATATAGATCTGTTCATTGTGTGATTGTTGTTAGGCCGTGAGAAAAAAAAAAATGGCGTTTAATTTTTTGGGTGAAGGAAGGAATCCGCCTAGTTTTTGGATTTGATTTTTAAAATTTTAGACGATTAGAAGTTTTTCAGTTTTTGATTTTTTTGGTGAAAATCACTGTTTCGGAGACCTAGTTTGAGCAATTTGTAATGTCTGATCTGTTGTGCCGCATATTGTTAATTTAGTTTGAGACAAAGATTAGCTTTTTCAATATTTTGATTATATTGAGCTTCTTTTTATCTTCTTGTATTGATGATATACATTGTTGTTTGTGTTTCTGATCATTGTATTGGTGATTGAATGTTTGTAAAGTCAGTTTGGGTTGCTCCAGGAATGTGTGTGTGTGTATGATAAGGAACCCAATGTCTTAGATGTTAAGAATATGGTAAAAGAAAGCTAGTGTATTTTAAGTCTCTCTCACGAGATTGTGTATCTCTCTCTTGTGCAGATGACTTCTGTCAAAGTGAGCAACGTTTCTCTAGGAGCAACCGACCGAGACCTCAAGGAGTTTTTTTCCTTTTCTGGTGATATTGTGTACCTCGAGATGCAGAGGTTTGGTTTTCCTTTCCTCTCTAATGTTCCTTACTTTTTTGGAAGGCTTTTAGATTACAAGCTTTTACTTCTTCAGGTTTCGTAACTCTTTTTTTAACACGTTTGTACAGTGAAACTGAGCGGACTAAGCTGGCGTATGTTACTTTCAAGGATTTACAAGGAGCTGAAACTGCTGTTCTTCTCTCGGTATCTTTCACTTCTCCGCTTGTTTGTATCAGTTCTTCTTTTATGTTATTAACTTAGCTTCTTTTGAGTGACTTTTAGTATTTTTCTGATTCTTTCAGGGGGCTACCATTGTTGATTCTTCAGTTATTGTCACTATGGCCCCGGATTACCAACTATCTCCTGAGGCTTTAGCTTCATTAGTAAGCTCTTTATTCATCATCTCTTTTGACATTTTTCACAAGTTAAAACTCTAACCCTGTTTCCTCTTTCCCCAGGAACCCAAGGACAGCAGCAAATCTCCCAGGGCAGGTGACTCTGTGTTGAGAAAAGCTGAAGACGTTGTGAGCAGCATGCTTGCAAAGGGCTTTATACTAGGAAAAGATGCCATAGCCAAAGCCAAGAGTGTTGATGAGAAACACCAGCTAACATCTACTGCATCTGCCAAAGTCGCATCTTTTGACAAGAAGATCGGGTTCACGGATAAGATCAACACCGGCACAGTCGTTGTGGGAGAAAAGGTCAGGGAAGTTGATCAGAAGTACCAAGTCTCGGAGAAAACCAAATCAGCAATCGCTGCTGCGGAGCAGACAGTGAGCAATGCAGGTTCAGCTATAATGAAGAACCGGTATGTGCTCACAGGTGCTACATGGGTCACTGGAGCCTACAACAGAGTGGCTAAAGTTGCAGAAGAAGTTGGACAAAAGGCTAAAGAGAAAGCTGGTATGGCTGAAGAAGAGGACAAGAGGAAGGTGGTTGATGAGTTTGCTAGAGTTCACTTGTCTGAATCACCAAAGGCTGCATCTTCAACGCAGGAAGCCGAACATGAATTGAAACCCTCTGAATTTTCTGAAGCAAAGAAAGAATCTGAACATCTCGAGCCACAACCGCAGCCACTGCAGCAACAATCTCCTCCCTCCACGGCTCCGGCTCCAGCTCCAGCCCCGGCTCAACCTTGATATATATCCAGACAAGTAAAAAAACCTATATGATTCTTGTTGTAACCGGTTAAACTTGGAACTGATCTCTCTTGAATTGTGGAAGATGAAGATTGAACTTTTTTTATTTAGGACAACGACTTGTGTTCCTGTAACATTGGATTTATTGTCGGTTTGGTAATTAGACCTGAAAAAAAACAATTTTGTCCTTCTTGTTTTCTTGAAGTTTCTCCATTCTGCATAATTGATGAAGACACAAAGGTTTAGTATTTTAACCAGCCTAATATTTTACTGAACCAAAATACCAATCAATTTGTTCCTTTCTTAACAAATAATATTCTCAGTCATCTTAACTAGAAACATCTTTGCACAAGAAAAACCAAAAAATACAAGGATCTAAGCATTTTAAATTTAATAAGATTGAAGTATTAATTGAAAAAATAATCGTAAATAGAAGAAAATCTCGACTAATTAAACACATTACCAAACTTTTATTGTTTAAAGTGAAAAAAAAAATTGCCACGGTATAAGAGAAAATATATATATATATATATGTCGTTTAGTATATTAACACTTCATATCAAAATCACTACAAAAAACAAAAAAAAAAAAAAAAAAGTATAAACACAATAAAAATGGAGAAATCAGCTTTGATATTCATTGGCATTATACTTTTTTCAACATGTGAGTTTACACAGCAGATATTATTTTTCAATTGTATTGATGATCCTTTTCATCACCAACATGGATAATAAAATCAATTTTATGGTTTTTACAGGGACACCGATTCTAGCACGAACTGGATATCAACCTTGCAAGAAAGACGCTGATTGCGTTAGACTCAAATGTCCAACACCATTTGGTAAGCCCATGTGTGTGAACGGTGGTTGTGAATGCCCCCTTGAAAGATTTGTGGCTTTACCAGATGATGATACCAGTACCAATTGTGGTGTCGCTACTTGTATTGACTATTGCAAGGCAAAAGGTGAACAACCTTATGCTTGTATCATGAACCATTGTTACTGTCGCAAACCTCCCATGTAATTTATATAACGGATTCTCTTTCAAATGTCGAATATTAAGTACTAGTACTACTATCTTTTAAATATCGATTATATCATACTGTTACAATAATGATTAAGTTGGCCAATTTGACGAATTAAAACCTAAGCCTTATAGTTCGTGTGAATTTCTTTCACTTCATTTTCAGATTCATTCTTCATTTGTCTACGTTATATTGTACTTAATTGCTGATGAATATAGAATACACATTGGAAAAATGTTTATCAAAGTGACCTTAAAGATAATATGATATCTCATCAGGTTTATTAGTTTCGCTTAGCAAAAAAGGCTTATTAGTTTCCTAAATTATACATTTTACATAAGTAACATAAATTATGAGCAAATTAGCTAAAAGGCAATGAATCTTGACTAATTTAGACAAATGGCAAAAATTATGGATTTCTTTATTTTAGCACAATTCTATAAAACTTATAGTTATGACTTATGAAAATGGTTTTTAAAATTCATGTTGTATGATAAAACATTGTAGCGATCAATGACGGTTGATTCAACGAGTCGGATTTGGTTTTGACCTTCCAGTAGCGGCTGGCGATATGATAGGCTTGTTAAACTCGGTTCAATATTATAACAAAGGTCGTGTTAATGATTCAAAATTTTACTATTCATCTTTAAGTTAATAAAAATGGAAATGAAGATTGTGTTTTGTGATATTATAATATAGAGGTTATCGTTTATATATGGATAAAAATCATGGCAAATTGAACTAATAAAATCTATGATGCTATCATTTAACTTGGATTCAGTTTTGTAAGATTTGTATGTAAGCAAATAATATAAATGAAAATGTTAGATTCTCACTTGATCAGACATAAAAAAAAAAATCTACTATTGGTAACTAATGATCCTCACTATATATGCTAACGAAACTGATCTCATACCATCTCTTGTATTATTTAGTCAACTTATTAATTTGTTTCCGGTGATTAGAGAAACTGAGATCCGGCCTGTGCCCAAGTTAATTGTGAATACATACAGTATTGTGATGTATGCATAAAAGTATGTGACTTTTAGTTTTATGATTTGTGCACACTTCACAAGACAAGATACATTAATGGAGTAATAAAATTTTCACTCTTTCTAAAAATAACTTAGGCATAAAAATCTTGTTACATTAAATATATAATTATGATATTTACCAAAAAAAAAAAAAAAAATGCAAACATTGACCAGTGAAACAGTTTGCAAAAAATATTGCTTGCGGTTGGTTTTCTTACACTTATAAATAGCGCCTCCAAATCATATATACGCTATACCTACCGGATCAAAACTCAAGAAAAAAATACAAACGTATTCAATAAAAATGCAGAAAGCGACCTTGATATTTATCGGTTTTATACTTGTCTCAACATGTAAGATTTTTGGATCATATGTTTATAGTTACATTCATCACCGTCACTATTATTATCATCGTCGATGTTACATATCATCATGATCTAAACTGTGCAACAACGACTCTGATTGAACTAATCTAAACTGTGCAACAAAGAACCACATCAAGTGCGAGCAGAACAAGTGTCAATGCATTAATGAAAGATACCTCTGCGTGATATCCCTTAAGCCGAGGTGTAATGTCCAATCGTGCATTGACTTGTGCAAATCAAAAGGCGAAGTTATATATGTTTGTATCACATACCGTTGTTATTATTGTCGCAAACCTCCATTGTAAATAGCACAAGCTTAGCAACAATTGTAGTATCGTAAACTTCTTTTATTTTAAAACTCGATAAACAGAGTAAAATAAGTATATCTTACGAAATACGTATACATTTAGTACATTACATGTAGTTACATACGGACTTGGATCGTGAGATAACGTGGTTGTAGTACACGGACTTGGAAAGCGCGTAAGGAATAGTGTTTGACCGAGAACCAAAGTTTGTTGACTTTATGGAATCGTCTGGCGAAGATTTGATTTGACACTCTGCTTCCTTCGAGGGCAAAAGAGAACAAAGGTAAAAGAGTGTTTGACAAGCTGTTTTGTCTATCAGTATTCCGTTAAATATCGCCGTTAAACATAAACGGACGCTGTTTACTCTTCTTAGTCGGTAAGTAAGTATTTTAGTGACACGTTTTTTTTTTTTTATCTCTTCAGTTTCTCTCTGAAGCCAAAACAAGATAAAGTATTGAGAGTGTGAAGAAGCAAAGATGAAGTGAAAAAACAAAACCCTTGAACTCTCTCTCTCTCTCTCTAACTCTTCTTCTTTGTGTTTTCTTCTTCTTCTTCTGATTTTGTAAAAAAAAATGGAAACGAAAGACAAAACCGTGATGTACGGAGATTATCAAGAGATGAAGTCAAGCGAAGATGTTTCATATTCCGACAAGATTTTCGGTTCAACCTCTTCTTCGTCTCCGACAGCAACAATCCAAAACCCTAATCTCAAGTTTACCGCTTTCGATAACCTTAATTTCCCTTACATGATACCGGTTCGTCTTTCGCTTCCAACCAAAACCCTAACTTTTCTACGTGGTTTTTATTAGAAAGTTGATAACTTTTTTTGTTGTTTCGGTGGGTTTTAGAAAGAAGAAGAGTACGGGGTGATGAGCATGATCGGAAGCGGGTCGGGTGTGTCAACCGGGTCGGGTCATTACCTGGTGGAGACTACTGCAATCGAACAAGAGTCTCCTGCTGCTGCTACGAGGAGTCGTTCCCATAGACACACTGGTCATCAGATTCAAGAAATGGAAGCGTACGTCTTCATGCCGTTTCCTTTATTCCAACATATATAGTTACTATTTCGAAACGATGTTATATGATGAGGTAATGTTTACTATTTTAATTAATTTGGTGTGTATTGTATTAGAGTGTTTGAAGAAACTTCTCATCCGGGTGAAACAAAAAGATCGAGATTAAGTGAAGAACTTGGTCTTACGCCTCGACAAGTCAAGTTTTGGTTTCAAAACAAACGTACCCAAACCAAGGTAACAAGATCCACTCTTTATTGTTGTTTGGCTTCATTTTAACAAGGTTAATTAATTTGACCATATAAACCGGTTTAAGTATCGGGGATTAGAAAATCTGGCTCTGGACCATTCATGTTAAATGCTAATACTGAGATTAATTAACAGGCACAACAAGACAGAAGAGCTAATGTAATGCTAAAAGCAGAGAACGATAGTCTTAAAACTGAGAGTCAAGATCTTCAGTCCAGTCTACAATGCCTCTCTTGCTCTTCTTGTGGCCACAACCTCCGCCTCGAAAACACCCGCCTTCGCCAAGAGGTATTCCAATGAATTTTAATCTTAAATACATTTGATGTTTATCTTCTGTATCAAACTGTTATAGTGTTATTATACGTTGCAGCTTGATCAGTTACGCCGCATTGTTTCGATGAGGGTCGACCCTCCTCCTCCTTCACAAGAGATTGCCTGTTTCTTCCCGGAGACTGATAACAACAACAACAACGACGTGTTGATTGGAGAAGAAGAAAAGGCTATTGCGATGGAACTTGCAGTTTCTTGCTGTCAAGAATTAATTATCATGAGTGATATCAATGAGCCCTTGTGGACTAAGAAGAGATTAGACAATGAGAGTGTGTGTCTGATCGAGGAAGAGTATAAGAAGATGTTCTTATGGCCTCCAACGGATGATGATGGTCGTTTTCGCAGAGAAGCTTCAAGAGCTAAAGCAGTTGTCATGATGAACAGCATGACCCTCGTCAAAGCATTCCTTGATGCTGTAAGAATTAGCCAGCCAAAACACATTTTTTTTAATACATTTTCTAAAAACTCACATTTTAACATAGATATGTTACAATTTTGCTTCCAAGGATCAATGGTCAGAACTGTTCTGCCCGATAGTGTCAAGCGCCAAAGTGATTCAGATCTTATCTTCTAAAGTTTCTGGAGCAAATGGTTCTCTTCTTCTGGTGAGTAATTCAGTTTTATTACATGAAGTGATCAAATAAGTTCATTTTTAAGGTAGTGAAGTCTTTGTCTCTCTTTTGAAAACAGATGTATGCAGGGTTACAAGTAGTATCTCCATTACTACCAACAAGAGAAGGTTACTTTCTTCGATATGTGGAGCGAAAGGCGAGAAAAGGAAAATGGATGATTGTGGATTTCCCGGTCGAAAGCTTTCGCGGTTTTGTCAAACCAGCTTCAACTGCTGCTACTACTACTACTGATCTATACCGGAGAAAACCTTCTGGTTGCATCATTCAAGAAGTGGCTAACGGTTACTCTGAGGTGACATGGGTAGAGCACGTGGAAGTAGAAGAGAAGCAAGAACAGGACGAGGTGGTTAGAGAGTATGTGAAGAGCGGTGTAGCCTTTGGCGCTGAACGATGGCTAGCTGTGTTGAAGAGACAGTGTGAAAGGATGGCTAGTCTCATGGCTACAAAAATCACTGATCTTGGAGGTATATGACTTGTTTCACAAGTAAAACATCAAACATCAACAACCAATATTGTTTTGTTATCCGTTTTCCCTTGTGTTTTTGTCTTCAGTGATACCTTCTGTGGAAGCGAGGAAGAACTTGATGAAGCTGTCAGAGAGAATGGTGAAAACTTTTTGCCTGAACATAAGCAATTCGTACGGACAAGCATCAACAAAGGACACAGTGAGAATCGTAACCAGGATAGTTAGTGGTCGTTTTGTTCCTTGTGCCGTGTCAGTCACGTATCTTCCTTATTCTCATCACAAAGTCTTTGATCTTCTCCGTGACAATCAACGTCTCTCTCAGGTAAGAAAGTAGAAAACTAGAAGGTTCTTCCTCTGTTCTTCTGATCCATAAAAGTTCTGAAATCCAAATTTGAGATTTTTTCTTCTCTGCTGAAGCTGGAGATCTTGTTCAATGGGAGCTCATTTCAAGAAGTTGCCCATATCGCAAATGGATCTCATCTTGGAAATTGCATCTCTCTTCTTCAGATCAATGTTAGTGATTTCAAGATTTAAAAACTTCGTCAGTATCGAAAATTCAACTTTTTAATGCAGAAGTTTTGGTTCTTGAATTACACAGATGGAGAGCAACACACCGCACAATGTAGAGTTAATGCTTCAAGAAACTTGCACCGATAACTCCGGCAGTCTCCTCGTGTTCTCCACTGTCGACGCCGACGCAGTTCAGCTCGCTATGAACGGCAAGGATCCTTCTAACATTCCTCTTTTGCCCGTTGGGTTCTCTGTTGTTCCAGTGAATCCATCCGATGGCGTCGAGGGTACTTCTGTGAATTTGCCTTCGTGCTTTCTCACCGTTGCGATACAGGTCTTGGGGAGCAACGCCTCCGCCGCCGATGCAAAACTCGATCTTTCCACAGTCGCCGCCATCAACAACCGCATTTGCGCCACTGTCAACCGTATCACATCCGCGCTGGTGAACGACGCCGGTAATTAGGAGAAAATTTGGAGGGTATATTGGTATATATTGCGCAGCTAAAAACCTTGATTGGGTAAATTTTGGTCGACGAGGGTAAATTTAATCCGGTATAAAGGGTAAAAACAGTGATTTACCACTCTAATTTTTTGGGGGAGTCAAGAACGAACCAAGGCTGAATCGGGTTTTACCCGGTTTGAAAAATGCTCGACTGGTTCGGGTATTGACTTCCAAACTTGGATTAACCATAACGGTTTGGTATTATGGTTTTGTTCTTTTGGTTGCAAGGTTAATACATTATTATATATGTCTTAATATCTTGCGGCATTTTTATTTGAATCCTTGTAAAAATGATCCAAGTCTATGGTACTAAATGTGCATAGATTTTGTTTTAAGACATATAGCATTTAGTACCATAGACTTGGATCCATAGACATACACGGCCTAAAACCTCTAGAAAAGTTTCTTTAAGCTGGACCTTGAAACTCGATAGTGAGGTATCCTTTGTTCTAGGTTCTTGTTACAGCTATGCGATCACGAGTCCTGCTTGCGACCATAAGCCTTACGATCCCGTCCCTTATTCGGTTGGTACTTGTACAATGTAGAAAAATGCATTTCTGGTCGTGAGTCTCTCACTTCGCACGGCCCATGTTTTCCTTGGTTTCTACTGCTACCTTAAGAATCATCAATTTCGATATATTCGCCTGCAAAAAACAATATATACTTTTTTAAACAGTATATTATTACCAACGGAGTTTTTTTTTTTTGAACATCTGGAATTTTATTGATAAACTTGCTTACCAAACCAAGGTAGATTAATATAGAGCTTAATTCTTTTTTCTTCTCCTTGTATTATCCGATTGTTTGTAATCTCTCATGCCTCTTGTGGGATATTACCAGTGTTCAAGAAAGCGTTAGGCGGTATCTGGGCGGTGACCCAACGCCTAGCGCCTAGAACGCTTAGTCGGAGCCTAGACGGTTTTTAGGCGGTTTAGGCGTTTACAATATAAAACATTATATATAAAATTATGTAAAATATACGTTAGAAAAATAAAAAAATTATAAATCCTACTATATTAATTGAGAAGTACAAATATAGAGAGAGAAAAAAATATTTTCTCTCTCTAATAAATTATGGACGAAATTACTAATTATCTTTTAAAAAAAATAATAAAACCAATCAGAATTTTAAAAACCAAGATTTTATATCCAAGTATACAATACAATTATTTTTAATAACTAAATTCGAAAATTTTGTTAAGATTTTAAATTATGATTCTCCTATCATCTTTATTTTATTTTATTTACAAATTGTTTAGAATTTTCATATAATACTTATAATTTTTTTAAAAAATAAAAGATAGTTTTTACTATTATATTATATATTTTTTAAAAAAATGTTCACCCGTGCTTTAAGCACGGGATATATCCTAGTTATAAACAAAAGTAAGAAAAATACATTTATTTAAGTTATATTAACAACATATAAATGTTTATAATTACGTATAAAGATATAAAAATTAATAATTTAAATATTAAAATAAAATTTATGTTATTACCAACAATTATTAATTGAAAAAGGAAAAAAATGAAAAAATCCTACCTTTTTAGGCCGCCTCATTTGAGCTTCGAGTAAAAAATGCAAGTTCCATGTATAGACGAATCCAGTAATATTTTAGCAGCTCTGATTTGTTCACCTGCAAAAGCAAACACATCATACACTATTGGACTGCCATGAGCAAAAACAAAAGTGAAACTGCCAAGTTTCTACAAGCGTTTAGTATTGAGGTGAAAGGATCTCAAAAATTTTATGCTAACTTTGAGTTGTGTATATATGTTAGTTCACACCCAAAATATGTAATGATTTCTTAACAAAATATTTTTTATCTGTCCATCTCATTGCATTTTTGTTTTGTCTTCCTCACTATTTTGGCCGTCGCCGTCGTGTAACAACCATTCCGATATCTCCTTTTTAGGGTTGATTATATATAAAAAAAAAAAAAAAAAGTTGTTCTTTTTCCCTTTACATGGCACTAAACAAAAAAAAAAAAAAAAAGAATTGTTTTTATATCCCCAAAATATGATTGATTATTATGTCCTATTCGCTTAAAAATTTGCAAAAAAATTAAACAGTCTAATTCTCAATATTCCACTCACACCAAAACCAAGAACTCTTAATGCATTTCCTTAAACTTTGTCTTTGTACTGATTTTCAATTACTTTATTATCAAAGAAAACACAAATTTAATACTGACAACAATGAAAGTGGGTAGGTCATTCATCCATTTCTTTACATGATTTTTGATACTTGATGGAACAGTAAGTGAATACTATTACTGTGAAATAAATATTAAAAAAAAATCGTATACCTTCCCACAGCATTTAGATGCGTAATTTTTGTCATATTCTTACAACTTAACGAATCAAGGATTCAAATGGCAATGACACAATTAAAATATGAAAGTAAAGCTACCAAATCGGTATACAAGAGCGATTATTGCATTTAACTAGAATTGGTTTTGAATTTTGAAGAGTTTCTTAAACTTTTTCAAAAAATATTTTAACTTTTTTTTTGTTTTAAAGAGAGAAAAATGAAAACGTGTGAAGAGAATATTGAAAACTCAATATCGAACTTAGTGTTATAGTAGATTTTCTGGAAATATCTCCACCGAGATATAAGATCAAACAAACGAGTGTTAGAGAGAGTAAGTCTCCAAAGGTTCGCAATCCGAATAACAATATATTTTGATAGAATTACAAAATTAATGATGATAAACCTATCAAACGAAGTAACACATGAGTCTACTAAATATACTATAAGAATTCATGTACCAATAACAAGTTCATTTTTGAAAAGTCCTTACAAACCTACAATACAATTCCAATAAGTAACTTTAGTCAAATGTAGTTTCCCTTTATTAAATGACACACGTATAACCAGCTACAATTGTTTTTTTTAATAACGTTTCCCCCCTTTTTAAGAATTTAATTCATTCTTTGAAAAGATAATTAATTTTTCGAGTTAAAGTTTGCAAGCAACTCTTTTGTCCCAATTTAAATGTGGGTTCTTATCAAAATCAACAAAAGTTTAGATTTGCTTAAAAATCTCCAAAAAAGATTCGTGGGGCAATTATTCTAACAAGCTCCAAATCTTTTTCCTCTACAGCTCTACTCCTTTATAAAAGATTCAGTGTGCTTCCTACTTTGTTTCATTTCAATCAATCTTTTTCCTATTTGTACTTCTTCTTTTCACATTTTGAAGGATTTTCGTTTTGTGTTTAAGTGGGTGTATGTGATTTAGATATATATGATAGAAGTGGGAATACTTGTTGATGTGAAATTTAGACACTATCGGACTGATAGATTTTTTTTGGTTTATTGGTTTTACCTTTTTTTTTTATATATATCTATATTACAGATTTTTTTTGTTTTTCTTTAGCAAAGGTTCCAGACGTTTTACAAAAGAGGAAAGCAGCGGCTTTACAAAATACAACCAGGATTTAATTTAGGCCTAGTGATCATGGTAAACCAGATGTCTACGTCTTATCTGTATTTTACATATATTTGTTATTGGTTTTGTGCGTTCCACTTTCGTTTCCTACATAGTACGTATAAAATTAAGTGCTATAGAGTTGGACCAAAATTTATATATAGGAAATACAATTGATTCATTAATAAATATCTAAAATATACAAAAAAAAAAAAAAACTTTGTGGCCTTAAAGGTCTTACAATTTTACACTGAGTAAGTTGAAGTGGACAGCATGCTTTTTCACTAGCTCTTTCGTCCCCGTGTCGGAGTAACTTACTCAAATTGATGGCAACCTTTGTTCTCGATTTGATCCCCTAGCTTCAATATATAGTTTCTCTGATTTATCTCCAATATTTATCTATCACTTAATCCGACCACTCAGAACTTATCATGATTATATAGTGTCTTGTCCGTATATGACGAGAAGGCTTGCTTACTACAAAAATTCAAGTACTAGTGATGATAGGTCAGTCGCAAATTGCTGAATAACAAAAACGATTCAATCAATATAATTGTTGTACTGTTAAAAACGAATCAAACTTACATAATATTTTTTTTTTTAAAAAGCTTTACATAATATACCTAGTTATGTTTCAAAACTCATTAATCTCTACTAATTATGTCTTATATGCATCGTCGGTTGGTAGTGCCTCCAATGAAGTAATTTAATCTTATTTTCCTTTTTAGATTTTTCTTCAATTAAAATTCGTTTCCGTTTGTCTTATGTCGTTCCTCGTGCATGCTGGAACTAAACTGGAAGGATCAACTTTTACGGAAACCTATTTTTGGATTCAGATTTTGTTAGTTTAATCGAATATGTGTAAAATAAAAATAAAAAAGCAATATCAAAATGAATCTAAGAATCGTCCCCAACATTATCTGTCGATGTATGGGCTTAGGGGACATGAATTATCAAAGGGCATTATGGGAATCATATCTTGGACTGGCCATCGGTGGCAATAGGGCCAAAATTAAATTAATGTCGTATAGTATTTGATGAAATGGAGTTAATGCTTTGTTGAATTTAAAAAAAAAAAACTTGTTTTGAAAATAATCTAATAAACAATACACATAATAATCGAAATCATGTATAATTGGACCATTTTCTTTAAATTTCATCTTATCACGTAAACAAAATCATCTGCTCCACAAGAAGGAAAAGAAAAAAAAAAAGAACATTTTCAGGTATTAATAAAACGCAATAGCATATTCAATTTATTCTTAGGCAACCAGCCACCAAGATTGTGAAGCAAAGAAATGTTCGGTATAATTCCAAACTCCAACTTCAAAGAAGACAAACAATTAAACCAATAAACAAGACAAACAACAAGTGACGACGAGACTTAAGTTTTTTTGTTTTAATTAATGTCTCTCCATCTCTTAAATTTCATGCATGTTTATTTTTCGATATATCGTATCAGTTTATCAACTAAACAAGTAGCTATAGGCAAAAAAAAAAAAAAAAATCATTTGATTTAATTTTAAATTTTCATGAATGATTATTATAAAAATACACACACACACACGCATCTTTCAGTTTCAACCCAAGTGTCATTTTCACATGTAAATCTGAACACAAAAAAATCGAATAATTCCATGCATTATTGTTTTATTATACCATCATTAAATACTGATATGTGATCGATGATATCTACATTGTAACAAAATATGCCATAGAAATTGATTTTTACATCACATATGAAGAAAAGGGAAAAGAAAAATTAAATGGAAATTCATGTTTCACCCAACCCCTTTATTAGACTCTTAAAGTGTCATTTTCTCAAAGGGAACAGAGAAGAAAGAGACTTCTCATTTCCCTCATACCTTTTGCCATCCCTATTTTTTTTTTTCTCTCTCTCTCTCTCCCTCTCTAATCCTTTACAACTGCTTTTCTCCTCCCACCAAGAACCAAAATCATTTAGTTAAGAAGAAGAAAATAAACACCCTTTTTGAAATAAATAACATTATACCCCCAAAGTTCATCAAGATTATCTCAAAATCACTCACAATTATCTATTTGTTATGGAGCTGTTTCCTTCACAACCTGACTTGTACTTGAAAATCAGCAGAAGAAGAGAAGAAGAAGAAGAAGAAGAAGAAGAAGAAAAAGAAAATCAAGAACAAGAAGTTGAAAGGAGATTATTAGGGTTTCGGAGTAAAGCCTCAGATTCAGACAGAGAGTCTTCCGGCAACCTCATCCACGCTCTCCAATTCACTTCTTCAAAGACTGAACCCACCAAGACTGATAATAATCAAGAACACAACGAATCTCTCGATCAAGACTTGAGATCTATGTTGATGATGAGACCAATAAGAGGAATTCCTCTATACAAGAATCAAGTTCTTGACCACTACTACTACTCATCTACCTCTCCCTCTCCTTTCTTCTTCAGTGAAGTCAATGGGCAACACGCTAGTCGTCGCATAATCACAAACCCTAATTGTAGTTATAATCTTCACCACCGTACTCGGCGTCAAGGTCAGCCGCAGCCGCCTAGATTCACGGCCAAACGAGGGGTAAGGGCTCCAAGGATGCGGTGGACGGCGACCCTTCATGCCCATTTTGTACACGCTGTTCAATTATTGGGTGGTCATGAAAGTATTGTCCTTTTTCACTATTACCCCAGCCCTTTTTATAATTATTTTATCTCTCTTTTTGTTTTTTTCTTTTCAAAAAAAATGAATAGAATTATTCTATCTTATTGATATTGCGAGTATGCATAATATTCAGGAGCAACCCCAAAATCAGTACTTGAACTGATGGATGTGCAAGATCTCACATTGGCTCATGTTAAATCCCATCTACAGGTAATCTCATTAAGTTACTTATATATTGTATAGGTGAATAGAAAATCGATTTCGACCCTTTAAACTTATTGTCTTAAATATATGAATATGTTTTTTTTTTGTAAAACTTTATATGAATATGTTTATGAATCGAACCCACTGCACTTTTGTTTACGAGATGACCAAATATTTTCTGTGATTAATTTGGCATAGTTAATTGAGTATACTTTTGGTCGCCACCATATATCGAAAGACATATATATACCATGTGAAGAAAAGAAAAAAAAAAATCGGAAGAGAAGGAATCAAAAGCTAGATATAGCCAAAGGGTAAGAAAAAAGTCCTTTCATAATTTGAGAGAGATGCAGTAGAAAAGTAAAGTACAAAGGAGGTATCATTCCTCAATGATGATTGATATATGCGCACATATATGTATATGCATGATTCTTCAGTGATAACATATACTATAAGTTACTTTTTTCTATAATTTGACTATGGTTAGAAACTTAGAATTAGACACGTAGACCCATGCACACACCCCATCTCTGTGTCTGCACATTTTCATGAATCGTAAATGCTTTCTATTTTACTCTACCCTCTCTTTTTTTCTTACTTTATCCATCTCTGACTCTGTGTGCGTGCATATCTAATGGTATAAATATATATGTATATATATAGGTGCACACACACGTGAATAGAACAAGTCTCTCACTGTCTCACACACATTATAAATGTATATGCATTGATCGATATAACTTATTATATTATTCTTATAACTTATAGTTAATATTCTTTTTGTAATCTAATGTATAATGTTTCAGATGTATCGGACCATCAAATCTACTGAAAAACCTACAACGTCATCAGGTTATTTGACTGATTAATGTATTGATTTAATTCAATTATTTGTCGAATACAATATACCTGATAAATTTGTATGTGTATATAGGGCAGTCAGATACTTGTGAGAATGGAACACAAGTAAACAGTGAGAGAGAAGCAAGGGATCTCCAAAGTCTATGGAATAACTCCTCAAGGTATGTTATGTTTTAATATTATACAAGTATTAATTTAGTATTTGTTTTATTAATTTTTTGGTGTTAGTTTGTCGGACATGTATATAGCTATATACTTATTAGGCAACTTTCTATATTTGCATCATATGAAAAACTTAACACATTTGTATTACTTTGTAAGTTGAGTCTAGAATCATTTACATTTTTTTTACTTGTTTTTTCCTTCAAGGAGTTCACTGTGATATAATTTGGATTTCTCTGTGTAAACAGTGAAGCTCGGTTTCATTTAAAGGCAAAGGCATCAGCAGGTGTAGACATTTCATCCAATGAGGTATCACATTTCAAAAATTTTAACCAAAAGGCATTAGAATAAAACGAAAAACTGCAAAATTCGAGGGTGACAAAAGAAAAAGTTTTTATAAAGTTGTATAATTTACTTTTCCTCTTCCATTTGGGTAAAAAAAAAAAAAAAAGTGTTTCTCTTCTTTTATGTTTGTCTCAAAAGCAGAGAAAAGAAAGACTTTTTGGGTCTATCATAATTTCTTTACATAACCCAATTCAATAGATTTTTTGTCTTAAAATTTACAAAATAATTTACTTGAGCATTTTCAATTTTGAATTAAACGAGAAAATATTCAGTCTATATAAAATGTTAATATGTTATATGAGAATATTACTCTAATTTTTTTTTTGTCGTCAATATTACTCGAATTTATATACCCTTTTAATATATATAGAATAAATGGAAGAATATTGATGGAAGATGTTCAAGCAACGAACGACTGTCGTCGGATTCGTCAAGCCTCACAGGGACAAGACCAGAGACTGAAACTCCCAATCTGGATTTCACTTTAGCTACACCGAATCGTTCAGCTCCCTAAATTTCTATATATTTATACTAAAAATTGTCTATGAAACAAAAAACAATATATATGTTTACGGTATGAAAAAAAAAAAGTATATGAAAATAGCGTTTCTTTCTTCAAACATTTATTTGTAGTTTTGTCTGTTAAAACTTAAAAATTGAGATGCCTTTTTTTTCTTTCTTTTTGGGTCTTTAATTTGAGATGCTTTATATATACAGACTTCTTGTCGCGAATGGAATAATAATATCTTTTCTTTTGGGTCCGAATGGAATAAAATTATTTGGTCATCATTACAGCGATGCAAAGCGACGACTGATCCACGTGTGTCCAAATCGGAATGCTTTATTACTGAACACATGGTTGTCTGACACGTGTTGGACCCTTGTGACGTTGACCCGCCAAAGACTTACAAATATTATTCGACATTCGGTTAAGACAAAAAAAGAGAATAAAACGAAGTAAAATTAGTATAGTCCATCCAAAATCCAAATGCTAAGAAACTAATCTCAATAAAAGCTTGTTTTTATTAGCTAACTTAAAGATCTTTTGCTACATGAAGCATATGATAATAAAGCGTAATAATACATACTCTTAGTTAAATATTATCTTACTAATATTTTAGATTAGTCAAATAAAAAACATATGCAAAGTCACATACTATTTGTACAACTAAGATATCATAATCTTATGCCAATGGAGTGATATAATTACCAGTGAAAAGGCCTTGTAAAGTCACAAGTTGCGGTTTCTTTCTCCTTCAAAGGGGTAGAATTAATTTCCAGTTTTTTCGACGAAGCTTGGCCCAGAGTTAAAGTTAAAGCCTTAAAGGAGACACTCGTGTTCTCGGAAGGTGCCGCAATAAGAGGAAACTTAAAGAAGAAGATGATGGAGAGGTAAATCAAGAACTTAAAGCTTTATTCTCTACTGCAAAATTACACCTACTAATACATTTTATATGACGACATACATTATTGTAAATTTCATGCTGTGAAAATAGTTATATTAACTGACTATACGTCTATACCTACATTTTTAAAAAATTTTGTGCAAAGACTATACCTACATTTTATTCCAAAAGTTAATACACAGAAAACTGAACTCATTTAAGTTCTTCTGTTTATGTAACTTATACGTTAAGATTGTTAAAGTGATCGCATCTGCGTCTCACCTCTCCATCTCCTTCGCCTTTAACACCAACCGTGCCTAGTTTCTCCATGGCACGTGCAAAATCCTCGAAGAAAGCCGTCTGATTATTCGCATATAGTTCCACAAACGGTCTCGTGCTAGTGTCTTTAAACAAGATTTGGTCGGAAGCTAACAGTCCAAGCCCTCGTTTCAAGTTCTTGAAATACATATTATCGAATTTTGCCGGTGTCACCGGATCGAGAAACGCTGCCATCGTCTTATTGGTCGTGTAATCCTTGCATAGATTTTTAAGAACGTCTGCGAATCGCGCGTCGAGTCCTGGATCAGTCTTCGGGAATATCCGGTTGCTGAATTCTTTGCAGTGTGAGACTCCAATTGTATGCCCGCCACTTAACGCAACCAGCTCCTTTAAGGTGAAACCATTCTTCTTGAATATCGATAACATGTCGGGGACGGACTGGTTCGCTAGAGGTAGATTTCCTTTGACTTTATGGGCTTTCGACTCACGACCATCTTTACGGCCCAATTTGACTTCATAGAAAGGCCCACCAACCATTGTGACAAGGTCACGTGTGGCCTGAGCCAGGATGTCTGCGCAAGACACCACACCGGGACAAGACAGTTCGAGAGCGGTTTTGATGCGTGTCACAATGTCGAACGCATCTCCCGGGAGTGACTCGTTGAGGTCATCGTCGCGTTCGGCTTTGTTGAAAGAATTTGTAGCGATTAGGACAGAAGCATCGCATCCTTCCAAGAAACAATCATGGAAAAAGAGACGGAGCGTTCCACCAGCTGTCGTCGGCTGCTGACCTTGCTTTGGTGTCACGGTTTCACGTACGATTTTACTAAAATCGGGACATGTCTTTTGGTAATAATCTTTCGTTAAATTTGGAGGTGGTGCCGAACTTATAAACGGGACAAAGACTAGGACGAGGAAGAGAACACGAATATACAAAGACATCTTGGATTTTACGTGACAATTATATCGAGTTTTTACAAAAGAAATATTGTTTGTAAAATATGGAAATGGAATTGAAATGTAGATGTCTACGAGGTAGACTACCTTATTGGATTAACGTCGGTGAGAAATAGAAGCATGTACGTGTGTGGTTGGAGTTTGGCTTTTTGTATATTCTTTCAATTTCTGTGATTGGTCTATATTTAGTTTTTGCTTTAGCTTCATTTTTCACTAGAAACGTTTTCTAACACAAATTAATTATGAAATCGATTGGCTTCTAGGTTACTTAAACCACAAACATCGAATGCTAATTGGGGAAGTGTGAATGTGAACTTGTGAAGAGTGAAAGCGTTACGTTGGAATATGTAAACCACGTTGGGATTATATATTTGGGTCATAGGGTCGTGTGATATACTTCCGTACGTTATATAAGCTACGAACATCGCATGGATGATATATATACTGTATCATTGATATATCACCATCGTCCGCTGATTAAACGAATATTTTGTCATGATTAAATTACTATTTAGAAATTAAATCACATATTCTTTAGCAACTTAAGCTGATGGGCAATATACAAGGGATGATCGAGTTATTACTGTTCTCGTTTGATAACATAACCCATGAGGAAATGACCCAAAGAAGACACCTTTTACATTGTGGAAAGAATAAACAAAGACTTAATTGGTTTATTTTGTATTAATACTCATCTTTTTAAAATAAAATTGGAATGGTGATTAATTAACTAAAGCATTTACAAGAAAACATTATTGAAGGTCAGAGATAATGAAAGTTTATGTTAGGATAAACATACAAGTAAACTTTGATCTAGTCTAGTGTTGCTCTTGATTTGAAAATTAATAAACAAAACAAAATTTAATTAAGACAGATGTTGACTTCTGAGTTCTGAACAATAAAATCATGAAATTGCTTGGCATGCCATCCCTCTTACATCAATTTGTTGCTTACCTTGCCACCACATTTCTCCGTTTTTATGTCATCTTGTTGACACCTCCATTTATTAGTGAATTTCTACACCATTCTTTCTGACCAACAACATATGCCACAAAATTAAATAACCAAATTTGTTAGATATTAATTCTTGCTTACGCGTTATTGCTTATAAAGTAGTATAACCGTGCGTAAATCATGGTACATATATATTCCTCCATACATTTGATAAGCTTGATTTTCTTGGTCTATATGATTTCAATTTTTTCTAACCCATATAAACTATGGCACAAGTTGTAATGATATATGACCACAACCTATATCTACCTATAGCATTTTGAAGAGGACTCAAACATCAAATAATATGCAACTGCAAAGTGTGTGAAGCATATATATTAAAGGGATCGAGGAAACGTGAAGTGGACATATATAGAAGGGGATAATCTTTTTTTTTTTTTTTAAAGCATTGGACGTCATTTATTCTTTAAATAAGAATATCAAACTACATGAATCTACACCTTTCAATTTGTGACAGCAAACAAAAAACACAAGTAATAGTATATTTTTGGAGTGAAAAAAACAAAAACGTAGAAGAAGATGCGAATTATATATAAAAAAAAAAAAGTTGGGTGCCATTAATGAGAATCATGCATACAATGTGGAAAGCTTTAAAAGACCCACATAAAGTCTGTACTCTTTCGTCCCTTGCCCTCTAAAACCTCATCTTACCCCCATTTATTTCTCCCATTCTTTCTCCTTTTTCTATTTACTTAAAATCCCGAAGCAATATATTTTCATCATCATCTTCCCCATACACAAAACACATGCATGCCCTTATTATATGATGGTGAATGCTTTCATAGATTGATCTATATCTTTAATCAATGGCGCTTCAAGCTCATCATCATCCTTCACATTCTTTCTTCCTCGATAGGTAAACTATATAATTTTCATGTAACGTATTGGTGTATTGTATAAATATTTGTTTATTTATGTTTATCTGATGTTTTGATTTCTTATGTGCAGTAACGGACAAGAAGCGGTTGCAACGAGAAAGCGATCGAGAGAAGTTTATTCGTCGGCGGTGGTGGTGGCGGCTCCGATGAACCCTCCTCCGTCAAAACCGCCGCAAGTTATTGATTTGAGTGAGTTGTTCCACACAGCGCCTAATGTGGTTTCCACTGGTCTTCGATTATCTCATGAGCAGTCACAGAATCATCAAGATCAGTTTCTTTCTTCTTTTCCTATGCTTCCCGGAGAACTCGCCGGAGAAATGAAACGACAAAGATATGAATTAGACAGATTCATCCAGACACAGGTATGTCGAACTCGATCTAAAACATAGTTCAGTTTTGTGTTGTATGTTTCTAAGTTTTTGTTTGTGTGTGTTTGGTTGTTTTTGCAGGGTGAGGAGCTGCGGCGTACGTTAGCGGATAACAGAGAGAGGCGCTACGTAGAGCTGTTGTGCGTGACGGAAGAGTTAGTTGGACGGAAGGTAAGAGAAAAAGAAGCGGAGTTGGAGAAAGCCACGCGCCGTCACGCTGAGCTACAGGCGCGTGCAGCTCATCTCGCGGAAGAGGCGCGAAACTGGCAGTTAAGAGCGGCCACGCGGGAAGCCGAGGTGTCCACGTTACAGGCTCATCTCCAACAAGCCATAGCGAGCCGCCGAGATATTACGGCGAATCAGAATACGAACGGAGGCGGTGACGGCGGTGCGGAGGAAGCCGCCGAGGACGCCGAATCGGTGTACGTGGATCCGGAGCGAACGGAAATGATCGGACCTAGTTGTAGGATTTGCCGGCGGGAATATGCGACGGTGATGGCGTTACCGTGTCGACATTTGGTACTTTGTAACGGTTGCGACGGCGGGGCGGTGCGAGTGTGTCCGATCTGCCTCGCCGTGAAAATAGCCGGTGTGGAGGTTTTATTTTCTTGAATGGAGAGATTTATTGATAGGCCCGTTAGGCCCATGGGTCCATCTAGATCTAGCAACAAAACAAAGACAACAGTACAGACAAAGAACTTTTTGTAATGGGAAAAATAAATTTGAAATATATACTATATATTAGTTTGATGTACATAGGACATAGCCACATGTAGTGGCATTTTTTTCGTTTTGACATTTTCGTTTACTTTCTTTCTTTTGGAAATTGTTTTTTTGTTTGGAAAATGTTGGAATTATTAAATCGTCTAAATTTTGAATTCGTTTACTTTAGAAAAATTAATATTTTCGAAATTGGGAAAACATATTGTAAGGAAAGAAATTAAAACGTTAGAACTGTAAGACTCGTGGTCCGCGACTTCACGTAGTGTTAATTTTACCAATGGACCAATACTAATCCTGATAGCTCATGCTATTTCCAAGTATCCATTTACTAGCACAAATCCTTAGTATTGAACTAATAGCTTGAAAACATGAAGAAGTTGCACTAATTAAGAAATGGAGTTTTGAAAATGTTGCTTCAGTTTAGCTTATAATTTTGTTGAGTATTGAGTCCGTGACTATATATATGATGATGCGTTGCCGCAAAAAGTGATGGAAAGACACGCAGAAATTGTCCAATCTTTTTCATAATTAGTATCTACACTTTTGCTTTTGGCGTTCGTAATTATACAGACTGCCATTACCATTACCATATTTTTAAAAATAGATATAATAACGTAGTAGTATATTCTAAAGGGATTGATCCTCCCATTGAAATCTAAATTTGGTGAGACACATTTCCTAATGAGTTGAATCAATGGACTTGTCATTCCATAGTTCCACGTGACAATAATGCGATCCAACTATTCATGTGACTCCTTTGTCCCTCAATAAACGATATATAATCAAGGCATTTGGATCCATCTCCTTAATCATTCATCTACTTTTTCCATTATATGTGTAGACATACCATAGCAAAGAGAACAAGATCACTTGTTTGAACACGTTCACTTTGGTTGGCAATCCGTGTTAGGAATCATCAATTATGCATATATATGTATCAATCATATATATAATCGAAAATCATATAACTGTTGTGCTATGTGATATCATTATTTTTAATTAGAAAAGCTCTTATCAAACGGCAAAACCTAGACTAATATATTCTTCGAGGTATGTAAAAAACTGTGTATTCCTATTAATTATTCAAAACGTTTACAATTGTTTATGCATATGAATGATGTTGTAATTGTAAGACTCCAACTCTTTCTCCCAATTAATTTGGTGAATCCTTGCAACCGTTATGATTTTAATGATAACTAGATTATGACCTGCGGTACATCGCATGCCAAAATTTTTTTTAATGTAATATTTTAATACTAATTTTGCTAATGCACTCTTTTGTTAATTTTAGTGATAGTATATTATTTGTGGTATACAATACAACAATTTTTGTTTAATATAATTTTAATTAAATTAGTTTGATTCGACATATTTTATATTGGTGTTGTTAAAATAGTAAAATAAGGATTTAACCCGTATTGAAGTATCATATTAATGATATTTTACTTTTTAATATTATCAATTCAATCATGTAATGTCATAGAACCCGTTATGTAATATAATTCGTTTGTGTTATACTGAAAATTCAATATGTTAATTATAAAATTTTTATTAAGTTTAGATAAATCAGTTATAAATTATAAACTTCTTAAATTACTATAATTACTGTATTAAGTAAATTTACTATATATGTATGTTGAACACACACTTTTTATATTAATTAAGTAATATATGTTCGTTTTAAAAAATTCAAATCACAATATATGCAAGAAATAATCAATGGCGGACCTACATAGGAAATGGGTGGGTCAACTGACCTGGTTAAATTATTGAAATATGTAGTTTTGCATGTAAACTCTTAAAGATTCTGCAGCCAAGTTGGTTTTCCTTCTAAGTGTGACACCCCAAACCCGAGTTCGATTCCCCAGTACCACATTAAAATGTTGTTCTTTTTCCTTTTCAACTGTTTAAAAAAAATTATTGACCCACCTAAAAAAATTTCATGGGTCCGCCACTGGAAATAATACATATTTTTATTAACTTTATGTATTATAAGATGATAGGAGAATACTTTTTTTAATATGAAATAAATCTTTTAAATATCTATATTAATTATAGAATATTATATAATATGGAAATTTAAAATATTTTAATTTTGTTTAGTTATAAGGATTAGTAGAGAGAATTAACTAAACTTGTTTGGATATGCATATAAGCATTAAATAACATTAAATACAAAAACTTTCAAAAAAATATTTTTGAGCAAAAACTACTGCAAAAATACTAGTATAGATAATGTGGACATATGTGGTGTTACGAAAAAAAACATCCCTTGAAAATTTTAATATTCTAATTCACATGTTTTTGTTTAAAACGATTTGCATGCAATGTTTTAGAGCATAGCATATATATTTTTTTCTTTTACCAAAATCATATATATTTTTAGGACATATCAATGAGCATTTTGTTTGACAAAAAAAAGAAAATAGTGAGTATTTTGGTGTAAACATACGAAATACAACATTTTCTACTTCTATAATTTTGCAAATGATCAGTGGAGGATTTAGGGTTCATGGCGTAAAATTACAAACGCTCGAGTTCGATTTCTCTTGGAAACTACCAAGCTGGGCGTGGCCCCGTGGCGCGGCTTCCACATGAGTGATCTAACATTGTAGGTTTTGTATAGCAGAAGAGGGTTGCTCATCCCCGGATTAGTTGGATTCTCCAAACTCCAAAGTGATATAAAAAAAAAAGGAAAAAAGATTGTGAGCTACCTGAAGTATGGTAGAATGCATGGCCACACATGCCAACTATGATAAAGGATACTCAACTACATCACCTATATGTATTGCATGGTCACATGTATGAAGTATATGATGTTATGTACTCAACATCATACACATAGAATCTCGGTTTACCGGATCATTTACGCCGATGTTGACTTACCGTTGACTCGTCGGAACCCAAAAGAAGACCCGATCGGATATGTCGACCCGAACCCGAAGACCTGACCCGGTTCAGACATGTGTTGGGTTTAGTTAATGGGCCGAAATTTAATTAAATTTTTGGCCCATTAACTAAACCCTAAAATCGATTCCATCAAAACAACATCGATTCCATCGTTTTCACTTCTCACTTTTGTCCATTTGAGGCGAAGAACAAGATCTCCTTTTGACCTAGGTTTTACTCGACAAAAGAATCGAATCTGCAATAGAATCTAGTGTATTGGTTGAAATCGAGAAAATGTCAGAGTCAGTCGGTGTGAAGGGTCGAGTCGACTATTAGGGTTCTTAGTGTTCATCGTTTCAAAGATGGAATTAAGCTCAGGATCGTCCAGTAACAGCAGATTTGGGGGGCGCAAAGTCTGTGATTGTGGATTGCCGGCAAAGATTTTCAAGTCTAAAACGGCAAGAAATCCACATCGAAAGTTTTATGGGTGTGAGTTGTACAAGGTATGTTTTTTAAGTGTTATTAAGAATGTTTAGGTGGTGAGATTTGTTGATTAAGAAGTCTCGAAGTCTCCAATTGATGTGTCTGTAGGAAGGTGGGAACGCTCATTACAAATACTTTAGGTGGGTTGATGAAGAAGAGGTGAAAGGCTGGCCGAGACAAGCGTTGGTAGAAGCTGAAGCTGAAATTAACGAGAAGATTAAGATGATCAGTCAACTAAAATCGACAATTAAGGAGCTTCGTGGTGATTTGGAGAAGCAACAATTGGAAATATCATCAAAGAATGCTGAGATGGAAAGAATTGTGTATCGTCAACGCATTGTTATCACTGGATTGACAGGATTGCTTGTATGTGTTGTTGGAGCCATTGTTTTTGGCTGAGCATTGTTGTTGTTTGAATGAGCTTTGGTTAGTGGCTGTTTAATGAATCTGGTTATTGGTTTTGTAATGCCTTCAGTTAATGGCCTTGTAATGACTTTGTTGTTGTTTGTATGATTTTGGTTAGTGAATTTGTCTTTTGGTAAATAATTTGTTTAGAAAAAGAAGTAAAACACATGAACAATAACCAAATTAAGTGTTTAAAGTAACCAAATCCATGCCCAAATTGACCAAAAACATGGCCAAATGACTATGAGAATGGCCAAACACGAACCTGACTTGTCAATAATGTATCCAAAAAACCAATCTGACCAACCTAACATGTCAACAATGTATCCAAAAAACTAACCTGACATGTGCCAAAATGACCAACCTAACATGTCAACAATGTATCAAAAAAACCAACCTGACATGTCAATATGTCATCCGATTAAAGTATGTCACCAAAACAGCCAATGAAAGTATTTAACCATCCAAAAAACCTTCTACAAATCAGTCCCTCATCCAAATAGCATCCTCTCGACCCAGCTTCTCTGTGGTGCGGATGAAGAAACATCTTGCACTTCAGGTTCTCCCTGCAGGACGCTTATAAGGCGGTGCAGCAATCCGTGGTCTTCCAGAGTCCTTCCAGAACTTAGGACCATTGACAGGCCTCAATCCTCTCCTATATGTCCCTTGCCATTTCTCAGTCAAGTAATAGTCTGACATATAGTCTTCTACCTCGAAATTCATTTCTCTGATCGCACATACAGCATGACGACATGGGATACCAGTCAAATCCCACTTCCTGCATGCACAAGTACGCGCACCGAGATTCACAAAGTATCCGGTGCCAAACTCAACAATCTCAAACTCGCCTCCTGTGCTTGTAATCATGGCACAATATTGAGCTTCATCACATGATTTCTCCAGCTCTTTTCTTGCTTTTTTTGTGTACTTTGCAGTTTCTTTTGCAGCAATAGTGGACCTGGTGGCAACCTTTGCATAGCATCCCTCCTTATCAGCTCTAGCATCTGCACAAATGGCTTCCTCCTTGCAATTTTCAGTGTCCTAATATATGACTCGGTATGATTGTTGTGAGTATCCGCACAACAACAACCAACCCGAAAGAATGCTCTGCACCATGTACTTGGATCCTTCCTAAGTAGAATTTGGCAAGATTGAGGATCAAACTCTTTGAAAATCGCCAAATTCTCCTTGTAATCAGCTTCATTGTAGCTGCTTGCAACTCTCCAAAACAGTGGCTTCAACATATCTGCCTTGTTTGATTTCTTCAAGGCAGAGTAGATGTGTCTAGCACAAGCTCGATGCTCTGCCATTGGTAACTCAGTAGCAACTCCGTGAATTAACCCTTTGTGCATATCCGATATGAGAGTGATGTTCTCACCCAGCCCCAACTCCAAGTCTGCTTTAAGCTTCCTCAAAAACCATTCCCAATTGGGATTGTTCTCACAGTCGACCACGGCCCATGCTATTGGAAAAATCTGGTTATTAGGATCCCTTCCAACAGCAGTAAGCATCATCCCATTCGAAGAGTTCTTCAAGAATGTACCATCCAAACCTATGAATGGTCTGCAATTCTGCTTCCCAGCAGTCCTCAACGGCTCAAAGCATATGTAAATTTGGTGGAATGTCTCACGACCATCAGCTCTTACTACTGTGTTGACCTCCACTGTAGTTTGAGGATTAGACCTAAAAGAAATCAAAGAATTATTAAGAAAACCACTATAATAAACCAAATAAGAAATAAAAAAAATAAAACAAACACCAAAATCACATTAACTTACGTTATTAGATGAAGTTCATAGTCTCTTAATCTTGCGAATTGCTCATCACATTCGGCTTGCAGCTTATCAAACACACGTCTTCTTGCAACTTTCGCCTGGTTTGGTGAGATAATGATGTTATACCTCCTCTTCATCTCATCTTTAATCTCTGGACCACTCATCTCTAGATCCCTCCTAATATCTTCAAGGAATAAATCAGCAATGACATGAGTCTTTATAATTTCACATCGTCCTATTGGATGGCATTGATGGTCGTAGTCATAGGTCTTCAACATCCATTTTCCAATAGGGTTCTCCACAGCACAATAAATTTTCCACCCACAGCCTTTTGCTTTACACTTTCCACCAAGCCTTTCCTTCTCCCACCTATCATACACAACATTCCGCCTGGTCTTCAATACATACTTGATCACATTCTTCTTAAAGTCACTCCCACTGTTAAACACTTGCTTCAAACTAAACACACCATCAAGTAAACCACTTCTCTGCATCCTCTCTGTTTGTGCTTCCTCATCCCCAGATTCATCATCAGTTGCAGGATACACATCATCTTCATCCGGTATCTGCTCCTCATAGTTTTGGTTGTTGAAAATTTGTATGTCCTCCTCAACAACCTCAGCCTCCTCGTCAACAATGTCAGCCTCAACATCTGACTCTGATGATTCAGATAAACATGCCTCACTTCTCTGATCTTCATCATTATCTTCATCTTCACACGCGACATCCTTGACAAGTAGTTGTGTTTCATCAGTGATCTTTTCTCCTTCAATAGCCGTGTCTTTATTTCCAACTGCTCCTGTGTCTACACCTTCAACACATTCTCCTACTTCCTTTTCAAAATATATATCTACTTCTCCCATCCATCGTCCTTTTGCAGTCAATTTCTTCTTATTGGCATCCACATTCTCCCACAGAGGCTTCCTATCAGATAAATCCTCAAATGGTAGCTTGTACCATATCTTCCCAATGTGCTTAATTCGCTTCTCAAGCATACTTATCAATACATCTTCAAAGATTGTGACAGAATCCACCTCCAAATTATAAACAACTCCATCAACGTAGTTTAAAACACCATCCACCATCTTGAATTCCCCAGAATGGGTGACATTTCACCTTCACAAATATTCTCGCACTGCAAAAAAAAAAAAAAAAAAAAAGGTCAAAGTCAAAGTTCCCGATGACTATTTACAACTCTATGAGACTATATCAGTCAAAGAAGACGGCAACAACTGCAAAGTCCCGACACGTCTAATTTTTAATTGACAATACCACGAGAAAAGGAATCAAACAAAAAGTTTCATTCTTTCGAGTAATAAGAAAACCCAAAACAAACCCCAACAACTACACGACAACATCCCCACTTCCCACTAGTTCAGACCCATGGCATATGTTACCAAATAAAAAGGAAATTGAGAAATTTACCTCATCTGAACGAGAATCAAACCCTCACTCTGACTTTTTCTCGATTTCAACCAATACACTAGATTCTATTGCAGATTCGATTCTTTTGTCGAGTAAAACCTAGGTCAAAAGGAGATCTTGTTCTTTGCCTCAAATGGACAAAAGTGAGAAGTGAAAACGATGGAATCGATGTTGTTTTGATGGAATCGATTTTAGGGTTTAGTTAATGGGCCAAAACTTTAATTAAATTTCGGCCCATTAACTAAACCCAACACATGTCTGAACCGGGTCAGGTCTTCGGGTTCGGGTCGACATATCCGATCGGGTCTTCTTTTGGGTTCCGACGAGTCAACGGTAAGTCAACATCGGCGTAAATGATCCGGTAAACCGAAATTCTATGTGTATGATGTTGAATACATAACATCATATACTTCATATATGTGACCATGCAATATATATAGGTGATGTAGTTGAGTATCCTTTATCATAGTTGGCATGTGTGGCCATGCATTCTGCCATACTTTAGGTAGCTCACAATCTTTTTTTCTAAAAAAAATTTGCAAATCGTTTTTTATTTTTATTTTTAATGTGGGTGTAGATGGTGGGAAAGGTAACAAAGTTGACAGAGACAAGTGACAAGTTTGGTGACCCAAAATGATTACTGTAAAATGGCTCAACCAGTACTATGATTGGATTGCTTGGGATTGATGATAGGCCGTATGTTTTTCAAGCCCAGGCCCTTCGATGAAATATTCATACTCAACAAGTGGAGTGTATAACTAATGAATACTGTATTTTTTGGTTCAAGTGTTATCATTCAGGATGAACAAAAAGAAGTAGACAACAGAATTAATATAAGCTAATTTATAAAAATATGATTCATAAACGACAAAATAAGTATCTTAGGCTGCCCTCCTGGCTCCTACCGATACACAATTATTTAGTAAATAAACAATTAAGAATTGAATATTAGGTGTGGGATTAAGAAAAGAAAAGTATAAAGTAATGAGTAATTAGTGGAATTTGCTTTATGTTAGTTAATCTATCAGTTTTATCAAAGTAAGTGGGAGAGAATCTAATACGAAAACCGATGTGTTTCGACATAGGAGACATATTGTTGCCTTGTGGCAGCTTCTAGATCTCTTATTGTAAACAATGAACCTAATGATCTGAGAAACTCCATCAAACTTGAAGAGCAAGCCTGTTCTCAGGGTTATTTAATTAAACTTAAAATAATTACTACTGTAATCAAGTTGCTTTTTATTTTATTTTGGTTTCCAATGTTTTAATTATACAAATAAGTAATGAATGGCCTGGTGCGCCACAAATGTTGTTCCCTTTTAGAACTCATCCCATGTGACAAACTCGACGATTAATAGAGTGTATTAAAATCATAATTATTGTTGTAAGAACTTTGATAAAAAAAAAAGAAAATTATTGTTGTAAGAACTGTCTGCAAATTACCCGTACGGACACATGTAAATTACTCGATTGGAGTAGTATTGTTTTTTTTTCCTCTCCCTACAAGATCGTATATTGCTTGCTGAATATTGAATTTAAAGCCAAATAAGGCGATGATGATACAGCTTTCAATAACAAAAATAGTAACCGATCATATCATTTGATTTGTAGAAGGTATTCACAATTTCCCTCTTAATATGGAATAATTAAGTTGGAATTTAATAATTTTATAGAATTTTCATAAAATGGTTTTGATAATTAGTTCATAGTTGATTGAGACTTTGATTCATTAATCACTTGACGTGATCTATTCTGTTGATACATAAATCACTTGATTGTGATGTATTCTGTGAGAGATATAACTATATTAGACTTCGTTTCATAGATTATATACTATTCAATTAAACTTGGTGTAGTATTATTATTAGACCGCCGGCTTATAATTTCGTAGAAAAATTCAAAACCGGACTGAAATGTATTATAAATATGATATTTTAATACTGATATCGTCTTCTCTTCATCTTGACAAGAACTTTTCTTATAAAAAAGTACAGTGAAATTAGGGGGAGACTTGACTGAGCAGATTCGGTAAATGGACCCAAGAACAATCAATAATGAATCACGTACAATGGAGAAACTAAGGATTCTGTAAATAAGTAATAAAAAAACATTGTGAACCGTCCATCTTAGAAACGAAGGACGGCATTAGATTTGACCTGGTTAGTACTTAGTAGTCAAGTACTGCTCTATTGAAGGCGTATGCCACGTACTGGGGCACCCGTGTCCTTTCGTATGACTCACTCTAGAATAAATCACGCATCCGTCGAAATTAATGAACATTTGTAATATTACACCGAGAATCCCAAGTTTTCTTGAACTTGACTACAAAGCTTGGATACATAAACAACGAATTAGTCAAGTCATCTACAATCTATTATATTCTTAATATTTAGCCGTTCAACCACTTGTTTTGTACGAATATACAGTTCAACAATAAATGTAATATAGTCTGATTCCCTTTAATAATCGTAAGAAAATTCAACATTTGTTTTTCTTGCTAAGCACATACATATACATTAATACACAATACTCTCTCAAGTCTCAACTAATGGTACCATGAATACATACATCACCGCGTTTTGTTGACGTGCTCCTTTATTATCATTTGTGTAGTTGAATCATGGCTGTGAACCTTATGCAAAAGCAAAACTATCGACGATTAATCGTACACATATAGACATAGACGTAGATGTTTAGAGAAAAAAGAACGAACGTAAACAACGGTCCAATAGAGGCAATGGCAACATTGGCATTTGGCAAAGGCCGGTAAAGAAAAAAAAAACCAAGCATAGCTTAAAGAAAAGTAAGAATTGGGACCTTCTCCAATCCTATGGGCTAGGAAAAGATGGACCCACAGGATTTATGCAGTTGAGAAAATAATGACATTTTTAACTTTTTTAAAAAAATACAAAAAAAAAAGACATGAGAGAGAGAGAGAAGAGAGGAGAATCACAGAGAAATACAAAAAAAAATATTTCTAATAATTTTAAAATGACGGAGAGTGACGTGGTTCCACAGATATTTAGACGTTATTATTTTAAAAAATGAAAAAATATTCTGACCAGAAAAATATAATATTCGGCACCAGAATTGTTATTGTACGAATCCCTAAAAATAACTCACTGGACACATCAACAAAGTATTAAAAGTATATTTGCATTTTGCAGGCGACTAATAATAAATAATACACACTCTCTTACATATAGCATTGCCACCACAAATCTTATGAGAAAATATATACTACAATTTTACGAATTCATAATTAAAGTATGGAGTTGAAAGTTTTCGAAATTGATACAAGAAAAAAGAAGAAGAAGACTTTAAAGGGACAGGTGGGGTTTAATGGAGTGTTTGCGAACTTCCGAGCCTTTCGCAAGTGTACGACGTTTTTATTATTATTAGTACTAGTAAAATTGCTAACACGCTTCCTTAGGGCGCGTGTTTTACACTTGAAGGAGTAGTTAGTTATTGTTTCCAAGGAAGTCCAACAACACAATAAATGTATTTTTCAAAAGCATTCCATGTTTTCACATTTAATCCCTCTCCTCCATCAATTTCATTATGTTACATGTTTTTTTTTTTTTTTTTTTTTACATATTTCTCACATTATTTTTTTTTTTTTATAAAAAACTTAGAAATAAAATAGCTGAGCTAATAATATACTTATACGTTGTTTCATTTGTCATAACCCCAACTAATAGAGAAAGAATCTCATGTAAATTTTGCTTAGAAAATGAAAAATTGTGTTGTGAGGAAGAAATCTTCTTTTTCTGTAACATATGATTCTCAATCTATGTGTAAAATATGGTAAATTTTGTTATGTTTTAAACCAAAGTTAAAGTTTTTGATTAAAACAAGCTTTCAAATATATAATAGGTAAATTTTGTTGAGTGCGGTAGAATCGTCACACGGCTTTTCCAAAGTCTTCGCAACAACAAAAAAAAAATTAACGTCACTCATCATCACGAGAAAAATTTTTTTTTTTTTTAAAAAAAGGAAACTAAAAAAAGGGAGAAAACGACATCGTATATGTTCTATAAAAAAAAATACAATTTAAAAAGCGTCCTTGCCAATAAAGAGAAGACACAAGTGGTGCGTGTGAGAGTAGAAAGATACAAAGATATTACGTAACGCGCAAATCTCACGCGCTGGTGGTCCCTACCATCCAATGACTTTCTTAACCTCGAAGTGCAAGGTGGGACCCATGTTTTATGGAACCGTTTCTGAAGATTTTCTTATTACAGAACAGAACAAGTGGTTTTTTATTTGTTTATTTATTTATTTTAATGTGTTAATTACGTTTGTGTCCCTCCCTCTCCCTTAGCTTCGTTTACAAGGGATGTTGCCATTTTCCTTGGAATTTATTAGTTGCAAATTTTTTTTTAATAACATGGGATTAATTATATAATAGCGTCTAGGTTAATGATATTTTCTTAAACACTAGTAGTGATTAGACAACAAATCATAGTAGCATTTTAATATTTTTTTTTATCGCCATTTAGCTCTTAGACACGAATAAACGTAATTATCTAATTGAATATAAAAATTAAAAATTGAAAAATTACCGTACATAATTAAGACATATAATAATCGTAAAAAAAAAAATACGTATGAAAGGGTTTTGGATTGTTTTCCTTCTAACTTTGATTTTTTTTTGTAAAACTAATAATTATGTCGTCAAATTGATTAAATCGGTTAGCTCATTTATGTAAATTTACATAGGTCAATCGAAATTATTTTAAACAATTTGTATAATTAAAAACAGTAGCAATTCCACTACTCCACAACTTAACTACTTGATTAAATTCATAATAAAATGGTTTTAACTTGTAAGCTTGAGAAAGACTTTTTTTTGTTTGTTCAAAGCTTGAGGAAGACTTAAAAACAATAATCATAGTAGTGCCTCAATTATTCATTCATATAATGGTTAGGTAGTTAAAAAATATTAAAGAAATACAACAAAGTAGTAGTAAATAAATATAGAAATAAGCGGTATTGCAAAAACAAAGAAGCCAATAGATTCTCTCTCTCTTGAGTTTTGAGTTTTTGTTCCTCAAACTTGTTGCTTCTTCCTTTGGGTTTCTCTCTCTAAACCAGAATCAAACCTGTCTTTCTATTCCTATAAAAACATAACTCCATCTTCCCCTCAACTCTCCCCTCTCCACACCAAACCTTTCTATCTCTCTCTCTTCTCGTCTCATAAGAACTTAAAGAAAGAACACAAAAAACAAAGAAAGCCATTAAAAAAATGGAGGTTTCAACAAGAAAGCCTTATTTCATAGAAGAAGAAGACGATGGTTTGGCTTCTCTAGAAGCTGGAGTTTCGAGTCCTTCTTGTTTCGACAACAGTCTCAAGATGAATCCTCAGAGTTATTATTATTACCATCATCAATACTCTGTTTCATCTCCCAGATCTGGAAAATTCCACGATTTTAGATTCGACAGTAGCTGTTACGGGCAGCAGCCACTTCCTCATTTCTTGGACTCTTGTTTCCTCTGCAAGAAACGCCTTGGTGATAACAGAGACATCTTCATGTACAGGTACGATACATAATACATCTTAGATCTTTGATTCATCATCTCGTTAAGAGTGCTAAACAATGAAACAAAACTTAGATTCTACTTTTCTATATTATTAGCTAATAATAACAAAACTTAGATTCTACTTTTCTAGATTACTTTGAGCTGAAGGTTTTGATTTGCTTGATAAAGTTTAGGTCTTTTTACCCTAATTCTGATTTGCCTTGTGAATTAAGCATCCTTAAAAAAGATGTATTATAATTTGTGTCTGATTTTAAATTTGTTTTCATTTAACAGAGGAGACACACCGTTCTGTAGCGAAGAGTGTAGAGAAGAACAGATAGAAAGAGACGAAGCTAAAGAGAAGAAACAGAGTCTGTCATCTTCCGTGAAAGCTATGAGAAGAAATGAAAAGCGAAGCTCTTCTTCTTCTCCAACTAGATCTCGTGACTATGCTTTCCACACTGGAACCGTTGCAGCTGCCTAATTTCAAAGTTATAAAGTTAAAAAGTGATAAGAGAATCCCATTAACGCTCATTGCTTTTAACAGCTGGTTAATGGGTTTTTTCTTCAAAGAAAAAAAACTTAGTTTGAATTTGAAAAACTCAGAAGAAAAAAGAAGAAAATGGTTAGGGAAAAAAAAAATATATACAAAGTAAAGAAACCTCTCTTTTTCAAGGGTTTGTCCTTTTCTTTGTTATTTTTTTCTTTATTTATTTCTTTTTTCTTCTTTTATTAGTTTTTCTTTTTGTTTTAAGAAGACAACAACATGCAATTTTGAGAGTACAAAAAAAAAAATTATGGCCGAAACGCCTATGTGAATTTAAAAAAAAATGGTAAATCTTTTGTTTTTTAATGGGAAGAAAAAATATATATGTAAGCATCAGACTGGCTGTTCTCTTGTTTTGGAATGATGGGTTTGTAATGTAAAAAGTTCTATATATATAATAATGATAATATAATTGAAATATATTTGTGTTGGTTATATAACATTTATGATAGCGAAATAAATTTTGGTGTAAGTAATGGTATCAATTCTTATTGGAGTAGGTTTGATATGTCATGATTCATAAACATTATATAATGGGCGAAATTAACAGACAAATCTGTTTTTGCGCATGTTCTGTGAGATCATTTGGTGCAGTACAACTCTTTTTCTTTAATCATTTCAACTTTAAGGAGAGTAGTACAATTTTCTTTTTTCCCATAACCTCTATTCAAAGATTTAAAAGGTGTTTGAAATTTGGTTGTATTACAAATTTAAAGATTCATCCATCTCTTCCTTAGTTTTGTGATCACAATTTTGTTTTCAGAATAATGAGTCTCTCATTAATGGGCTTAAAATATATTACTTGGGCTTTTTCACACATCTCATATGTATTTTGCACGTTAAACGGCTATTGTTTGGGAACATAAGTATTCTCTACTCTTTTCTAAGAAGTTAAACCTCTAGGCTCTAACACTAACTGAACTTCTCGTACCTACAGAATCTGAGTCCTCAATGATCTTCCTAAGACTCTCAACTACAAAGGCCATGGTGGGTCTCTCTTTATCGTTCTTTTTCAGACAGTGATCAGCCAATTTAGCCACTCTCCTAACCATCTTAATTGGATACTTGTTGCATAGCTTTGAGTCAATGATCATTCTGAAGCTTTTGCTATCAGCAGGATACTTTTTGACCCATTCTAGAAGCTTTTGCTCAGCCAAAGGTTTCATTCGTTCCATTGTGCGGCGACCAGTGATGATCTCATAAAGGACAACTCCAAAGCTATAAACATCGCGATGTGTCTTGAGATGACCGGTTACTACATACTCGGGGGCTGCATAGCCGTCTGTTCCAACTCTCTTTAACAGAATCATGAAAGAATGAAAGAAGTTGTTGTTACTTGTGGATAAAGAAACTACTTATATAGTGATATACAATATAGAATTTGTAAGGGAGAAACGGACAATGTTACTTACCGCGGTTGTAACATGAGTGTTGTCTCCTTCTGGACCTTCTCTAGCGAGACCAAAGTCCGATAACTTCGGATGAAAGTCATCGCTTAAAAGCACATTTGATGATTTGAAGTCTCTATATATTACCTGCCCAAATAAAAAAGAGAGACATGTTTCTAGTCTCGACAATGCATATAGTTAGAGTACTAGACATGTATATAACTTTTGGTTCGGGCCTAACTACGCATAAAGGTTTTATCATTTTTGCTGTTGTTGTTGTGATGGATTGAGGATTCAAAAATAACCTGGATTTCGTGCAAATAAGCCAATCCTTGAGCTGCACCAAGCATGATCTCGAGCCTTTGTTTCCACGACAACGTTAAGGTTTTACGAGTGAAAAGATGTTCCTCTAAGCTGCGATTAGACATCAACTCGTAAACCAAAAGCCTCTCTCTGTCCTCTGCGCAATACCCTAAGAGTCTCACTACGTTTGGGTGATTCACTACGCCCAATAACTGAACCTCTGCTAGCCATTGCTTATGACCCTTTCATTACAAAACAGAGGATCAATAATAATACTATATAAGATCGAACCTCACATTAATAAGAAACGAATCAAACTTGTTCTTGATTAAAGTTCTCTAATCTTTTTGCAATTATATCCCAAAAAACCTTTTAGCATCATATATATACCATCACTGGAACTTATTTCTTGGTTAAAAGTTCAAATATATTCACTAATTCCAAAACATCACATGATTTGTCATAATCTTGATTGATTGATGAGAAAAATGTGTGAAACTTGTTCTTGGTCAAATTTCTAATCTTTTTGCAAAAAGATTCCATGATATTTTGTCAAATTTCTAATCTTTTTGCAAAAAGATCCCATGATATTTTGCATACCTGTAGACTTTGTCGATTGAGTTTCTTAACGGCGACGACAAGTGGAGAAGAATGAGAATCTGCTCCGGTGGGATTGTCAATGGTGGCTTGATAAACACTACCAAAGCCACCTTGTCCGATCTTTAGAGTCCTGCTAAACCCACACGTGGCGTCACTTAGTTCCTTGTAAGAGAAAACCCTCAGATTTTGATTTTGTTCTCTCTCTTTGTATAAGTCTTTTACACTCGCTGGAGTTGGCAGAGATCTTGGTGTTGGGAGATTGAACGACGACGACGATCTTCTCGTAGTTAATTCTGGAGCTGACTTTTGAAATCTTGAGTTTATGTTCTCCTTCTCAAGATTTCTAGATTTAGGTTTCTTGGACTTGAACAAGAACATACAATTCATGTCTCCTCTGTTTTGCTTTTTCTCTTTGGTTAGTTTGAGGATTTTGTGTAACCACTCTTATACACAAAACAGGCACAAGAAAATTCTAAAGGTAAATCAAGAAAAGTTAGATGCTATGATTGAAAGAGTGAAGACTTTTTCTTTCGTTTGCAGAAAAAGGCAAGATTTGTTTTCTTGGGCAAGAGAGTAGATTGTATGAAGAAACCCTAAAATGGGTTTTGGAGCAGATGAGATATCAAAATCAGTGGAAGATTAGATGAGTCGTATGAACACAAAAGAGATGAAAGAGATAGGTATACCGTATACGTAAAAGACAAACTTTTCTATCTATGGATACACAAGTATATTTCTTGCTTATGAAGAGTTTTGATCGAGAAGAGGAAAATGAAAGGGAGCGGCTAATAGCCTAACAATGGGAAACTGACGTAGAAAAAAGTAAAGATAATAGTAAATAGAAGACCAAAGTTATTTCATAATTTGACTTAACAGAGACAAAGACCAAACCCATTTTTTTCTCTGTCTATACTCTATATCTATTCATTGCATTATTGAAACAAACGGTGCAATCAGTCATTTTGCATTTACATATATAAAATGGCTTTTTTGTGTGTGTGTGTGTGTGTGGGTTGTACAATGGATTTTTAGGGAATGGAAATTGAAACTATAATTCCAATTCAAATACCGGAAAAATAGATGTGGTAATAGGAGGACGCTCATGAAAGTAAAACAGAAGCGTGAGATTTAGTCAAGTCAAATACTTTAGGCTTATATATGTATTTAATGGATTGGCTTTGGGTCATAACAGTATTGATAATACTCATAGTTATTGCATAGTTGTTGCAATGCAAGTCAATGACTCAATTGTATATCATCTTGAAATTTGGACCTTGTAAATTCAGAATTTAGTAGGTACATAATATAATGTTTATATTTGATTCTTTTGTAACTTTTTGCATCATTATTATACTCCCTCTGTATCACAATACTTGATGTTTTAAGATTTTCACTAGGACTAAGAAAATAATTAATATCATCAAAACACTACAAATAATTAATCCAAAACAATAAATGATGTATATAATTGTGTGCTTTTTTATGTTTAGAACAAATGGATTGATTTAATAGTTTATTTATAGTAAAAGTAAAATCATTAATTAATTTTGAAAATAAAAATGCATTAAATACTCTAGAAAATCAAGTATTCTGATACAAGAAAAAATCATAGAACATCAAGTATTCTGATACAGAGGGAGTATCATTTACAAACCCATATAACACACCGACTCGTTTCTCTTTTCTTTTCACTAATTTTTTTTTAAAAATTATTTATAGGATTAGTTAAAAGAAAATAAAAATAAAGTGGGACAAATTTCATTAACGTTTGACGAAAAAAAAAGATGCTCTTATTTTGGTCGGGAGGAAAATGATGAAGCAGAAAAAGGCAAAACCGCGTCTCCGCTTCCGTTCATAAGTTTTCCTCCTCACCTTCCGACAAAATACCTCAACCTAACTCTCAACTCCCATCAACTTAAAAAACTAATCCCATAACAAATCAAAAACATTACTATATGATATCCCCTATATATTAATAGAGAAGCACTCTCTTGAAAAAGCTGATGTGTCGCCGCCAGAGAGCTCGGTGACACATTTAGCAAAAAAACCCTTAAATTTTCTACTTAATTACAATAGCATGCCATTATATTTTTAAAAAATGCAATTAACTGAATAATAATTAGATATATCATCAGGCTCACACAAATTTAAATATCACATATTAAAACTAATTAAATCATTACATACTATTTTAAGTCAAAATTTCACTAAAATTTACTTACAAATATACAAGTCAAAGTTATATTATTTTTAAGAAATTAATATAAGTAAAATATTCTAAAAAGGCTATAAAACATATAAAGTTAATAAAAATAAAGAACATATAACTTATTAAACATATAACTTTTAACAAAATAATATTAAAAGTATTTTTTATGTTAGTATTATTACCATAATATTTAAATAACAAACTTTCAATAGTTATTATAATTGATTATAAGAAGAAATATATTAGCCCTGAATTATCTCCAATTCATTAAAGGAAACTTAATTCTCAATAAATATAAATTTATATATATATTTACAAATAAATATAAAAATGATAACACTTAGAGGATATCATAATGTGTGATTATTTATATATATCTAAGTATGTAAACTAATTAATCTCAACATTTAGTGTGATTATTCATTAAAAAATAGAAATATTGATAACCAAATAGGAATATATGCTTTAAGTGTACATTAATCTATGTGCTATTAAAAAGGAATGAGACAATAACCCTTATAATTATAAATAAACTTTAGTACCCAAAAAAAACTCATAATATATTTAAAATGAGTGATTATTAGATTATGAAAAATTGTTATAGTTACTCAATTAACCATAAATATAAAAAATTAATTTTTAAAGTACACAAAAATATATATATATTTCCATAAATTGTAACATTTTATAAATATTTGTTTACCACGTTCACATAATTCAGAGGTGAAATATATTCTTACACGAATACGTCGATTTTGAAATTTTATTATTTTTTTCATAATGGTTTTTTGGGTAATAATCTGTTATTTATAGAAAATATTAACAAACCGACTAACTCAAAAGATTTAAATAGCCTAATCACAAATATTAAATCAATAAATTAGATTATCTTCAGAAAATTTAGTTTAGAATTTGATTGTTACTAACATATAATAAAATTAATTAATTAAACTACCGAGTAATTTAGTATATGTTGTTTTGATTACATAAGAAACATGCACAATTGTTATGATTACAAAATAAAACATAAGAGATATGAATTTGATTTTTAAACCACACAAAAGACATGTTCCAATAAAATGTAACATTTTATCAATATTTTCTTTTACACATTTAAAGATTTCACGGGTGAAACATATTTTTTACACGAAAAATGCAGCTTTGAATAAATAAATAAAAAAACTTTAGTTACATATTATGTTTGACACAAACAAATATTGGTTCTAAAATAATAATTTTACTTATAACAATTTTTTTAAATCGATTTATCCCGCACATAGTGCGGGTTGTTATCTAGTCTTGTATTAGGGTAAACTAAAATTTATTTCTCATTTCATATGTCTATTTTATGTTAGTTTGCTAAATTTTTCTCTAAGTGAATGGCAGGACCATATTTTTGCATGGCTTGACAAATGTACATTGGTCTAATGTCAAAACATCTCTAAAAGAGACGCACACAGGACTGAGAAAACATATCTTTTCCTTTTTGGGTTCAATGGTTATGCCTAAATGACTAGATATTGAAAGGAGTCCAAGACTTTTGGTTCCCCCACTAATGTCCATCTTCCAAACCTTTTTAGACTTTTCCATTTTATTGAATCATTCTCTTAACCTTATAAAACACCTTAATATGACTGTTGCGTCACCACATATGTCGTCATAATCAATATTATTAGATTGAAAGAAATAGTTGAACAAAGAAAAGACTCCAATAGAGAAATGGATGTGTTTTATTTTCCTGCTTTTACATTAAACAAACATCTGATGTCATGTGTTGATCTTCATATGCAAAAGCATTCATATATATGAAAAAACAAAACAAAACATGCTATGCCGTAATCGCTCTCGAGCAATCAAAATGAAATCTAAACTGATGTGTTACTTCCATTATATGTATATATAATAGATATGTCTCAAGCTCTTTGTTCATATGCATTTTCATCTACTGGAACTCCTGGACCATACACTAGTCGGCATCGGTCACTAAATGCTCCTACAAGTCTTGTTGCTACCTCCTTTAAAAACATCGAAGCTACCTGCAATAAACGAAAAAACACTTTCAAACTACTTGCAAGCTTTTATATTAACCAAGATTCACCTTGAGTAAACAAAGAGGACATCATTATTTTCTTAAACATTTCTTATCAACAAATTTCCAACTTTCAATCTTTTGTGGAAGAATGAAACCAAAGTTTTCTTGTACATTTCTTAACTTTTTCTAAGGAAAAGAGAACTCATACTTTCCTAGTAGATTTCTTCGATAACAACTCCCAAGGACCATTACTAACAATTAGAACTGGACACTAACAAGTTCAGAGGTTCTGTGAAGTAGATTTTACCTGGCGATAGAGAGGCGAATTGAATTTGAAATCCACATGGAAATGAAGGTCGCAGGTTCCTGGAATGGGTCCTGGCTTAAATTGCCAGACGTTTATCAAATGGTCAAATAGTCCCGTGTCCCTCGCAGTTGTCTGAAAAGCACGTATTCATATCATGTTGTAAAATCCATCAGTCACTCAAAACCAACAAACAAAAAAAAAAAACTGAAAGAAAACAAAAGCCAAAAACAAGTCCGTCCTTACCTTTATCCATTTCGGCCTTTCGGATTCGACATGGGAAATGTAACTCTCAACAAGAAACTTAAAACCAATCTCCAGTTCTGCATCGAAGGATCCATCTGGATATTCTTTAAGAACCTCAGAGCGTTGACACCAAGGAACAAAGCCGTGGTACAAGTCTACAGCTGCAACTACGTTAAACATTTGCTCCGGAGAATACCTGTAATAAAAACAAAACACAAATGAGTAATTCAATCTTCATTTGCTGAGAATATGAACTTCAAATCATGAACGTATTGCCAACGCGAGATTCTCAATGTAGCAAACAAAGAATAAGAATAAGGACTCCTCAGATTCAGAAGACCATGTTGCCACAAGCATAATCATCAGCAAATTCACAGGAATCAAAGAAGTTGTATCTAAACCAACCGATAATCATATTGTTGGAAACTTAGTTCATAGTATATCAGTTCAAAACAAGACAACCAGAAAGGGGTTAAAATCCTCAGATGCTTATTAGATCACTGAAACCCTTCTTTCACTGTTTAATCCACAAAACAGGAGATAAAGCCAACATAAGGGGCCAGAAAGCATCAGAATAAAGCATTGCAACACTTTACAAAGTTGTGCCATTTCATATCTAAGAAGCGATTGTAAGAAGGAAACAAGTATGATCACAGAGTAATAGACAGAATCAAGTGGAAAGATCCGAAAATAGGATCAAAGTTTAAATGATGAGATTACCCCAAGACACGTCGCTCTTCGTAGATCTTAGATAACTCACCACCACCTTCTTCACCATCTCCACAACCCAGAAAATGCCGTCTCTGAATTAATAAACTTCCAGTGCCAAAAGAGACTCTACCCTCATCATAATTAGACATTATTGACCCATAAGGAGAGCATCTCTCAACGCCTGAAAGAGAACCAAATCTCCTAATTTGATCAGATACATAACTCCGCCGAGGGATCCCCGGACGGCTGATCGAGTTCCTGATGGCGTTTCGACATGAAACTAAAGAAAATATAGCTCTGGAGCCAGACATAAACGGTGGCATTATTACAAACAAACAAAGCGCGATTCAACAACAACAACGCCCAATTTGGTAGAGATCCAAAAACAACTCGAGCGATTTAGGGTTGCCAACAGAAAATCAAAGGGACGACGAAAGACCAATACTTTCGGATTCGATACAAAATTCGATTTAGATCAGACGAAAAAAAAACAATCACAAGGCCCTCTTCTTCACCAAGCAAGAGAGAGAGAGGTGTTTACGTAATCTACAGAGCTATAGGCTCGCAGGAACACACACATACACACCTATACATAATTAAAATATTAGAAAGCTTTTTTTCTTGGTCAGAGATAGAAAGCGACAGGCCCTATGTTTTTTATTTATTTAAATATTCGAAATTTATTAGGTGGATCGTTGTGTTTCGTTGAGTTGGCCCAATGGGCTTTGTGGACTCGATGTTTGGTTGAATGGAGCTGACCCATCAAAGAGACACAAATCTGAACACTGGTACAAGCAATTTGTGTGAATTGTGTTAACTTAATGGAATGTAGTTGGAAAGAAGAAATCAAAAAAAGAACAATAAGGTTAAGTATTACAATGGGATATAAATATGGGATCTTACTTCACCAGTCCATGCTGCTAATGTTTATCTAAAACCTAAGGACACAATACAAAACAGAGAGAGATATAGAAAGAGAGAGAGAGAGAGAGAGAGAACTAGTTTCACCTTCTGTGATACAAACAGCGCTTTTTGTTTTGTTTTGTTTTGGTTTACACACATTTCTTGTTTTTCAACACCCAAGGGGTACATCATCTTCTTCCTTGTTGTATCTCCACACCCCAAGAGTATATCCTTCTTCCTTGTTTCCTTCACGGCTTGTGTAACTTGAACCCAAACACTCTTGGAGTGTAGCTTTGTGATGCCTTTTGTGGCTTCAGATGTCCGTACGTCATCAAGAACAGATGTGGAAACGTTGTCCCAAAGTATGCTCCATCTATGTCTGTTTTTTTTTCCGTGTTAAAGAACAAACAAACCAAACATAGCAGCGACGCAACATAATCAAAGCAAAACTAAGTGTGCATAACCGTATAGAACTGCTTTATGCATATGCAAATATATAAGTGAAGACTGAGAATTAAAAAAAAGGATACTTCCTTGGTATTTTGATCGTGGGTAATAGACGTCTTCACATTTGGGGCAATATATCTTTACGGTGCTTGCTCGAGGGATATCGGATTGACCAACTGGTAAACAAGGTTGCCCACAACAATAAACTCTTGGGCATCTTCCAAAGTCATAATTTTTGTATTTGTCTAACTGCAAAACCATGGTAAAGAAAACAATAATTGGTGTATGTTCCATATAGGATTTGTCATGTATGCAACTTGAGAGTAAAAACTTCGTTACCATAGAAGCCAGCCCTTTGCTTGTCAATATGTAACGAGCATGAATCATCCCATAAAGCATCTCTGCTGCTGACTCGATCAATTCATTCTGTTCCTCTGTAAACATCTCACCTGTTAACCCGTCAATCCAAATCAAACATTGAAGACACAAAAACCGAAAGCCAAACCAGTTATCCGCTATACTATTACAATCTCTTACTACCATAAAACACACACACACACACACACAATCACATACTAATTTTCCACGGGGATAAGACTTACCATGGGAAGACTCTACATCCAAAATCAAATCAAGGGCATAGTCGTAGTAAGGAACTTGATGGCTGAGTCCACACAAGTTAAAGTCATCCTGGATGTAATCATCATCAACTTCACAAAAGAACTCGTTCCCTCGTAGGTTGCAGAACCAGGATATCCATGAGGTGTCTTCTCCATCAGAACCACTGACCTCTGATTCTTCGCTGTCTGTGTCTGATATATCCACAGCTGCAGTCACCACAAGAAATCATTTCATCAGCATCTTTCTCTCAAACATATAATGCAAAATGCAAAATAAACACATAGAAACAAAAGCTGGATTGTGTCTAAGTTTCTAGCTTTGATGCGTTTGTAACTGCTATATGGCAAATAAAATGAATAACATCATTGCTAGAGAAAGTTAAAGAGGTTCGTAAACATTTCAACAATTAGGTCAAGATGAGAGGTTCAAAATAAGAAATTTTCTAATCAATTTTTTAAAAAGTTGAATCCCAAAATCGAATCGAACAATTGCAAATTGCTGCGAGAGAAAGGGGGGCAAAATCGAATCTTACCATGAGCAGAACGTGAATCTCTATCATGCAATTGCTGCTTCCCCATCAAGATGGAGGAGGCTGTTACCTTGCCTTTTCCATTGACGGGCTGAGGCATCGAATGCGAGGGACGATTATCGTGAGACTCGTTTATACGTTTCCGATCGACCACCTCCGACTTCGATCCAACCATACCCCTCTCTCTATACATGATCTAAATCTCTTCAAAAATTTTGGAATCTCCCGTCACCGGAGATCCACGCCGGTGAAACCAAAACACGAAAATAAAAAAGGTGTACCTGGAGAGAGAGAGATATGATGATGATGAGCTCTAGGGTTTTGAAATGGAGCTTCTCGTCTCCCGTATATTTATCTGACAACTAGTCTCTTGTTGGTACATAGGGGCAGTTTTTTTTTTTGTTCTTGCTCGGAGATTTTTTTTTTTTTTTTTTTTGAAGATAAGAAAAGAATAAAAGAACAGGGAAGGGCAAAACGGGAACGGAATGAAACAAATTAGCTTCTCCGGTGATTCGTCATCCAACAAAATAGAGAGAGGGACACGTGACCCTCACGTGCTAATAATACTATAACGTTTAATAAGTTTGGACTGAGTTAAACTGGCCCGGCCCAGGTTGTTGGATTCGCTTTTGGTTTTCACGTAGACTAAAACAGCGTCAAAGTAAAAAGTAAAAATATTGGAAGCGCAAATTTTTCAATGTTTTTGGTCATTGGTTAATGAAATGTTACAAAAGAAAATCCAAAATCATAACCTTTATTTAAAAATTTGACTTTGGACCCTAAGTACTTAAGACTCCATTGAAGAAGCACAAAGTTACTGAGGTGGTTCTGGACCTTCTGGTGATGCAGGATGTTGTAGAAGGTGAACATGGTTAGTGATAGCGTCAGGGCAAGACTGAGCTTGAAGAAGCTCTAGCCTCATGAAAGGATGCTGGAACTGAAGTATGTAATCTTCGTCTGCAAAAAAAAACACACATTGTTTGAAAATATAAATTTTAAAAAGACCATCTCCCATGTTCTACATGTAGACGCAACAAAAAGTAAACTTACTCTCTTTAACAGTGCCGTATAACCAGCAAAGAACTTCATCTGCAAAAGCCAAGCACACTCCTCCCTAATTCCCAAAAATCATTGTGTTCAATCTTCCCGAAACTTTTAATTATACACAATTATCATTCATCTCTGTAACGAGAACTGCTAACACTTACCTGCCAAAAGTTTTTCAATCTGGCTCTGTGCGCAATATCCTTTGTTCTTAGTCTCTCTGTGCGTACTAGTCTTCCTCCATCATCTCTACACCAAGTTAAAAAGTGGAAATGGAAACGTTTACTTGAATTTTATTGCTTGATTACGAAAGGTTTAAACCTTTTGATTTTATCCTTCGAATAGTTAGCAAATTCATACCTATATCCAACGAGAATGTATGGAACTCCTGCTACGAATGATTGTATCTGCAGCATATTAAACCATTTAACACTGGACAAGAATGGAGAAACAAAGATTTTACATGCAACCCGTGATACATCATACTTACCCAGAATTTAAGCAGTTTCTCTCTTTCATATCTGTCTACGGTACGATCATCCAACTGGAGAGCAAACAGTAGGGACATTACTGACTAATGTGTACATGTGTGATATGAAAAGAGAAGCTGGAAAATCAAACGAGCTTTTAGGAAAACTATAGCAGGAAGAGGCATACCTCACGAGATGTTTTCAACTCTATGTAAATCCTTCTTCCCTCGTCAGTTTCATCACAGCAGTCCATTTCAGCACCCATCAGAACCCGGTGAGCTCCAAGTTTAGTCTTCACAACAGAACAAAATTCAACATTTGCATCCACATGATGGACTTCTTCTCCATAAGCTCTTCCAGGATCTTCAGTCGCAAGGCTTTCGAAGCAATAACCCCAATAACATCTGATGGAAATATAACAACAAGTTGTAATAGCAATCATATATATATATATAAACTCTTATGACCCATTTTTTTCAAAACATTGTTACCTTTTTTCTAACTTTCTTCTGTTCTACACAAACATTCTTTCGCACAATTTATAATAAAACTAGTAGAATCACTCTCTTTCTCCTATACATTTAAGATGAACATTACCTGCGGCGATCTAAGTCAGTCTGCGGTCTTTCAGGCAGTTTATGCACATCGAGATATATGGTTCCATTTCTCTTATGCACGCCCATTTCCCACGGTTCATGCCGATTGTAAGCAGCCCCCAATATCTTAAAGAATAAAACAAAGTGCACCAAGTGAATCATTTGGTATCATAAAGGTCAAATAACTGTTGGGCGATCTCACTTACCTTGTTTAGATTATTACGAAATGTCTGTTCAAAAAGCAAAAATAAAAGACACCGTTAAGATAACCTCTTCAAAGTAATGAATTGACAGTGAAATAAACTGATTTACACCAGCACTTCATACCACAAAATGAATGTTCTCCAGCGAAATGTTCTTTGCTCTAATACTGCCAAGAAGGTCACCAAAGCCCTCAGAGCCCAGGTCTGCCTCAAAAGAAAAATTAATCAGCTGAATATATCACACTTCTTCATTTTACGAATCCTAATAGTTCACTGGGGCCACTAGTTTCCTACCTTTCTTCTCGATAAAAGTATCATAACCTTGATTTAAATCCGCTCCAATCTCTTCAGCAACATGACGTTTGAAAAGCCTCTGGGAATCAAGAACAAATAGGATACATATAAGCTCTGGGATATTTGGTATGTTTACATGTCTGCATATTTTTTGCCTAAATAAATAAATATATATGCATACTCAAAGAAAGAAAAGAGAGAACCTAAATGAACAATAATACAAAAAGCTCTCACCAATCCTCGCTCATCATAGAATACTTCTCCACTTTCTACTCGACTGTAGCTAGTAAGCTCACATGGCTGTTAATTACAAGCATTTTGAAACGTGTTACCATATCCATAAATATAGACAAAGATTAAACAGGAAGTAACGTCAAACTCTGCCTAAAATAAGTTAGAAGTTAAAACAGTGTTCCTTGATAACTATTACCTCCTGAAAGTTGGTTTGTTTTCTAGCCAAGGTTTCTTTGCTCTTGGAAAGCTTAAGCTCAGAAACAAAACGTTCATCACGCTGATAATTCTGGTATCTCCCGCCAAAACCACCACGATTACCACGTCCAGGGTAAGGTCCAGGCCGAGGAAGAAGCCCAGGTCCTCCTCTCCCATTTGGCCAGCGACCACGCCCCGTTCCTCCTCTCCCACCATGGTTATCATTGCTCCATCCCGCAGGCAAAACTATCATATTTCATATCGCAAAAACTTAGTAGCCATAGAAAACCCAAAAGCCAAAAAACAACTCAGTCTCAGAAGTCAGAACTATTCACACGAGACAAAAAACGGTTCCAACATTATAGTGATCATGAAAAATCACATCAATCACAATCAAGAGAGAACAAAAGCTTCAGAAAAACGATCTTATATATCAGAGCAAGAACACAATTACATAGAGTGTTTTGAAAAATGCAGTATCATGCTAATTTTTACTAGGATCTTGTTTCCATCATATCATTTCTTAAAGACTTCTTAAGTACATAACCTCAAATTTAACATAATTTGTTTCGTAAAATGAAATCACAAACAAAGACGAACTTACCAGGGATTGAGTAAGTGCTAATCGCAGGTGTCTTAGTATACTCTTCATTATCAGACCCAAAAAGATCCTTTTCATCTTCTTCTTCTTCCTCTTCTTCATAAGGGTAAATCCCACCACTTTCTCCATTATCATTGCTCCTATAACTCTCTACTCTATCATCTCCATGCTCCTCTTTCCCGCCGCTACTTCCACTTCCGCTATCGCTTGCGCTACCAGAATCCACACCACCACCATCTCCATCCCCTCCAGCCGCAGAAGACGAAGATGAAGAAGACGAGGAAGACGAGGAAGACGAAGAAGCATTACCGGAAGATGACGATTTCGAACGCGAAGATGGTGAGTCGTTGTCGGAATCTTCGCCGAACAAATCATCCATAGGGTTCTTCTTCGGCGGTGAATCCATGTCCAAATTTTTAGGTATTTTTTCTCCTTCCGTTGCAGAGAGCTTCCGCTTCCGATCGAATTATACGGAAATAGGAATAACTACCAAACCCCCAAATGGCTCGGATCCAAGAGTTTAATGTCCGACCCGACCGAGTTTAGGTGTTTACCCAGCGGCTTTCGATATAAAGGTTATAAACGAATCAGGCCCATTTAGCTTTTCATACATGGAAGGCCCAAAATTTAAATGAATTAAACCTTTTAATTTCACATTTAGATGTTATTATACACTACAGGCAGGCAAGGGGGTAAGAAACAAAATCATACATACAATCATACTATACCAACAAGTTTCCTGAAGGCTTTGACATGCTCAAGTCTCTGGGCTTGAGCTTCTGTTACAGTGTCTACTGCTTTCAAGGTTCTGTATAGATTCTTATGAAGCTTAAGATACTCATTCTTATACATGGTTAGATCGTTATACATGTTGTGCTCCTTCATATAACTGATAACCTCCATTACTCTTTCAAAATACCCACCTCTGAGAAAGTTCACCACAAGCTTCTCTAACAGATCTTGTGTTACCGTTAGGTTTATGCTCGCAATGTTCCGTTTAATATCTCCCCAGACGATCGTGATCTCCCGGTACATGCCGAGAGATGAGTACATGTCGATCAAGATCCAGAAACTTTGTATAGTTCGTGGGATTTTCATCTTGGGGATTTTCCTGTAGGTTATTAAGGCATCTCCTTGCATTTTAGCTTTGCAGAAGTAGTAGAGGGACGAGTTTAGCTCGTAGAGCATACTTGGAACTTTCACTTGTTTTCCTGCATTGATTTCCTGAACCAAGAGGTCCGTGAGCTCTGTGGTCTTACTGTCTTTCTCTTCTGTTTCTGGTAAAACCGCAATCTCATTTGATGGATCTGTAATCAGACCGGCTTTGGTCATTTGTTTCAGAAGAACTTCTGCATTTCTCAACATCCTGCTCTTGTAATAACCAGACAAGACTGTTCTATACGTGCTCATTTCCATGGGATGACCAGCAGAAACCATGTCGTCAAGAATATCATGAGCAGCTTCTAACCAACCAATAGCAACACAAGCATCAATGACATCAGCACATAAACCGGATCCACCTAGCGAAAACAAAAGCTTTGATAGGTCAGGGAGATTATCATGCCTCTTGTACCCATATACTAACTTGGCAAGAGTCTTGTTTGTGATAACAAGCTTCGAATTGGCATAATTGACAAATGTTGCTTCAGTTTCAACTCCTAGTGATGAATCTCTCTGCAAAAGCTTGGGTGAAATTTGGATCTTTAACCCGGATCTGATATGGTGAGACCCAACAGACAAAACCCGAGGCTTTTCGGAATCAAATCCAAGATCATGAGCTGAAACCAAGTCTTTACTCTTGCACATATCTAAGACAAGCCGACCCGCAGAACCAATATCATCAAATTTGAACTCAAGGCTTAACAAATTATCAAAAAAATGCTGATAGTGACAAAGAACCTGAGGCGGTAACTGTCCTATATGCTCCTTGAACTTCTTCAACTCATCCCGCATACCATTCATTTCATAAATGAAAGACATAATCACAATCGAGTAAGCATCCGCAATGACATCGACTTTAGCCATCAGCTCAATAAGTTCTTGGCCTTTGAGAGATAAACCAAATCTCACACAAGAACCAAGTACAAGATTAAACAAGACTGTATCAGGCTTCACAACATTCCCGGGACTGCTATTTCTTTTCGACACATTTAATCCCACAAAACGATCACAAACCTGAACCAAATAGTTCGAAGCTAAGCAAGTCCCAACCTCTGTTTTCACCATATGCATCACAACAAGCCTCAACACATCTGAGGTTAAAACATAACCCTTCTCCAGCATTATCCTAAGAATAATACAAGCAGATTCAACCATCTGAGCTCTCGCTAGAGACAACGACAGCTTAGTTAAAACATCTCCACTTAACATACCTGGATTTTGCTTCAACATCAAACGAGTCAGATCACTAGCCTTACAAAGCCAACCAGAATCAGACGAGTAAGACAACACAGTAACAAACCTATTCATGATTACACTATCGGGAAACCCATAAAGCCGTTTGAAATCTTTAAATACGTCCCAAGCATCATCTACACGGTGATCCTTGAGAGCTGTTTCGAGCTTCTTCTTGAGTATCACTTGAGAAGAAACTTCCCAGCTTAATCTACCAGGTTCAACAACACTAGTGCAGAACAGAGCAGAATTTGAGGTGCGGCTACACAAGACCCGTGAAATGAGGGTTTCTACGTTGTTTACATCGAGACGACGCAACGATTCTAGAACTATGTTCCGTTTCTTAACATCATACACAATTTAGTAACAAAACCACAAGAAGGGATGGAGAGAAGCCGAATCCAAATTGAAACGTAACAATGAAGATAACATAATAACTAAACACGAATTCTCTAGTTCGAGAACGAATCGAGAAAGAACCCTAAATTGCTATAAACTCGAAGTCGAGGGAGACGAAGAAGAGGAGCAAGACCGTAAATTTTGTACTTTAAGCTTTTGCGGTAAAGGGCCCGACAAAATTTTATATTCACAATTTTATACTTTGAAGATTCGATTTGAACAATTGGACCCCAAAAAGCACTAAATGTATGACAAATCTCTTTAATCTTTTACTTTACAAAAATCAATACAGTAAGACACAACAAATGTATGAATGTGTTATGTACAGACTCCTTCCTTAACAATTTCCTAACTATTTATGAAGTTTTAAAAGGAATGGTAGGTAATTAACGCTCATTTTCTTTTTCTTTAATAGCTAAAACCAAGGATTTCAAAACTGTATCTGAGAAGAATAAAAAAGGAACCCAGAACGATAAAAATTCCAGGTAAAAGAAACAATTTCAAGAAAATATATGCTCTACTACTACTACTGTCTACAAACACATGTTGATGACACACACCCATCAGCTCAAGAATTTGTGCTTCCAACAACTGTAACGCTTCGGTTTAAACCAAGATTGTTCCTTTCAAGTAGCAATCTCATCGACTTCTGAATTGAAGACAAAACTCGGAAACGTTGTCGTTATATCCCTGCACAATGTTTATGTATACACAGTAAGAATTTGACTTTTTTCATTTGCTATCTTTTCAATTATTTGTTTGTCTTTTTAGTTCCCATACCTGAGATACGGAAGAGTCATGATCTTAAGCAATGATGGGTTTTTAATTACGAAATCGCTCCACTCTAGTTTATCAATCTTTCCATCTTGGTTCACGTCTGCATCTTCAAATGTCTGTTCATATGAATGAGAAGGAAAGAAAGAAACCACATTTAGAACATTATAACATCTGAATGTTTGAATCCTAGAAAAAAACCAAAACCAATGACAACAACAAACCTTATCGAGTATAATCTCTATGGTTTCATCAGCCAATTTCATTTCGGATTCGCAGAGAAGGGCGATCAACATTTGTTTAACCTGCAAAAAATTATCACATTCAGTAACCTGACTTCTTCCAAAGTTATTAGGTAAAAGATTGCATAATCAAGAACATGGTGAAGTTCTTTCTTTAAGTTATTATTACCTCTTGGCGTTCAATGTAACCCGTGCAGTCCATGTCGTAAAGCCTAAACGTAACTGAGAAGACATTATAGACCAGAATCAGTAAAAACTCTTAACAAAAGCTTCCAGAAACGATAGATATGATAAAACTTTCTCTCATGTCAACAACTTACAATCTATTTTGTCCTCTAGAGAAGCATTGGGGTGGAAAACATTGAGTGATCTTACAAAGTCCCCAAAATCGATGACTCCTTTTCGTTTAACATCAAACATATCAAATATCTGCAAGGAAGCCATAATTGTTTAATTTAGTGGACATGATCTCATTATCTATTAACCAAGAAGGTCTTGGTTCAAATCACTCTTCAATAAGACTTAAAAGCTTAAGGAACTCAGATTTTTACCCTATTAGCAAATATATTCTCCCTCTTCCTGCTCTTGAACAAGGCAAGTTGAAACTCCTCCTGCATACACATGAAGCTATAATTTAAAACACAAGAGAAATAAAGTGGGCCATGAAAGCTTCAAAATTTCAAAATCAAAGCATTCAATAAAATAAGTTGAACTCAAGTCAAACATTAAGGGCTACGATACATTGAATTGATGCAATATGGAACAGACAGGTCAGCATGGAAGAATAATAGTAATAATAGCTGAAATAAAGTCAACAAAGTTGAAAAGTACTGTAGATGAATAGCGTAAAGAACAAAAAGATACTAGGATGGGGTCATGAAGGATCCAGATTTGGGTCAAAAGAAACAAACTTTAACAAAGTCTTTGTACCTTGTTTATCAAACCATCATCAACAACGGAACTGCTTATGCTCTTGAACAGCTCAAACAATGCTTCAACCTCACTCACACTAACTGGAAAATCGAAAAAGACACTGCTACATCAAAACAAAGTACCAGGAACAAACAAAAGAAATAAATCCACTTTATTCAGATAGGTAATGACCTCAAAACAGAAAGCTAATAAACTTCAAAACTCATATGTAAGTGAATAGAGAAAGATGTATCATAATGATATAGATGATTATTCTCGTATCATGAAAACAAATGAACATAAAGGAGGTTTAAACTAATTGAACATGAGTGTAATTAACTTACAAGCTGTCTCAGAGGCAAGCTTAACGGGGTCTTCGTGTCCTCGGAATTCTCTTGCTGCCTTGGAATGGAAGCAGCCCATTTACAGATGAAATAAGACTATGGGAGACCTTAAAACCGCAGGTTAATACGAAGAAGACGGATTGAAGCCACCAGCTAATTCAGCTTTTTTCTTCTGAGATACTATATAGCTTTGATTTGCTACTGTTACTGCATATAATCACAAGCATCTTTTTAGAATCTACGCATATTCCATTGAAACAGAACAGGAAAAATTCTGATATAGAAAAAAAAAAAAAAAAAAAAAGAGAGAGACGAACAATGCCTTGTGATGTGTAAAATTGAGAACAGTAACTAACAAACAAACAAAAAAATCTCAACAACTTGCTTAAATTTTCTGGGGAAAGAAAACATACAAGAACAAAAGTGTAACCCTAGAAAAGTTGTATCAATATGAAAGAAAATACAAAGTTCTTAGGTTCCATAACATAGAAATACATATAATTGAAAAAAAAAAAACAAAGAAGAATCGAAACCAGAAGATCAATGTAGGAACATCGAGAATTCCAAATCCAGAAATCAAATTAAACCACAAAATTCGAATTAAACAAAAAAAGAAGAAGAAACACTCACCACCCAAGAGAACGGCTCGCCGGCGAGATCCAGAGAGAGAGGAACGAGAAACAGCAAAAGAAAGAGAGAAAGAGAGAGATTTGTGTGTATGATGGGATTGGTGAACGGTGAAGGCAAGATGGATGATCGGACGGTTGATATCAATTACACTAGATGCTTGCTGCTGTGGGCTTTTTTTTTTCCTTTGATTAAAAGAAATGGGAGAATTTAGTAGTAGCTTATATGAAGGGATTAGCGCACGTGTGAGTCTCGTAAGCGCGTGCGAGACGAGTCAGTTTTGGAAGTTAATAAAAAATCGTTATTTATCATCATATCTCTTTTGTCGCCATGTACTGTTTCAGTTAAGACCGAACCGAAGTTACCTGATTCTCCCATACATTTGATTGCTGTTACGTATGATAAGATCTCTTCTGTCTTTCTTTTTTTTTTTTTTTTTTTTTTTATTTTGGTTTTAATGTGAAGTTTTTTCTTTCTTTCTTTTCTGTTACAACTTTGTTTGTTACGTAAGCATACACGATAATACTTACTATATATGTTCTGGAAATTATTAGTGGTTTGAATGAGAAAAATAGATTATAAGTTTTGTTGGATAATAAATTCAAAAGTTCCGTTTTGTTTTCAAATTACCTTCACATCTGGGGAATAATCAAAGCTGCGTCCATTTTAATAGTCAAAATGGCACCTCACTAGGAATATTCTGAATATTCGGAATTGGGGACCCTGACTCATAATCTCTTATTTATTTTTATATTCTTTACTTATTTTCTTATTATTGCCATCAATATGGTTTAAACTTTTAGATATTATCGATGGTCCATAATTTGACGACGGAAATGGAAAATCATGAATTCGGGGAACGTTTTTCGTCGACTGATCGTAATGTGCTGTGTTTCTCGAGACGTGCATGTTGGTGGTAATCCATCTTCTTTCATTTTGCTTATCTTTTATAAAAAAAAAAACACATAGCCCCCAAGACTCCAACTAGCATGCGACATATCATTGGTGTCAATACTATTCGATATGAACGAAAAAAAATAATAACTAGTAAATGTACAAAACTTTATTTTTGTAAGTGCTAAAATAGATGTTTTTTTTCTTTATATTGAAACAAAGGAAACAAAGACCATAAACGTTACAAATATATATATATATATATATATATATAACTTTTTTAAGGGGGTCAAAATAATTTTTTTTAATAAATTAAAAATATAAATTTAGAGGTTAAGTTAATTTTTTTTTAGTTTAATGGACGAAAACCCAAAGTTTTTGGGGAATTAAAATGAAAATTTGTTTTAAATAAAATCAAAATTTATAGGGGTCAAAATGTAAATTTTAAATTTAATAGGTTAAAATCTAAAATTTAGAAGAATTATTATGCTATTTCTAACTAAAAACACATCAAAAAAATTAATAGGGTCAGCTGATCCTACTCCCTCCTTAATGCGCCCATATATATATATATATTGCATATAACCGGTGTATTATATTTGATTCTACACTTTGTAAACTCTTTGTAATATGAAAGTATTTGATTTGTCGATAATATATATATGCGTAAATACAAAATAATGATTGCTAACATTAAAAACCCAATTGAATTCAATGAAATAAACACTTTAACTAATATTTTACTTTGTTGAACTGGTTTAATTTTCTACACTAAAAGCGATTACAAAATTTGATTTATTTCAAATTTAATTGTACAATTAATTTACTAGTTTAATGAAAATCGATTCTCTTATATCATTTTGATTTTTTTAAAACAACTAAACACAAGAACAAGTGTTTTAAGCTATGCATGATATAGGATACATATATATATTTAGGGCGCCATTTTGTAGTCACAACATTAAAAAATCTAAATTGCTTTAACTGCCATTATCTGTCCAAATACTTAGATAATTATAGCATTTTTTTAATAAACTAAACTAGATGTTAAAGCCAATTCTCAATAATATTTAGAATCAATTTAACTATCAAAGTAGCGTGTATTTATGATTTAAATATATCATAGACCAGTCGGTGTGGAATCAGTACATTTGGTCTGCAATGTGGCAGGCAAAAGTTGACATATTTGGGACCTTAATTACGACCAAACCACGTGATTATCATTCAAGCAATAATATATTTAAAAATTATGATTGATTCTCTGACCGTTACTCGATACATAATCCCACATTTCAAAGGCACTTTAAATTTAATAAATAAAGAATCGGTTATTTTGTAAATTGCAACTTAAGTAAAGCATGAGTTTCATTCATTTCCATATTATAATTAAAAACCATAATTCAAACATATCGTTCACGTCATCATTTGTCTAGTGCATTTGTAGATTATCAATGTTTTCAATGACGCACAAGTTATAATTTTATATATATTCAGTTAACTATATAAGAAAATAAGAAACATGAAATAATAAATGTCAAAATCAGGGAATTACGAGATTTATGTAGAAAAGGCGAGAACATAAAACTATTAGATATTGGTCAATACCTAAAATATCTGATTGGAACAACCCAAACATTTGCAAGCCAATCATTTCAATTTAGAACAAATCAATAAATAGTTTGGAAAAGACGGTTGGATTTAATGATTGAAGAAAATGCAGAAGATAATTGTTGGAAATTACTTTTGGTGATTACAAACACTAATGCTAATCAGTAACAAAAAAAACAACATTTGACTTTATGAAAAAGGTAACAGCTTTATTAAAGGCCAAAGTTTGCACAATTGTTGTTGTTTTTTTTCTTTAGCATTAACATTTTCATATTAATTTTTTTAGAAGAATAACAACACATATTAAATCAAAATTTTGATTTGAATAATAACATATATACCTTTTTTAGTGGAGATTATGATTTAAAGATTTGAATAATAACATATATACTTTTTTAGTGGAGATTATGATTTAAATAGTAAGATGTGTTTTTAATAGAGATTATGATTTTGTTAATATATATAATGAAGACTTTAAAATAAACATTTGATAATTTTGTTAATATCACATTTGATCATTTCGTTAATATCATTCAAATATATTAATATTTATATTATAAATTAGATAATAATTTATTATTTCATTTTTAATAATTTATTATTCAACCAATATAATGTTACCAATTAAACTCAATACTCAACCATTTTCTTTTATTTTACTGTATTTCCATTCATAAACTTTAATCACTTGACTTCTTAAAAAAAAGCTGTTCACCTAAACGTTTCGACACATCAACAACAAAATAATTTAGCTTAATTTAACAAAATAATTTAGCTTAGTTCTTTTAGATTTTGCCAAACTGGCAAATTATTTTGTATTTTAGCATTTTAAAAAGGGCGAATTTGTGTACTAGCCAAAATAGCAAAAGCAATAAAGAATATAGCCAACTAATGGGTGAAATTAGGTGATTAGCCAAAGGTCATAATAAAATTACCATTATACACTTAAGTGTCATTCACGCGCTGGTGTAGTAGTGATGCGTGAAAAAAATAGTCGTTTTAATTTGTATTTTTATATTCAGAAATAAGGAAAAAAATATGGGACGTTAGAGTGAGGAGTTGAGGACTGAGAAGAGAGACTATGATATAATTGTTTTATGAGTATTTTTTCTCCTTACCCCCTCTTGATTTGTATTTTTATTTTATGTTTACAGTAATTAATTCAGATTTTATAATTTTCTAAAAAAATATACTTCTTTTTTCTACATAGACCATAATTTGAATTTTGAAAACTAAGATAAACTTATTAAAAAAAAAAATTATGTATTTTTACAACACTTAAAGAAATAGTATAGAACAAAACTAAATAGTATAGAGTGAAATATTTTTCATAAAATAAATTGATGGTATGAAATGAAATGAAAAATTATGAAACAAACTGTTTTCTAAGAAATATACAACATATAAAACTTAACATGGCGAGTTTAACAATTTATGAATAAATTACACTATACTCTAAGGGATACAACATAGAGGACCCAAACCATCAAATTAAGTGCATACTAAAATTAAATTACATAGAAATTAAATTGATAGAATATATTTTTTCAAAGAAAAGGTGATAGAATATTATTGTATTCTATATAGAATAATAGAATAAATAATTACACTATTTTAGTTACATATTGAGTTAAAGTTGTTCGATTAAAATAATTCAAATAAAAACATAAAAGAAAATATTCAATTTTAAGTAAGATTGTGAAATCAAAATAATTTATGTAAATAGATTTATGAGAATTGCCCTAGATTTTATTATAAAATATAAATAAGAGATAAACAAGAAATTGAAAAAATGAGAAATATAAAGAAAAAAGAAAAAAAATTTGGGAGGATGAAGGGATGCACGTGAGAGAGAGTGTTTAGCTGTTTATAATGTCATATGGGCAAAACTGTTATTACTATAGAAAATATAGTAAAATATAGAAAATATCAATGGTTAGAATGGTTAGTGAATTAATTAAAGTGTTTTTGTTAGTTACTTTTGCCAATTTCCCTTTTAAAAACCCAATCAAATTGTTGTCAAAAAAAAAAACCCCAATAAAATTACTTTGATGCTGGTTTGACTTGACTCTTTTTGTGACGGCAGGGAACGTGTTGATAACGCGTTCTCATCTAGTATTATTATTTTATTTACACAAACATAACTATATATATATGTACAAACGCTATTTTATTTACACAAACATAACTATATATATATGTACAAACGCGACATAAATGCATCCGGATCCGTGGCGCAATGGTAGCGCGTCTGACTCCAGATCAGAAGGTTGCGTGTTCGATTCACGTCGGGTTCAATCCCCCGAACTTAACCGGATTCTTTTTTTTTTTTTAATATTTTGAGGTTGCGGCCCAACAAGAAGGAAAGCACTAAGCCGAATCAATTCAAAGCCCATATTAATAATACTATTATGCAATACATCAAAAGTGTAGGGATATGTTTGCGAATTCACAATTTTCCCCTAATTAGACGACTAGGGTTTGTCAGTCCTTAGCCATGAAAATTATTTGAAAGTAGGGAGCCAAAAGGGTTTAACATAGGGATCCTTCGAAAGAAAAGGCTCTGTACCAATTTCGAATTCGTTTACGTTTCCTTATTTAATTCGGCTGCTTGCAGCCAATTTTTTCGAAGTTTGAAGCTTCAGTTGAAATGGATTCCTCTGTGATTACTTCACTGTCATTGAGCTTCAAACAAGTTCCACCAGCAGCTGTTCCTGCGTTTCTTGACTGTGTTTTAAGCTCAACAGGCGTATCTCCCTCGACCCTTTTCGAATCACTTATCAATGAGTTGCCTTTTCGTTTAAAGGTACTTGATTGATTGGTTTAATTGTTTCAGGGTCACTAAAGTGATTTGCTTTTGGTTGTTCAGTTCAAGATTTGAAAACGCTTCTTCCATCTTTTTTTTTTTTAATAGGATACTGTTAATAAGGATAAGAGGTTTGATTCTGATGATTGCAACCACATTGCTTCATTGGTGGCCGGGCTTTGTCATCTACTTAAGAATTTTGGTGAGTTACCCATTTTTTAATCTTCAGATATGTATGGTGTTGTTATAGGAATTTGATTAATTGAGGGTTTTTTGAGGTTGAAGCAGGTTTTGGTGCTGCGGATAGTCATAATGCGTTGCAGTTGTTTGTGTGGAGAGTGTTTATTCCACTTATGAAGATGGTTCGTGCATATGATTTGGATATGCTTAATGAGGTAAATTTTTTCTTTTGCTGTCGTAATCATTTTGGAATTGAGATTTACTTGAGCTTATTGATTTTTGTCACTCTTTTTTTTTTTATTGTACCAGATTGTTCAATCATTCTTTGATGTAGTGATTGAGACTAGTGCATTGGATATATTGGGCGTGAGCTTGGTGCCTTTTTTAATGAGATCAGTTGGTGTTTCAATGGGAATGCTTCAACATGAAGAATCAGATTTCATCAAGTGGGGCGAGCTGTTGCTTTGTGATTCTTTGAATACAGTAAATATGGATGAAAACTACATTGCAAATTTGTCTGGATCATTTCCAATTCCACTGTCTTGCCATCTTCTGAATTTGATACTGAATGCTGCTTTTCAAAGTCACCAAGCAGCTCCAGAGGTGGACAGTTTTGCAGCTGGTATGCTATGGGATTTGTGTAATACGACTGAGCGTCTTCTGTCACAAAGTGTAGAACATCGTTCGTGTGCTGTTAGTTTCCTCCTCCCTGCTATTTTCAAGGCATTCTCTTCTCAGTCCTCTCTGAAGATCTCACGCCAAGGAAATTTGTACGTACTTTCAAGGTGAGGCTAAGAACCAAAAAATGATGTGCTTTTCCCATAGTTTCTTTTTAGCTTTTTAATGATTTTTAGAGCTGTAAACTCCAGGAATGGCTTCAAAAAAAGAATTTGGGAATGCTGCAAGAAGCTGTTCTCGGTTGGGTCAATGGAGAGAAGGGATGCTTACAGTGTCCTCTCTTTGTGTCTTTCTACTGGCTCATGGACAGATGAAACTGAAAGTTTTGTTTCAGAAAAAGACCCTGTTGAATTTGACTTCAGATCCGAACAAGATTTTTGGGATGAAATCAAGAAAGGCTTGGTATGGAACCCATTATTCTTACAGATTCTCCAATTTTTTCAATAGGATCTATGAGTACAACACATTCCCTTTCAGGTTGTTGATGAGAGCTTAGTAAGGAAGCAGTCATTGCATATACTAAAATCGGTTTTATCTATAAGTGAAGTGAGTAAGACCGGTTCTGAGAAGAAGCCTGAAGTGGATTCAGTTCATCGGTCCCTGACAAAAAAGGAGACGTGGGCAGAAAAGGAAGCCAAGTCGCTTGGTGTTGGAGAATTGTATGGGTCTGTTGACTCTGGGTTGTCTAGTCAGCAGGAGTGGCAAGCTTTTGTTCTCCTGTATGAGATGCTTGAAGAGTACGGCACTCACCTTGTAGAGGCAGCATGGAGTAACCAGGTCAGGTTTTTATCTCTCTGGTAGTGTAAACTTTCTGCTCTTAATTCTTCTCTCTGCTCATTGTTTTTTTTTTTTTAATTTACCTTCCAGATTGATTTATTAATCAAGTCATCTCTCAGATATGATGGATCCTTGAAATCCGACCATCATGGTCACATGAAAATTCCAGATGAAGACACTAAAATTTTGAATTGGTTAGAGGTTCTCTGGAATAGGGGCTTTCGTCATGATAACCCTCTAGGTACTGTTTACTTGTTGCAGATATTGTTATTAGAATTCAACAAATTTTTACACTTGTTCATCACATAAATCAGTATTCTGAAGTGTTCCATTGTGGCCAAACTTCTCTTTTACTCATGGATAGAGCATCACTTAAAGTAAAGTATCCATGCTGGCCACACATTTTGATTAATCCGGACCTCCATTTCATATCAGTTCTGTTGCTAATTCATCTATTTAAATTGTAGTCAGGTGCACGGTCATGGAGTCTTTTCTAGGTATCGAGTGGAGAAGATACAAAACTTGTACGCAATCAATGTCCCAAACTTTCGTGCTTGGGCCTTTTATAGAGGGTTTGAATGATCCTATACACCACAAGGACTTTGGTAGGTGCTTCTTGCAGAAATTTATTCCCAATGCCATCTTTGTGAAGAAATAGCTAGACTTATTTCTTGCTTATTCTGCTCTCCCAGGGCTTAAAGGAATCTATACCTCAAGAACAATTGAAGGTGCAGCTCAATATGTGTGTGCGTACACAAGTTGCCTCAACCCAAGGTAGGGTGTCTTTAAGTTACTAATTTATCTTTTTATTATCGTTGCTTACATTTATATATGTTATTGCTCTTGTGCGGCTGTATATGTTCTCAAGGGGCTGTGAACTATTAAACCATAAAATTTATCATTATGCTTATCGAACTGTTTACTCGTTTCATAGGAATCAGGTTCGATTTTTGATCGACCTGGCATCTCTTGCGAAGAAACAGTCTTTTGGTAGAGCTGGATTCATGGCTCTCGTACAGTGCATTGTTTCTACGTCATATGTGGTTGGAGGATATGGGGACAAGGAAGTGTGGCATCTCGAAAATATATTCTCTGGGACTGCCCATGAACCTTCTTGTGAACATTCTAAGTCAAGATGATATGACACATATACTGGATGTCTTGAAGTTTGTTGCAGAGAGCAGCAGACAGCATTTTAATCATAAATACCGTATCCGAGGTCACTAATCAGTTAGCTTGTTAATTTTAATCATACGTATGTGGAATTATTATTTTGTGGCTCCCTCATTATTTGAAACAGACTAGAACTCATTTTTTCGATTGTGTGTGTTGGTTTTTTTTTTTTCTTTTTCTAGTTTATCAAAAAGTGTTAGAAACTGCTGCTTCTGCGGTGAGCCCTTGTATGGTTCCTCTCGGAACACTATTGCAGTTTGTTTCAGCAATTCCTCGGGAGTTTACTGACCATGATGGTGAGCCGGAGACTATTGACATATGGAAAAGAAATTGAAGGTTATCGTCTAACATCATGTGCATTCTTCTATGTCAGGTTCATTGCGGAAAATGATGCTAGAATGGCTCCAGGGCGGCAACAGAAAGACTTCCAACAGTTTATGTAGTGATGGCAATCGTCTTCTGGCGAGCCTTTATGAGTATCTGAACGGATTTATCAGTGATCATGGTGAGAGTTTTGATGATGATGACTTGGAGGCATGGGATTCCCAAACAAAACGATGGGCAAGAGTATTTTTCCTCATAATTAATAATGAAGAGCATCTCACCGATATCATAATGGTTTGTGTTCCTGACTTTGTCAACGAAAAATATCTAGTAGTTATTTACCATATTGGATACTTTTAGGAGTACCACGTTGCAAAATTGAGAATTATCTCTTCTTTTTTTGCCATTATTTGAGAATCATCTCTATTTCTGCAGTTTGTGCAAAATAGCGGCCATAAAATTTTCCAAGAGAAGAACCATTTAGAACGGGCACCTACAAAGTTTTTAATATTTATTCTTAGTTTGCTTTTGGAGCTCCAGAACATGCAAGATGGACTTTCTGAGCTTAGTTCTTCGGTGAAAAGCAAGTCGTGCATTGGCTCTGTTGAGAAAACTGGCAAGCCGATTGTTGGCGATGCTTCAATTATTAAGAAAAAGTTTGCTGTTGTTTTCTTGTCGATACTGGTAAACGGAAAACAACTTCAAATTTTCTTGTTACACAATGATATAATTGTCCTTTCACTAACTTGGCTTACTATGATGGTTACAGAAGGAGTTGATTCCATTTGCTGATTCATCTTGTTCGATATTTTGGTCTCACACTACTGTGGAGAATGGTGTTCTGTCTGGTTCTGTTATAGGAAAACTAGGAGGTCCAAGTCAACGCCGGCTATCTGGTCCTTCTACAACAGCTGTACTAGAAGCTGTATAATTTATTTTGTCTTGTCTTTTTAGCACTACTAACATACAAATTTCCGTAAGCTCAGTTCCTTGTAGTAACATGACTACGACATTGAACAAGTTTCATGCCAGTTCTTTTTGATGAGCAGGTAACGTTGGTGAAAACTATTGGGTGGATCTCGTCATACTGTGCCCAAGTCACTAGTGGTGTTGAACTCAAATTAGCATTGGCTTTCTTTTGGAAGTTCACCCAGCATACCATATCATCTCAAATTTGTAATTCTGAGGTAATGCCCTGCCTCTGAATTTTCTAAGTTTGGTAAGATGTATGGAAGGTGCCAAGCTCTGAATTTCCTCATATCTCCTATGGAGTCACGTTTCATTAATTAGCATATAAATGTTTATGACCAGGCCGCAGCTGAGGTCTATCTTGCAGCGTTTGAGGCGCTAGCTTCAGTATTGAATGCATTTGTGTCCTTGTGCTCAGCTGTAGCTTTCAACCTATTAGAAAACGATAATACATTGTTATCCATGGTAGATGGTGAATTTTGGTTACAAGTTTCGGTTCCAGCTTTCCTCCATAACATTAATCATCTTCTCACAGCAGGACTTCTAGTAAGAAGTAGGAGGGCAGTTCTGCTAAGCTGGAAGGTAATACATATTTTATTTTTTGCCAAAGCTGTAGACGTTTACCAGTGGAGTTATAGATGTTACAAGATCTTCTTATCAGTGGACTTTTGCTTTTAGATGGCCAAAGGAAAATTCTGAGTCTCTGATCCTTTTATATTTGATTCAGTGGCTTTGTGTGGAGTCTCTGTTATCAGTCATGCATATTCTTGATGCCAGACGTATTCCAGGGGATAGAAAGTCGTTCTTCTCAGATGATACTGTTAAAAGCATTTTTCAGGATATCGTAGAGAGGTGGGACGTGTGATAAATTTGGTTTTTCATTTTTATACTCTTAGTTGGATAAATATTCGGTTGATTTGGCATTTTCTCATTCTTTTGAGAAGATACAAATATTAAAGACACATGTAAATTAGAGAAGATTTTCTTTATGGTCAGTGTTAACTCTAGTAGATTTCAAGTACAACCTAATTTCTTTCTGATACTTTTGAGTCGACTTTTGGACCTATCCTAGGATGTAAACATGCTTAAATTTTTTTGTATGAGCTCTAATTTTCTCTTTACGATTCGGCAGCCTTGAAAATGCTGGGGAGGGTTCCGCTTTGCCTATGCTGAAATCTGTCAGACTCGCGTTGGGGATACTTGCGTCTGGGAACTCATCGTTGGATGGTTTCTTGGGTGTGGATACTCAGGTGTTGTAATGATTTTTTATCTTAAGTGGATGGAAATTATGTGTTTATCCTTTAAGAAGATTTGATGTATGTTTCATTTCTTGTGATGCTTTGCAAGCAGACGATGTGGCAGTTGGTCAAATCATGTTGGATATTGCATATCAGCTGCAAAAAAGGAGGGTTGCACCTATTGCTGCGCTTTTGTCTTCTGTGTTGCATTCTTCTTTGTTTAGTAATAAAGACATGCACATAGCTGACGATGGACATGGTCCGCTGAAGTGGGTATGCATCAACCCTTTTTAATTAAATTAATTGAGGGAACCGTAGAGGAAATAAATGTTTGTTATATGCAATGTCTTGTTTCACAGTTCGTTGAAAAAGTACTCGAGGAAGGTCAGAAAAGCCCACGCACAATTCGCCTTGCGGCCTTGCACCTGACAGGACTCTGGCTCATGTACCCAAGGACGATAAAGTACTATATTAAAGAATTGAGGCTCCTGACTCTCTATGGTTCTGGTCTGTAATGGCTTTTATTTTTTCTGTCAAGCTATTATTGCATTGAATTTGTGATACTGATTTGCTAACCGCTTTATTATGATTTTAGTTGCATTTGATGAAGATTTTGAAGCTGAATTATCTGACAATAATGATGCAAGAACTGAAGTATCATTATTGGCCAAAAGTCCAGACCCTGAACTGACAGAAGTAAGATTCAGCTTTAAACAGATGATGGTTGATAGTTTTGGTAGAATATTTGACTTTTTAAGGTGACACGTTCTGTACTTTTCTTCAGCTTTTCATCAACACGGAGTTGTATGCACGTGTCTCTGTTGCTGGTCTGTTTCAGAAGCTGGCTAATTTGACCTATATGGTTGAACCAGAAAGTCAAAATCAAGATTATCAGGATGCTCTCGTTGCCGGAAAATTGTTTCTGTTGGAGCTTCTTGATGCAGCGGTACTTATTGTTTGTTAGTTTTCTCAAAAGTATTGATAAAACAATTAGCAGGACCGACAATGTTGAAAATCTAAATATAATGATATGCGCAGGTGCATGATAAAGACTTGTCAAAGGAGCTTTACAAGAAGTATAGTGCAGTAAGTGTTACATTTCTTTCCTTTATGTTCCTTCATTAAGTTTTCGATGGACACATGGTGAACGATAAATTATTTCATGTGACAAACCACTTCAACTGTATATTCTGGTTCCTGTAACAGATCCATAGACGGAAAATACGTGCTTGGCAGATGATATGCATTATGTCACGATTTGTCAGCAATGACATTGTTCTCCAAGTTATGGACAGTGTGCACATATGCTTACATGTAAGTTTACAATAACAGACTAAAAGCTATGTAGCCCGCACATTTTTATGCATGAGAAATTATTCGCACAGAAACTAATATAGGAAACGATTGCTGCGTTGATGACTAGACACGTGGCAGTTACTTGAATATAAGTTTTTGTTTGTCAAGTTAAACCAAAGCTGGTTGCTTTTGTGTTTTGTGTTTGTGTTTGCTTGCAGAGAAATAACCTGCCTGCTGTTCGACAATACCTGGAAACATTTGCCATCAACATATACCTGAAATTTCCAGCATTGGTAGGTGTCTACTCTATGTGTTTCCAAAAGCAAATTTGTAATCAAACTATAAACTGTTTCCTGTCCTAACGAGCTGTGTTGTTACACGTTTTCTGTTTTTTTCTTTCTAAAGTAACCATTAATTGGTTGTTGTATCACAGGTTAAAGAGCAGTTAGTTCCAATATTACAAAATTATGACTCTAAAGCTCAGGTAAATTACGCAAAATACACTTAAAACTTTCAAGTAAAATGAAAGTATTTTGTAAGAGTTTCCAGTTCAATATATTGATAGATGTTCTCTTGATATCTGCAGCAAGCTCTCTCGTCCTATGTCTTTGTAGCAGCCAATATCATCCTCCATGCCGAAAATACAACTCAACAGACACACCTGAGAGAACTTCTTCCCCCAATAATACCGTTATTAACATCTCATCATCATAGCTTACGTGGTTTCGCTCAGGTTGGTCTTATATAGATGCCATCTGTTATCTTTTTGGTAGATGTTAGCTTTAGTTGAGTATCGTCTGTCTTATTCCATTTTCTTTTGGGGTTTGGCAGTTATTAGTGCATCGAGTACTCTTTAGACTATTTCCCCTTGTGGAGTCGGCATCCTCTCAAACAATATCCCTGGAGAAACTTTCTTTTGAGAATTTGAAGTCTTACCTGGACAAGAATCCTGATTGTTCGAGGTGTGTGGTTATACTACACTCTTTCATGTTGGGCATAGAAACAATCTTTTGTGAACAAAGCCATCTAGAAAGTTTTGGTTTATTATTTTCTCCTTGTCTAGATTGCGAGCATCAATGGAAGGATTTCTTGATGCCTATGATCCCAGCACATCTGCTACTCCGGCTGGTGTTTTCGTCAATCGTGTTGAGGTAACAATGCAGTCTTCAAGTTGCTCTTGTAGCAATGGCTTAATTGAATTTTTAGACATTTCTGAATTTTATCATAATACCAAGTAACCACATTATTGAGAATTTGAGATTATTATTTGTGGTTCCTGCTCATCCTTCGACATTTTTGGTTGTTATAATTGCACAAAGCTGCTTTCGGATTTCAGTGCCATTTTACGTTAAAATAATTTTGTGGTGGTTATGCAGGACAGTGAGTTTGAATGTGTTCCAACATGCCTCATGGATAACGTGCTCTCTTTTCTGAATGTAAGCAATTAAACATATTTAAGAATGCTTTCATTCTTCAGTTTCTGTCTCTCGATCTTATCTTCAAGTCTTGCAGGATGTAAGGGAAGATCTCCGTGCTTCCATGGCAAAGGATATAGTTACCATTAAGAATGAAGGCTTCAAGATGAATGAAAAACCCAACCGTCGGTTGATCTTGTCCAATACAGATGAACAAAGGCTTTCTGAGCCATCGTTGGACTTCCAGAAGAAGATCACTCTGTCGAAACATGAGAAGCAAGATGCTAGCTCAACTTCTGTGCTCCGAAATGGGGAAACTTACAAGCGGCTCTTTGGTATTCAAAAATTATATAGCTGTCTCACTCAATATTATTATTGGTAAACATGATTATGTACCAACACTGGGTAACTTTTCAGAAATGGAAAAAGAAGATGAGCTCGTTAGCCAGCTCTTACGATCTAGAAGCATGGAGGTCGAAAGGTTGAAATCTGACCGACAGAGTTTGATCCTTGTGGCTTCATTGGTTGATCGTATTCCTAATCTTGCTGGATTAGCGCGGACATGTGAGGTATAGCTATCACTTTCGTTGTGTATATCCTTGCCATTTCTGCAATCCAAGGAAGAAAAAAGGAAGTTAGGAGTCTTAATCTAGTTCAGCTGAAACATTCACTTTCGGCATCTTTTGCAGGTGTTTAAAGCATCGGGTCTGGTTGTTGCAGATGCAAACATAATACATGACAAACAGTTCCAACTAATCAGGTATGGCTTCTAGTCATCTCTGTGTATGACTAATGACTGTATCATCAAAGGACGATAGGAGAATTTACAAGAGTTTTTCTCTTTTGTGCAGTGTGACTGCTGAGAAATGGGTTCCAATCATGGAAGTCCCAGTGAACAGTTTGAAACTCTTCTTGGAGAAGAAGAAACGGGAAGGCTTCTCAATCTTGGGACTGGAACAGACAGCAAACAGCATTTCACTAGACAAACACCAATTCCCAAAGAAGACGGTAACACAAGAACGAACATACGCTTCTTGTTTGCTCTCAATTGTGGCTTTCCCAGAAACTCATTTTTGTTTCTTGTTCTCTCTGTTATAAGGTTTTGGTGCTGGGTCGTGAAAAGGAAGGCATCCCTGTGGATATAATCCATATACTGGACGCTTGTATCGAGATCCCACAACTTGGAGTTGTTAGGTCCCTCAATGTTCATGTCAGCGGCGCCATTGCCCTCTGGGAATACACTCGGCAGCAACGCATTCAATAGTTCAATATTATATCTGTTTGTGAGTACTTGAAGAAGCTTTTGAGAATCAAGTATGCCTGAGCAAAAAATCTTCAAATCTCCTTTGTTTCACTTTTTTGACCTCAATGATGATGATAAGTTCTCATTACTCGAATTCCAAATCGGGAAAACAATGGTTCAAAATCTCATCATATTACATCTGGTAAGTGAATCATATCCTAATTACAGCATTCAAAGAAAAAGAAAAAGCATGAATCTTTGTGATCACTTCTTTGAACCCAATGATGACTCATATCATCATCATCTTTCCAAGCTGCTTGCCACTGCTTATCATATAAAGTCGTTTCATCAAACAAACTCTTGAGTTTATCCACATCCTCATTCTTACGAATGAACAAAACTCCAGCCACAGCCACAAACAAGAGCGTTTTGCAGAAGAAGTTCCCCATTTGATCAACAAGTCCTACTCCCGTTAGGCTATCCACAAAGTAAGCCATGAAGAATCCTATCATCGCAGCACGACCTAACACCAAACATATATGAGTTAGTATATTGTGTGTGTGTTTCAGTGATCTTTAAAAGGGGTTTGAGAGGAAAGAAACAAAAAAAAAAAAAAAAAACCATTGAGGAGTTCAGCTTCAGGTAAGTGGTATCTCTTCATCCAAGCCCACCATGGGATAGTCGATGTATCGAAAAGCACTGGTTCGTCGTTACTCGTTGTTTCTGGATTCTCTTGTAGCCATTTTCTTCTCTTTGCCTCTTCCAAAAAAAAAAAATAACATAAATTTTCAAATTTCGTTTCATCAACATATTATTAAAACCATAAATAAAGGGATCAAATCAAACTAACCAGAAACGATTACAGCATCCCAATCTGTTTTTCCGTTTTTCTCGAACTGTTTCAGATCCCAAGTTCCTTTAATCCACTTTGCATCCTGGAATTTTATAACACTCTCCGTCGTCTTCATCTCTTCGCCTTCGACGGCGCCATCTTTACTGGTGGCGGCTTCTTTCTTTTTAACCGCAGGTGTTGTTGGTTGCGGAGTCTCTTTAACTATCACTGTTATGGATTCAGGAGCCTCGACCGCGGTGGTGTTGGGAGAGGGTGTTCCACTGTCGGAGGAGGAGGAGGAAGAAGCTCGAGTGACGGAGAGGAGAGAGAAGCGGTTAGTGGAGAGGAGAGAGAATGAGAATTTGGGGATGAGATTTGGATTTTGAAGAGACGAAGAAGAGATTGGCGGGGACGGGGAGAACAACGCCATTGTTTATGATTCGTTCCCTCAACTCAACCAGTGGTTCTAAATAATTAAGCAGAGCCGTGTGTTATCATCGTTGGAAGAGTAGTAACATGTCTGTCGTTTTCTTTCTCCGAAATGGAAACTACGTAACGTTTTTGTTTATGCACTCTCTACTACTACACATATGGAAACGAACATGGAAAGTGACTGTTTTCATGGGCTCATAATAAAAGCCCATTCCAGCCTTTTTGGAGTGTTCTGACGAATGTCCACGTGGACAAGGGTAGTTTCGAAATCGTCAGTTGAGGGGTATTATAGTCAAATGATATTCAGTGGATAGAATTAGATAAATTAATAATATTGACTCTCTATAAATATATATATATATATAAAATTGGGGAATCGCATTTTCCATTTCACCGAAGCAGAAGCAACAATGGAGTCGTTCTCATCCTTCTTTGACCCTCAGAACCGTAGGAGTTGGAGCTATGATTCTCTCAAGAATCTCCGTCAGATCTCTCCGGCCGTTCAGAATCATCTTAAGCGGGTTAGTTAGTTCTTCAGATCCGATTGATTCTCGTCCTCGTTGTTCCTCGAATCGTGCTTCGTTGTACGATTGATTTGGAATCGTTTCGTGTTGTAAGATTCTGATTGTTTCAATCTTCTATGGTTTTGGTTCTCTTGTTCTCATTAGTTCATGATTTTTTTGTTTCTGTAGATTCGCTTTGTTCTTTGATGGTGAAAATCGAATTGGGATTTTTTTTTTTTTTTCCTTTGTGTTGGTACTGATGTAGTGAAGGGTTGTTACTCAGTGTTGTTAATACTCTTTCTATGTTTCGTTGTGGAAATTATAAATCTGTAGGTTTATCTGACGTTATGCTGTGCTCTGGTTGCATCTGCATTTGGAGCTTACCTCCATATGCTATGGAATATTGGTGGGCTTCTTACCACTTTCGGATGCTTTGGAAGCATGATGTGGTTGCTTTCCACTCCTCCGTATCAGCAATCATGTGGGTTTCATTCATCTTTTACCCCTTTGTTGTTTGAAGATCTGTCCTAGCTTCCAAGTTTTACAATCTTGTTTCCTTAACTCTTATTTTTTTTTGGGTTTAATGCAGCAAAGAGGCTTTCCCTTCTGTTCATCTCTGCTGTTCTTCAAGGTGCTTCAGTAGGTCCTTTGATCAAATTAGCCATTGATGTTGACCCAAGGTAATTGCTTCTAATATGCTTCTTTTTTATTTTTTTTTATTTTTTTTTATCATGTTCTCTTAAGCAATTATAAATGTAATGTCTGTAGGAGCTGACTGTTGGATGTTTGTGTTTTCCAGCATCCTGATCACGGCATTTGTGGGAACAGCAGTGGCGTTTGTGTGTTTCTCGGTTGCAGCAATGTTGGCAAGGCGTAGAGAGTACCTTTACCTTGGAGCTATGCTTTCTTCTGGTCTGTCCATCCTTATGTGGCTGCAATTTGCCTCTATAATCTTTGGAGGCTCTGCATCTTTCTTCAAGTTTGAGGTTAACTGTCTTCAATATCTAACAAGGGTAGAGTTTTGTTTGTATGTTCTTCATCGAATTACTGACTTGTAATTCGTACTGGCAGCTATATTTTGGACTCTTGATCTTTGTGGGATACATGGTGGTGGACACACAGGAGATAATAGAGAAAGCACACCTGGGTGACATGGACTATGTGAAACATTCTCTGACCCTTTTCACTGATTTTGTTGCTGTGTTTGTTCGAATTCTCATCATCATGGTAAGTGTCTCTCTTTAATCCTTGGTCATCTTTAATAGAACTCCCTATCTATAAGTTTAACAACACATCAAATGTTTCCCCTTTTTTTGGTGCAGTTGAAGAACTCTGCAGATAAGGAAGAAGAGAAGAAGAAGAAAAGAAGAAACTAAAACCACCAGAACAGAGTGTTTAAACAAACCAATAACCATCCTCTCTTTCCACTTTCCCCTTTGACTCTTGACTTGCTAGTGTCTTTGTGATGACTAATACAACAAACGTTAGATTGTAATTTGTAAATGACTTGTGTACTCTTGTCTGTCTCCTTTTCACTTCTGGATTTGGGTGTTTCCTCTACTGTCTAATGTTCAGATTTTAAGCAAAAGGACAAAGTGATAAGTGTACATGTTTCAAACAGTCTCCTCTCTGCATAGATATTTTAAAGCATCAGGTGTTGCTGTTGCAGATTCAACGCCATTGTTTATGGTTTTCTTAGTTCCGTCAGTTCACACACAGTTTCAGTAAGTGGTTCTTTAATAAAACCACTGAAAGAGACATGATGTCGTCGAAGAGTTAACATGTATGTCGTTTCTTTTATCTGAGATATGTCGAACTACTTAACGTTTTTTTCACTTCACACAATCGACTGTATTGAAAAAAAACCCATCCCGCCATTTTGGTGCGTTCTGCTGAGGGTAGTTTTGGAAACTTGTTAAAAACTGGAACCGTATAAATATGGGAAGTCTCGCATATGAAACTCTCTTCTCTGCAGCATAATCAAGCAAAAGCAACACTGGACTCTCAGAACAGTAGGATTTGGAGCTATGAATCTCTCACAAACTTCCGTGACTTCTCTCCTGCCGTTCAGAGTCATATTAAGCGGGTAACGTCTTCGTAAACTTTCACGCAAAGCGTTTGTTTCTTGGAATGAAAGATTCGTTTGTGTTGAATCATTTCGTTTCAATGCAACAGTTTGTATCGTTATCTCGTTTCAATTTTGTATAGTTCTTGGTTCTCGTTGTTGTGTTCTTGATCGTTGGTATCTATTAAAGGAAAGAAACGCATTTCTTCAAGAGATTTTAATTTCTTGGTGTTTCTTGATTCTATGTTCGTCGTCGTACGTGTAGGTCTATCTCACGTTATGCTGCGCTCTTCTTGTGTCTGCGTTTGGAGCTTACCTCCATATGCTTTATAATATCGGTGGACAAGTCACTACTCTTGGATTCACTGGAACCATGTTCTGGTTGCGCTTCACTCCTTCATATGCACCATTATGTGAGTTTCGTTTCATCACTTAACACTTATTGCTTTGACGATGTGCCCTAACTCTAATCTCTTACGATCTTGTTTCCTTCCTTAAACTCTTTCTAATGTTTTATTTTGATGCAGCAAAACGGCTCTCAATTCTGTTTCTATATGCCCTTCTTAAAGGTGCTTCAGTTGGTCCCGTGATCAAGGTGGTCATTAATTTTGATTCAAGGTGATTTCTCTGTTCATGTCTTCAAAAAGAAACCCTCTGTACAAGCTTCTAGCTAGGATCTGACAGTGTTGAATGATTGTGTTTCCTTCTTTTTTTAAGCGTCCTGATAACTGCATTTGTGGGAACAGCAGTAGCATTTGCGTGTTTCTCTGCTGCAGCAATGTTGGCAAGGCGTAGAGAGTATCTTTACCTCGGAGCTTCAGTTTCTTGTTGCATGTCCATCTTTTGGTTGGTAAAAATTGCCTCTAAGATCTTTGGAGGCTCTGCATTTGTCTTCATGTTTGAGGTAAAAACTTTGTCTTCAATAGGGAATGAGAGAATTGTAGAAAAAAACTTGCTTGTATATATATTAACATACGTCCTCATTTTGCAGCAATACCTCTCTTTCTCTTTGTGGGATACATAGTGGTGGACACACAGATAATAGTCGAGAAAGCCCACCGTGGTGATGTGGACTATGTGCAACATTCTTTTACCTTCTTCACTGACTTAGCTTCTCTGTTTGCTCGAGTTATCGTCCTCAACATGGTAAGTTCTTCTCTTAGATTGTTGATGAGTTTCATTGTTATCTATAATTAATGGCTCTATAAATAACAGCACACTTCAATTTCTTTCTATGGTGCAGTTTAAGAAGATGAAGAAAAGAAGAAAAAACTTAAACTGAAATCACCAAAACGAGTATACATAGCTCAGAGTGTTAAAGCAAATTGCTCTTTCCACTTCTCTGTGTATGAAGACTTTGGATTGTTTCCTTTACTGTCTAATATCAAATGCTAACAAAAGTGACAAATTAGGAGAAAGTGATAGGTGTACATGTTTCAAGACTTATTTCTATGTAATAATGTATTGGGGCAGACAGAGCTTATGTTATATTTTGGATGGTTTAAATTGGGTACACAATTTGATCTATATTTTATTAGTTTTGAGTGGAAATAAAGAGATTAGGTAGAAATACTAGAATGTGACCACACTTTTGTCTACCTTAAATTTTGAAGATGCAAAAGTGATTACTACTTAATTATATAAGGTTGATGGACATTGTTGCCGTAGTAGACTAGTAGTTGTGTTGTTATTAGCCTACGAAAATGAAAAATTTGTGAGATTGTAAAGCACGACTGAGGCATGACTTTTTTTTTTTTTTTTTTTTTTTGTCTTTCTACATCTTATCGCACTACAAATTCTCAGCCGTCCGATCATCCCTCCATCATTTTGCCTACACCTCTCACACCATTTCATTATTACATTACCATCGTTTTTATATAAAAGAAAAAAAAATAGATCAGAGATGTGATTGGCATCTGAATTTCTCTGGTTACTCAATTCTTTTAAATTTGGTACGACTTACTCTCCAATTTGGTCTCTGACACACATTATTCTTCAATGTTTCGTAACTGATGCTCCATAACATTACCAATCACATTTTTTTTTGAAATAATGTGTTATATCCTCAAAGTCAAAACTCAGTGATTTAACTTTGTTTCGGTTTATTCATTTACTTTCTTACGTTGAAATTTGTGTTATTATTACATTAAACTATTTATAAAACCAAAAGGAGACCAAAATACATAACCATAGTACTAAAATGAGAAAAGAAATCTGAATATTATAATGAATCCACACGTATAATGTAAAATGTATGGTGTTGTTGGTCTCGCATTAGTTCCTTAATCACATTCACAAAAATCACCCAAAGATAATCAATAAAAAAAAAAAAGTAGGACCCAAATGGTTTGAATATTATCTTTTACTAAATCAAACGGTGGAGAGAGGAGTTGTGTCCATGATCGTCATGGTGGACGGTGACTTTACATACCATTTCTTTCTCTTCTTTTCTAACTTTGTTTCTGTGACAAAATTAAAAAAAAAAAAAAAAATTTATCGATAATTTTTAGTCCTTACTTTTTAATCCCACTTAGCTTAAAAATAGTTTTTTTTTACCAGCATCATATCGTCACACATCTAATAAGAATAAGCCAAAAACACTTAACCTCTTTTATCTAAGTCGTTGACAAAAGAAGGCATGAAAAATCTACCTCTCGTTATTCTCTATAATACAATATGTAGCCTCGTAGTCACATTATTTTTCTTGCACATACTTGTATTAACTATGACAATTTAGCAGCTGTTTTAGAAGAGAGAGCTAAACAAAATAAAGGCTAATATATATTTTTAATCTACATATACTTGTTTCTTTTGTTAAAACTTATCTATATATATATAGTACATGCCAATATGATTAATAAAGAGTGTATGTATATTATATAACATCTTTTCATGGAGTTAATAATCTTTCAGAAAGTAACAAATATCTAGCTTACTTACTAGTATTTTGCTTTCTCTTTTTCTTCCTCATTATTTTGTTCTTATGATAGTCATTAATAGTTAATTGTCGTTATTATATTATTCATTGGAAATATCAATAGAAAAAACAAAGAAAGAAAAGTCTATAGTCAAACAACAAGAGGAAGGAACCATAAGCCATAAGGCAGGCATAATAAGCAATAATATTCCTCCTCCTTCCTACCCAAAATATTAATAATTAACCTTCCTTCATTCATTCATTCATTCATCATATTATTAAATCTCATAGATCTCATTTTCTTGTTTATCTAAACTAATGTAACTTTTTCTTTCTTTCTGAAATGCATCTCAAAGTTTATGAAAGGGAAGCTCAAACATTTACTTCATAAATAGCAAATACAAAAAAACAACAACAGTGAAATGGAAGTGGCCATTTTGTGTCGACGAAAAAAGCCATTTTTTCTTTTTGTAAAATGAAATTGAAAGGAGGAAATTTATTTTATTTTTATTTTTTTTATAAATAAAAGGAAGCTGAAACAATTACTTCATTGTTACATAATAATAATGCAAAACAAAGCAAAGGAACAAAAACAATAAAAATAAAGGCCATTTTTTTTATGTAAACACAAACAGTTTCTCGCTCTAAACCCTCAGAGTTTCTTTCTCTCTCTCTCTCTCTCTTCTCCTTTTTATTTCTTTCACAAAGCAATTTATTAAGATTCCTCTTCTCTCAATTAGTCTCTCTTCTCTTTTCTATTGGATTGTATATTAAGACTGATAGCTCAAGGGAACCCCAAACCAAAAAAAAACAAAACCAAAAGAGAAAACAAAAGGATAACAAAAATTATCTTCTTTCTCTTTTTCTTGCTTTGATTTTTTCAATATTCATAATACTTTTTTTTGGAGTTTTTAATAATTTTATTCTTGAATTTTTCTCATAAGAATTTTTTCTGGGTTCAATTTGCAGAAGGAAAAAAAAAAAACATAACCTTTTGTTTTCTGGGTTTTTTTTTTCTTCCTTTGCATAGTGCTTTATAGTTTACTAATACTTCTGGTTTGTATATTCCAATTATAGTTCAATATTAAAACACAAATTTTATAAACTTAAATTTCTTTCCAAAACAAAAAAAAATCTCTTCTTGAAAGTCTGCAACTTTGCTCTCAAAATAACTTTTCATTTTTGAAAAAAAAAAAAAAAAACAAAAGAGAGATTATGGGAAAGCAAGGACCTTGCTACCACTGTGGAGTTACAAGTGAGTGTCTCCAATTTCAGTTTGATGGATGCAGAAATTTTTTGTATGAGAATATTCAACTTTTTTTTTTGTTTTCTGGGTGAGATGCCCTTTTTTTCTGGGAAAATGATTTGGATTACATGTTTTTTGTGTAACACAAATTGTAACAATCATTGAAGTGATGCATCAAAGACTTCATTGAGTCAAGAATATGAATGAGCATTTGAGAATTATGTTCCTTTTTGGTTTGTTTCTTGTTGAAATGATCTAAAGCACAAAACTTTGTTTCTGTATGTGGAGTTTCTTGTGTTGTTGTTCTCAGTATGATTGGAAATCAATGGATTAGACAACAAAGACATGATCTTGGGATCTGAATTTTGTTCTTTTTGATGTACAAAGACTTCAGGATGTTTGGTATTTGAGATCATTGTTCTCTTGATTGATTTGGAGTTTGAATTTTGCAGTACAAGTGTCATTTCAAGTGTTGTTTAATGAAGAACTCTTATGTTGTCTTGATTTCTAAGCTCCAATTGCAAATTTGTGACCTTTTGTTTCTTCCATTGAAACAGACACACCTCTGTGGCGAAACGGGCCACCAGAGAAGCCGGTATTGTGCAATGCTTGTGGATCGCGTTGGAGAACAAAAGGAACACTTGTGAACTATACACCTCTTCATTCTCGTGCTGATGGTGACGAGAGTGATGATCATCACAGGTTTCAAAGAATGAAGAGCATTTCTTTAAGCTTTAAGAACAAAGAGACAAAGATGCTCAAGAGGAAAGCAATTCAAGATAACAACATCATCATTAAAAGACCTGCCTTGGAATTCAATTATGGTTTGAAGAAGGCTGTGATAGAGGAGGATGCTAGTAATAGATCGAGTTCTGGTTCTGCTGTATCTAACTCTGAGAGCTGTGCACAGTTTAGCAGTGCAGATGGGAGTGAGTTAACAGGTTTTGATTACTTACCTTGTTCTTCGGTTCTAGCGTCAATTTGGGATTTGATAAAACAGCTCCTTAGTGTCCATGTGAACTTTGTTTTTTTCTTCAGGTCCATCTCAATCTAATGCGTGGGACACAACTGTTCCTTGTAAGAGGAGGACGTGTGTGGGCCGTCCAAAGTCCTCTTCTGTTGAAAAGCTGACAAAGGACCTTTACAATATTCTACAAGAGCAGCAATCGTCGTGTCTCTCGGTTTCATCAGAGGAAGATCTTCTTTTTGAGAATGCAATGTCAATGGTCTCTGTTGAGATTGGACATGGGAGTGTTCTGATGAAGAATCCCCACTCGTTTGCTCGAGAAGAGGAGTCTGAAGCCAGCTCACTCTCTTCGATTGAGAACAAGTCTTCTATCAGTGAAGCATACTCACATTCCGTGAAGCGTGTTGAGATTGGAGCAGAGAGAGGTTCATACTATGGTGGACAAGCAATAAAGCAAGAACAATTCAAGAGGTAATATATTCGTAATGAATTAGCGTATCATCAAGATATTCTATACATTAGCTCGCAGTTTAGTCAAGCAAGATGAAAAATATGGATCCTTTTTGATTGTTGGCAGAACCAAGTCTCAAACTGAAAGAGTGCATGTCCTGGGGAGCCATAGTTCACCACTTTGTAGCATAGATTTGAAGGTAATTTCCAAGAAACTCTCACCAAGTCAAAGTAAAATAAATGACTCTGGGAGAATGCTTACAACTATAAACTTTATTGCAGGATGTTTTCAACTTTGATGAGTTTATAAAACAATTCACAGAGGATGAACAAAAGAAACTGATGAAATTACTTCCTCAGATTGATTCTGATAACCTTCCTGATAGGTTCAAACTGCATTGCATTTTAAAGAACAACGAAACCAGACTGAAGGAGATTTCTAATATGTCGTATTTTTGTCCTTTGCAGCCTCGGAATGATGTTCGAAAGTGCTCAGTTCAAGGACAACTTCTCTTTGTTTCAGCAGCTCATTGCTGATGGTGTCTTTGATATGTCTTCTTCCTCTGGGGCAATACTCGAAGACACCAGGACTTTTAAGAAGCTTGCTTTGACTGATTTTAACAAATCTCGTTTGGTGGAAAGCTTTTACCTCCACAAGGTTCGGCGTACTCTTGTTGAAACACTGACATAATAATAACCTTTGGCTAGAGATTCACTGGATATGTGACTGCAGGAACGAGAAAAAGAGACCGTCAATTCTGTTACTACAACTTCAAAAAGCTCAAACCCAAATGTACCTAAGAATATTGTAACCATTAAGAGGCGATGTGAAGACCAAACCCAATTAAAGTCAGGTCAGTCTTAAGGAACATTTTACTCAGTCTTGTTGATTCTGCAATCAATCTTTTTGGTTTATTGATTTTAATGTTTTGGTCGCAGAGTCAAGGGGGCTAATGAGGAGCCCCAAAAGGGTTATAAAGATGAAAGCAAGCCATGAAAGCAAAGTTTTGACAGAGAACAATGTCTCATGTTTCAACCCAAGAAGCTTGGCTTCTGTGTTTGCACAAGAAGGTGGTGGCTCCGCAGTGTTCGGCTATGAAGGTAATTGCAGTTCTGATCAAGATCTCCTTCTTCTGGACTTGCCATCAAACGGTTCTTTTCCTCAAGCAGAGCTGCTTCACCAAATCTAAAGAGGTCAAAGCTTCTTCAGACATCATTGTGCTTCTCAGAGCCAAAGAAATGATTTTTTAGCTCTCTTGGTTGATGAGAGAGACTCTTAGGCTTTCTGAGATAACGACGAAATGAGGTTTCTGCTATAGAAACTGGAATTTGCAGACATAAAAAGAAAGATTTTTATTTTTAGTCTTGGGGTTCCCTTTGGGTGGTTAAGTTTATAAAGGTGGGTCTTATTCTTATATAATACATATATATACACATACATGAAGCCTCTTCTCTTGCATCTCTTTCAGTGACCCTTTTTTACTCTAAAGTTCCTTTTTCTTTTGGTTTCTTTTCTTGTGTACTTTTGATTGCTACTGCATCTTTTTTTTTTTTTTTTTTTTTTTTTTTTGTATAGGATGAAAAGATACTGTAATATCATGTTAACTTCCCACCAAATGCATAAAATGGAGTAAATTAAGTACTGTATTAGTTTTTTGAGATTACAAATACCTAGAGTTTTTTGGTGTATGTGTAAAAAGATTAAATAGTAGTTTTTAGTTTTTTACTCATTTTTCTACCACTTAAATTACAACAAATTTACAATTTTAACACTTATAAATTTCTACTTTAGCATAATTAAGATGTTTTGTTTATTCTCAGACATGTTTGGATTGATTACAGATGAATGAAATACGAATTGATAAAAAATCATTAATATTGAACTTGTTATGCGTCTAAATAAATAATTGAGTTGACTGAAAATTGGCAATTTTTTAAAAAATAGTTTATTATTTTTACAGATTTGATAAATTATATGATATAAATGTTGGACTTAAAAAGTTAAAGATATTAGTCACATTTTTATATAAACAGATTAGTCTACTTTTATATATTTAAAAAAAAAAATTCTACAAAATGATAAAGAATAAGGAAAAATATACAAATGTAAAATTAAATAGAGTTTTCTTTATTTAATAAATTATAATTTTTGCTGTATTTTTAAAAAAATTCGTTCATCCTTTCACATGCTATATAACGTTAGTATGATATTACTAGAAAAATATGGTGTCAATAAAATGATCTCCCAAGATTTTGACCCAATTATGAGTGACCAGAAACGATGGCAAGCTTTTCAGTATTTTCAAAATACTATTTTGCTTGAAAAGTTTACACAAGCTACGGGAGTAAAGAAAAGCGAAAAGGACAATTTATAGTTGTAGGAATAACTTTCCCATTTTATATTTCTATTTTGAAGATATTCATTGTTACATAAAGATATATATATATTTACAAGAAAAAAGGAGTTTCACAGTCTTGCACAGATTAGGAAGTACGAGCTCGTAATCTCTAGCGTGTGAAACAAGTTTTAAAATTTCGAGCAATGTACTAAAGCGACAAGAACCCTAATCGTCTTCTGGTGATTTCCAAGTGGTCGGAGCTTTGTCCGGACTTGTTACGAAGTATCTTCGAACGATTGAGTTTCACAAATCTTAATCAAGCAAAATCTGTAGGTCGTGGAACTCTGCTTCGAGAGGGTGCGTCCCCAAACGAAATCAGATTCCGTGGCTGATGCTCTTCCCTCGGGAGAATTAGCAATAGCTGTGTGTTATTCGTTCCAGATGATAAAGACAAAGTTTACAAGACTCGAGATCGTGGGGTTGACTTTGCACATAGTCTTTGTCTTGCAACTTACGGTAGCTGGTTCTTAATGTTTGACTTTCTTTGCAATGATCTCTACATTCTCAATCCCTCGACTTTAGAGATGATTGATCTACCACATTCACCCTCCCATTTTTCTCCTGACATTCTAAAACGATGCAACATAGCTTGTCTCTGGATAGACGACATAAGCAAAGATTACCTAGTTGTTTGGATCGTGGATCGCAATATGATGCTTACCAAGATAGGTTATAATATTTGGCGAGATGTTTACCTTAGATGCCCTCCATCGTGTAAGCAAATTGTCTGTAGTCCCAAAGATCACAAGGTCTACACTTATTCTCTCTTTTTTTTTAATGATTTCCATGTTTGGGATTTCTCTAGTGATGTACCACGCAAAGATGAGTATGCTCTCAGTAGTCTTTGTGATCAATACTACACTCGTGGACACAGATTACAACAACGGTACCTGGAAATTTTCTGCATATAGGCTGGATATTGCGTCGTTATGAAACCTGGCAATTTCACATCTACGAGTTCATTCCTCTGAAGCAGAGAATGTTAAAAATTGATACTTTAGGCGATGAGGCTTTAATCTTGGACATGGTTTTCACTGTTGTCGCCAAAGACATCCCAAGGATCAGGAAAAACTCTATTTATTTCAGTGACCGCAACCATCCCACAAAGGATACCGACCATAGATATATGTCTGTTCTCACCACCCAAACCATTGAAACTTTGCCTCATTGTGTTTTCTCATCCATGCTCTTCTCTGATGCTCGATGGTTCTTACCTGGATTCACATGTTAACTAGAGTTGTTTCCGCTCCGTGTTCCAAAGTCTTTTGGTTTTAAACCCACTACTAATTTCTTGCTTTTACTTTGTCCTTTGATCGTTAGTTTATTTGCTACACTATGCATCTGTTTTATTGTCAGTCTCCTACACATATCACTTACATATATCAGTTTTCTTATTTTGTTACCAGTAGTAATTGGCTAGAACTTCGATGATACAGGTTTTGCAAAATAATAATTCAATTACTATGATTCAAATCTCATTAGTAGGTAGAGAAAAACAAACAAATCATAAGGGACATCAACCACACCCGAATGAAGTAATTACCTATGCTGGTTTATTCAATGAGACAAATTAGGGTAATACACTAAAAAAAGATGGGTTCCAGTTCCACCTTCACAAGATCAAAATCAACATTCTTTTTTGTTCCTGAAGACCCTCAAGAGTCAACACCCACCAAACAAACATATGCAAAGAACACAGGACATATTTTACTAATAAAGTATCCAAAATCCTAAAAGATCATCATATATATCACTCATCATCAAATAAAGATCAGGTCTACATTTATCAACGGAAAGTTCAACTAATCTTTGATTTACTTTCTCGCAAGAGTGTGCGCAGGCAAATGACTTACAGGCTCAAGAAGAACGAAAAAATTCTTACAAAAACAGAGCACAAAGCGGAAGATTACTACTACCTCTGGAGGTCAAACACAGCACGGTTGATGGGTGTTCACTTGAAAGTGGACAGACGAGGAAGCTTGTCCCTCAGATAGTAAAGCCTTGCTCTTCTCACTTTTCTGTGACTCATCACTTTTATCTCTTTGATGTTGGGAGAGTATCTGTCAAATATCAAAAGATTAGGAGAATCAACACATACCAAACACTTTTCTTAATTCCCACATTGTATGAAAATAACCGATATATTACAGGAAGTTTCTCGAGACTCGTATTTTATAAAGTAGAATGAAAGATAGGAAACATGAGCAGAGATGATAGTTGCCATAATGACTTAGATTGCCATAACTGGGAAGGTAGAACAGCAACTAAAGACTTACTAACATAAACCTGTACACAGACTCTAACTTATTATTCAGGTACTTTACAAAGTATAAACTTTATGTACGAAATACAAAGTAGAACTCAGTATCTCTGTATAAACTTGGACTTATTGAAAAGCAATGAGTCAAGGTAAGGCTCACAACACGTGCAAATGGTAACTGGAGAGGACAAAAAAAACTCACATGGGAAACACGATTTCAACACCGATACCCGCTATGATTCTCCGAATACGAATGGTAGTGTGTATGCCAGCGTTTTGTCTCGACATCACTATGCCTTTGTAGATAGATAGTCTACGTCTGTTCTCAGGAACTTCCTGTAAAGCCAAACACCATATTCCACCGATATCAAAAAAGCATCGAATCAATTCATAACATAGACACTTCGAAAAACATCAACAACTTACCAATTTGATTTCTACAATATCTCCTGTCCTGATTTCTGGAACAGGCCTCACTTTCTCTGAAACCTCAATTGCTTTCTTGTTCAGTATCTACACAAACAACAGATAATGACACTGAATCTCCCTAATTCAAGAAAGCAAATCCCTCAACACATAACACTATTTTAACTCAATTCTCTCTTCTGTCATACATATCAACTGCCACAAATGATCCAATGTGTACACAGATTCCTTGTTGAATAGTTACTTAACACTCATAATTTGAGTTACTGATAACAAAAACAAAGTTCACTTACCCCCATGACGTCTCCGAGCTTGATCCTCGGTGTTCTCATAGATTTAGCTTCACCAACTTCGACCAAAGCTTCTACATTACCTTCGGTATCAGCAATTTCAGCAACAGCTTCTTCAGGTTCAGCTTCAGCGTTATCTTCAGCTCTAACGATGAACTCCTTTCTCACCTTAGTATCGAGAGAGAACCCAAATTTCGAACCGGAATGATTCAGAGAAAGCCTAGAAAACGAAGAATCCATTGACGGTGCGCATGATAGAAACGTAGAAAACCCTAATTTCTTCGATGATTGCGTAGGGTTTCTCTGTATCATATGCAATGCCTGAATCCACACTAATCAATTAATTGAAAACGCTAAATACAACTACAAATCCCAGAAGCTTTCGTATGATAAATATACCTGAGGAAGACGATTAAAGCTCGTCGCCATAGCTGTGTGTGAACTTCTCAGACTACTTCACTCGGAGAAATGGAGGGAAGCTAGTAAAAAGGACAGCCTTATCTCCTTTTGCTCTTGGCACGCGTGAGTGTGTGTCATCGCACGTGTGAATTTCTTGATGGGCCTTTATAGTGGGCCTTTAAGTATATTATAGTAGTATATAGTACTATGATTATATAAAAGGAAATATCTAACCGGCGGCGACTAATATTATATGGGAATTGACCCGACCCAGCAGGGATGCTAAAATGATGATGATGATGCTTACGTGAACCTATAAAATATATATTTGGCCCACCAGCACCACGTCGGTCACGCGCCGTCGCTTCAAGCGTACCAAAGTGGTCAACGTGGCGTGACAACTGTTGTTCTGCCTTTTGGCTCTACCGTAAATGAGTGGACACGTGTCACGTCTTCGCAGTTCGCGTCGTGTTCCATGATTCTTCTACCTATCTCTCTCTTCCTCCCTCCCGCCAACCTCTCTCTCCCTCTGGTCTCTCTTTCTCTCTCAATCAAAAATTAAATTCGTGATTCTGATTTCTCTAAAACACTAATCCATGGATTTGGGTATTTGATTTTTTTGATCCGTAAAAAAGCTTCATTCTTTCTTGTTCCTCCCAACACCCGATTTATATCATTGAAGATTTTTGTGTGTGTGAAAGATGGCGATGAATTCGAAGAGGAAAACACCACCTGGGATTTTGCTTGTGAGGAGAATCAGAGGAAGAAACTGGAGTCCTAAGACGTTTCGTTACGCGATTCTGTTGATAACGTTCATCGCGTATGCTTGTTACCACGCTTCTCGTAAGCCAAGCAGCATAGTGAAAAGCGTTTTACACCCTGACTCCAGCACTAGGCCACCTCAAGAACACGACAAGCTGTTTCCATGGCCTGTGGGTAACGTGTTTTTGAAGAGAGAGATTGATGTGGATGAGGTTCTGTTGCATCGCAAGTCTGGTAAAGGCTGGGAGCCGTTTAATGGGAAGGATGGTACGTCTAGGTTGGGAGAGATTGATGTGGCGTTTCTTGCTTGTTACTCTATAGGAATGTATGTTGCTGGACATTTGGGTGATAGTTTGGATCTGAGATTGTTTCTGACTTGGGGAATGATTGGGAGTGGGTTTTTTGTTGGCTTGTTTGGTATGGGTTATTTCTGGAACATTCATGCGTTTTGGTTCTTTCTTGTTATGCAAATGGCGGCTGGGTTGTTTCAGGCGACAGGGTGGCCTTCGGTTGTGGCTGTGGTTGGGAATTGGTTTGGGAATAGGAAGAGAGGTCTTATAATGGGGATTTGGAATGCTCATACTTCTGTTGGGAACATTTGTGGTTCTTTGATTGCTGCTGGCGTTCTTCAGTATGGTTGGGGATGGTCTTTTATAGCTCCTGGTTTTGTTATGTCTTTAGGAGGAGTTCTTGTTTACTTGTTCTTGGCTGCCTATCCTGAGGATGTTGGGTTTCCGGGTATCAATTGTAATTCCGGGAAGTTCATTAAGAGGAAGCGAACCGTTGAAGAAGAAGAAGAAGAAGAAGTAGATGAAGGTTTAGAGGCAGATGTTGAAGGTGAAGGGGGTGGATCATCAGGGTCAGGGCCAGGGTCAGGGTATGAGAATAAAAGAAGTGTTGGGCTTTTGCAAGCTTGTATGATTCCTGGTGTTATACCCTTTGCATTGTGTCTCTTCTTCTCAAAGTTGGTTGCGTACACGTTCTTGTACTGGTTACCGTTTTATCTAAGCCAAACACGTAAGTTTTGATTGTCAAAATTTCTGCAGAGAATAAATGAGTTTTTAGACAATGTATCTTACTTGCTCTTGTTTTGCAGCTATTGGTGGAGAGTACGTGTCTGTGAAAACAGCAGGAAATCTCTCCACATTATTTGATGTTGGAGGCATTGCAGGAGGGATTCTTTGTGGTTACATTTCAGACAAATTTAGAGCAAGAGCTACAACTGCGGCAGCATTCATGTACGCTGCGATTCCAGCAATGCTTGTGTACCATTCCTATGGTGGTGTCTCTCAGACAGTCAACATCCTCCTCATGATGGTGGCTGGTTTGTTTGTCAATGGTCCTTATGCACTCATTACAACCGCAGTCTCAGCGGATCTTGGAACGCACAAGTCTTTACAAGGTGATTCAAGGGCGCTTGCGACTGTGACTGCGATTATTGATGGGACTGGATCTGCTGGTGCGGCTTTAGGTCCACTTTTGACAGGGTTTCTTTCGACTTTGGGTTGGCAAGCTGTGTTCTATATGTTGGTTGTTGGAGCTCTTTGTGCTGGTTTGCTTTTAACCCGTCTGGTTATTGCTGAACTTAGAGAGAAACTTGGATATGTTGATGAAGGTAATAACCAAATCTCCTTTTTGAGTTTTGCTTTACTAATCAACGTGAACCCAATTGCAGAAACATTGATCCGCAAATTTATCTTTGTTTGTTTTGCAGTTCCTGAGTCTGAACCACTGTTAAACGAGAGAAGATGATGTAGGACAACAGAGCAGCAGGAGAGTCAGTGTGAACAGAATCCATTGTTTGCTCAAGAGTTTTGTTCTGTTTTATAACTGTGAGTTTGCAGAGGTTCTTTGTATTCTGTGTTTTTGTCAGATATTGTGAATTTTTTTTTCTCATCATAACAAATGATGGAATTGGCTTACAGCTTTCTTCGTCTATTTCTTCTCTGTTTTCTACGACACTCAAAGCAATCATTGCATGGTGGTGTTTCGTAATTGTAAGAAGAAACTAATTTGAGCTTTTCGGGTGATACTTTGAGATCTTCTATGATTATCCTTCGAAGCTTTTCGTTCTCTTGCATTACTTCATCAATGAGTTTCTGATGTTTCAGCACCTACACAATCAATTTCATACATAATAACCATGAGCTAATAAAATCCGATAAAGTAAGACGAAAGAAACTTGAAGTCAAGAATGAGACGATACCATTTGAAGCATTAAGCTCTCTGATTCTAGTTGTGTGACCTATCAATGTAATGAAACAAAAGATAGTTCAACAGACGGCTTTCTGAGATCAAAGCAGAGAGGGGGAAACATTATGTGATAGAATTGTTACATGTCGTTCTTCCGCAGTGGTGTCCTGTTGTTTCAGAATCGGGTTGTCGAGAAAATTGTTAATCACTTTCTCAGTTCGAGTACCAAACGTTCTTGAATCAGTAGAGGAACCCTTTTTCTTGTAAGATGTATCTGTGTCCACATGTTTCTTGTGACCGGTTACAGATGGAGACACCTGGTCTTCATTCTCAGTTTGACTTGAGGTAGTTTCACTCGTCCTTCCAAGTTTAGTCATTAAGTTGGATGCAGTTTCCTAGGGATTCAGACTCATGGTTTCATGTGAATGAACAAACTGGTTATTAAGGACACTTTCTGAAAAACTGGTACTTACCATAATAGAAGCTTGAAGTTTGTGTATTGCACTTGGTTTCACTGCAATGCCTGTCAAACAATCAATTCAAGGGATGCTTACATAACCAACAAATCCAAGTAACTCAATATGGAAGAGCTTTTGGAACAAAATGAAGAAACACGAAGATTTACTTAATAATAGTGGAAACATACCAACTCCAAAACCATGACCAAAGCCAACTCCACAGCCAACACCTGCTTTAATGTTCCTAGCTCCCAGCTTCCTCAACTAAAAGATAGCGCATGTACACAACCAGATTGAGAAGAGCATAATGCAGGAAGATCGAAAATGAGCAAGAGTGAATCAAGAAAAGACAAGTTTTGTCTATACAGTACAGCGTTATTCACGTGGTGCGTGGCCCCTGAAAATACATCGGTCGCTCCTCTAGCTGAACGCATAACTTCCCCCACCATTGGAATACTACCTAATATGTAAATCGTAACAACGACTTCAATACCGGATTACAATCATGATGCTGTGTGAGCCAGCCAAACCAATTAGATAGATACACGGTTTTGGACTATGGATGATATAGCTTAATACACTAAGAACCAAATTAAACATCCAAAATTAGGTCATCTTGACCATTCAAGGTCTCCTCACACATCAGAAACGCAGCAAGAAGGAAAGAGAGAGTATATATAACATACCGAGATTCAAAGGTGCTCCACTGCCGATACCAACTCCACAACCAACGCCAAATCCCGTGAAGACTTGAAGAGCTTTGAAAGCAAAAGGATTCTCAATTTTAATTCCCCCATTCGAAAACCCTAATCCTTCCTTCTTCATCACCACACCATTGCTACTGATTCTTCCGCCGCCGCCGCCGCCTTTGCCGCTTTCCTCCATCTCTTTCAGTCTCTCTGTAAGTCTAAGAATACGATAATGGGAGTTCCAGAAATAAGCTAAGAATCTCCCATTGATTTGATTTCCCGCCTGTTTTCAATCGCCATATTTACCGAACTGTTGATTTGATAAAAGACGCAGAGAGCTCAGAAATGAGAGAGAAGATGATGATTAGGCAGGCGTTTTCTCAAGGTCAAAGCCAACTTTTTCCCCGGGTCGATGGAAAATGACTAATGGGCCTAAGTGAATAAGCTAGGCCCATACATTGTAAAATCCAAAAGAAATTAAAATTTGCCAAGCTAAAATTTATCGAATCATATTGTAATATATTTATTGATTTAAGAACAAGAAAATGTCTAATTTATTAACCGCCGAAATTCCAAAAACCGAATAATTCAAACCAAAATCCAGATAGAAAAACAAAAGCAAATTAGATTCGAATTATAATTAGTGTCTTTAATAATTTAGTTATTTTGTTTTGTATCGTATCGTATCGTGTGGGATCAGAGAAAAAGTGAAGTAAAAAGAGAAAAAAATTGAAACTTTCTCCACCACGCATCTGCTGGGTTGGCGAAGACACGTCAGCAATTCAAACAAAAAGACGCATTTAAACATGTTGTGATGTGTGTGGCCCTTTCTCATTTCTTAACCACGTCGTCTGCACAAACCGATCGTTCTACGTCTCTCTCCTCACCGACGAAAGATCTCATTCACTCCCCCTTTTCTCTCTGTTTTCATCATCGGTTGAATCCTCTCTTCTTGTTTTTTTTTTTCTTCTCAGTAGATCGATCCAGCTACGAGATCAACCATGAATCCTGAATAGTAAGCTTTTTCTTCTCTTATCGTTCAGATCGAATTAGCGTCTTTGTAATTTATTGCGTGCGATGTAATTTACTTTCTCTTTTGATTTTGGTTTGGATCGTTTTTTTTTAGCAAATTTTTTTTATTGATGATGATGATGATGAATGATGATGGCCTTGTTATTCTGATTTTATTGATTTCGATTTGGAGTCTCGCTTCGTTGGATCGGGCTTTTGATTAGATCTAGATATAAAATTGGTTGAGATCTGTTGTTCATCTTTATTTTTGAATTCACAGACGATTTCTCGTAGTTTTAAATTTTCATACTCCATTTGGATTGAAGAGCATGAGATTGCGTTTTGAATTTCGTGATTACTGTGAATTTATGAGCTTCTTTCTCAATGGTTCACAAGATGTGTGTATCGAAATATTATAGCTGGAGAAATCATCAGAAATGCTTATTATTGATGTGTTGTCTTATGCTTCTTTCTACTCATTTGATCTGCAGTGACTATTTGTTCAAGCTTTTGCTTATTGGTGATTCTGGTGTTGGAAAGTCATGCTTGCTTCTAAGGTTTGCTGTAAGTAATTTCATCTCTCTTACACTTGATTAATTGCCACAACCCTTTTTTGAGCTTCTGAGAATCAGATGCTCGACATTAGTCATTGCAATCATTAAGCTCTACTTAAGTGGTTGTCACAATTTTTTGGTTATAGGATGATTCCTACCTGGATAGCTACATCAGTACCATTGGTGTTGACTTTGTAAGTCTCTTACACTTATCTTATTATTCTTCATGCTTTGAATCATGAAGGTTTTAATTTTGTAATGATGTTATTGCAGAAAATCCGCACAGTTGAACAAGATGGAAAGACCATCAAACTCCAGATTGTAAGTTGTCATACTCGAGTAGTAGTGTCAGTGTCACAATCACTTGTAACTTTTGTATGCGAATATGATCATACTCTACTTATTACGATCATTCATTTATGCAGTGGGATACGGCAGGCCAAGAACGTTTCAGAACGATCACCAGCAGTTACTACAGAGGAGCTCATGGAATTATTGTATGTTCATCTTATCTCCATGATATCGTACATCCGTCAATGAGACTGAACTGTTGTGTTTTCATTTCTTGTCAGGTGACTTATGATGTAACAGATCAAGAAAGTTTCAACAACGTCAAGCAATGGCTAAATGAAATTGACCGCTACGCTAGTGAGAATGTTAACAAGCTACTGGTTGGGAACAAGTGTGATCTTACATCACAGAAAGTTGTATCCACTGAGACAGCCAAGGTAATATTATCATAATATATGCTACAGCTGCAGTAAGGTGTTTTTACAATCTTGTCTTGAGGATTTACTTAATTGTTTGTTCTGCCAATACAGGCTTTCGCAGATGAACTTGGAATCCCATTCTTGGAAACAAGTGCCAAGAATGCTACCAATGTCGAAGAAGCTTTCATGGCCATGACTGCTGCCATCAAGACAAGGTAAACTCATTGCCAAGCTCAAGCTCAAGCTCATGCACTGGTTACAGTTGTTAATCAGCCTTTAACCCGGTTTTGTCTTGCAGAATGGCAAGCCAACCTGCAGGAGGATCCAAGCCACCAACAGTCCAGATCCGAGGACAACCTGTGAACCAGCAATCAGGCTGCTGCTCCTCTTGATTCGATTTGGTAACACACTTAACATATATTATCATTCGTTTGCATGTAAGACATCTGGATACCGTTGCTTTCTTAAATCTTTTTGTATTTGGGTTTTTATTTCTTCACGTATGTCTAAAAGCTTTTAAATTCTTTGTAATGGTACTTGGAACAATAAACTCCTTTAGTAAAGTTTCTTCATGCATATCAAAAAGTTGTAGAACAAAAAAAAGAAATTGAAATAAATTAAAAACCTGAAAAATTACAGCAAAATTGGAAACTAGTTTAAGCTAACTTGTTTAATTTGAAAAAAGGTGGGTTTGTATCACAAAAATCCTTCAGCTCTCTCATGGGAAAAGTATATCAATAACAAAGAAATCAGAAGAACAAAATCCAAACCGAGTGAGAGATTACAGCGACAAAAGAGACCAGACGGAAGCGGAACCAAACCCGACAGTCTTACTTACCCAAAGTAGGGAACTGTGCAGTGTCCTCAATGGCGGGTGCAGCAGGTTCTCTGTATCTCGGGTTTCCTCCTCTTTGTCCACGTCCTCCCTCATTGGCTGGGGCTCTGTAATTCTGGTTTCCTCCTCCTCTTTGTCCACGTCCTCCCTCATTGCCTGGGCCAGCAGCTTCTCCGTTCTTCTGGTTTCCATCTCGTTGCCCACGTCCTCCCCTTCCACCACGGTAACCACCTCTTGGGTAGTACCTTTCTCCATTTGCAGGTTTCAGAAACTCATTTATGCTCAAAGACTACAACACCGAAAAAAGTAAAAGCAATGAGACAGAATTCGAATGAAATGCATAATGCTTCTCTTTTTACTAGTAAAAAAAATAAATGAGAAAAAGATTGGTAAACTAGAAACCTTCTTGGTCTTCTCTTCTCTCTCAGTAACACGCTTGTCCTTCTCTGTTCCCTGAAAATACAATTTCAAGGAACGATAAGCACAGACTCAAGTAGACTAGAATAATATACTATGAAGTGGAAAAGGGGTCGTCCAGATATTTACCAGCTTGATGAAGACTTCATCGTTGTTGCTCTTTTTGCTTGAGAGCTGTTGCATGGCCTCAAAAGCTTTTGTGTCAACCTTCCTCTCCTCAACCTTGGTCGCTTGCAGAGCTTTCTTCTTCTCCTCCAAAACCTTCTCATACTCTTCCAAAGTCATCTCCTATAAACAGAAAATTTGCATTAGAAAACAAAACATTCTTCTCAAGGTGTTAATATACACATAAATGACTTCAAAAGATGATACTGCACCTTGTTCTCAGGCTCCTTCTCTGGTTGCTCTTCAGCAGGTGTCTCTTTGTTCGCATCAGTTGCTTCACCTTCACCACCTTCCTTCTCGACAGTCACATTCTTCTCCACCGCAGCTGTGGATTCGTCAGTCACCCTGGAGATTTGAAGAACACATTCATTATTCAAACAACACACATAACAGAAAACACATATCTACAAAGAAAATTATATTTTTAGTAGAATACTTACGGAGCAATGTCATCTTCAGTGGTTCCCCAGTTTCCACGGCCAGCACCATCACGTTTAAACTCACTTCTACTCGACAATAAGTTAACCATTACAAACCACACAAAACCAACCAACCAGGACAAGACAAGCAATTAAGAAGATTGCTTACCCGTGACCAGTTCCACTGTGACGCTCAAAGTTCCTACGTGGGCGTTCAAAGTCACCTGATTCACCATTGTTGTAGCCTCCACGACGACCACCGCGATCACCACGGTATCCACCAACAGACCCACCACGTCTTGCTCCATCTCCTTCTTCTGAGCGTCTGTTGTAGCCTCCACCATATCCGTTTTCATTGGCAGGAGCATCAGTGTTCCTGGAATCCCTGTTGTATCCACCACCTCTGCCACGACCATTACCACCTCCTCGTCCACCTCCACGACCTCCAGCAGGAGCGTTCTTGGCCTCCCTCACTACTCAAATTCAAGAAAATGTAACATCTGATTAGATAAAACTATATAGAAAAAGAATCAACATCTCTACAATGATCAATCTAAGTCAATCCTATCTGAATTTTAAAGTCCAATCTATTGATTCAGGAAAATGCAAAGGTTCTCATAACATCACCACACCAATCAACAAGTTTGAGTTACGCACTAAATCAAAGACTGAGCAACACATCCAACTATATACTGATCTATCATACTATAATCTAATATAAAACTTCGGAAAAATTGAATAAAAGCTTTACCAGCTTGAGTAGGAGGAGCAGGCTTGGTGGGAAACTTGCCAGACTTAGCAGGCTGAACGGGAGCAGCTTTCTCAACCTTCAATGGCTTAGCCGCAACGATTTGGCTAGGATCTTCTGAGTCATCGTCCAAGAGATCAAAAGGGTTCAAAGTCGCCATTTTTTTTTCCCGGTCCGATTGAATCGAAAGAGAAACTTGTCCCGATATTATTTAAGAAGGATTTTGTGGTTGAAGATTTGAAAAAACCTTATTGACTACACGAATCCATGAAGAAAAAACAGAATTAGAATCGAAGAAATGATCCGGACAGCGTTGTTTAGACGCCCAAGAAAGTAAGTGCGACAAGAAAGAGACTTGGAGAGAATAAGCTGCGAGAGAAAGGAATACAAAACCCTAGATTGATGTATGAATACTCTAAAAACCTAATCTTCTTAAAACATCTTTTTATATTCGGCTGGACTACTTATTGGGCCTAGGCCCAACAATTGTATTTCTTTTTTTTTAGCAATTTTTTTTAATCAACCAATTGTAATGTTCCGGATTTCTTGAGTTTAATTTCAGAATGAGAGTGACCCTAATTAATGGCAACAAGGATCAACTGTTTAATCTAAGCCAAGCAGCTACCAAGTCAAGAGTGAGGTTGAGGAGAAGTTAATGTCACAAATGCATGATCTCTCTCATTTATGCGGGATACCAAACTTTATGTGCATCCAATCTCAAAGACAGAATAATATTATCACACTATACTTTATAGTATTGCAAGTGATTAAAGGGAACACAAATCAATCACACGACAAAGGATGAGATAAAGGAGAGAAAGTAATTAAAATATCAACAACGATGATTGAAAATAGTGAGTAAATAAGTAGCTCATCAACACAAATTCAGCCATTATTCGTGTCCAATGCAACATCCTTACGGAACATACCACCTTCAAACTATTTTTCTCGAGATACCTTAATTCATTAGCTTCTTATCATACATCATATAAGTGATAATGAGATTTTTTTTTTTTTTGGTAGGGTAGCTTTCCAAAATTTTGACCGAATACACTCACATATCATACTTTTTTTTTTTGGTAAGAACACTCACACATCATACTTGTTAAACGTTATCTATATTTGCAAAAAGTTGCTTGCACAATTAAATTGATTATTCTAGCCATCCAAAAAAAGCAAGTGACAAAAAAGAAGAAGATCATGTTAAATATATAAAGAGAGAAAGAGTTGCGATATACAATCAAAACTAACAATAGAAATAATGGAGAAACATAATTATTCATCTTTGCAGAAATTACGCGATTTGTTAGATTTGAACACTAGTTAAAAAACAAACAATGATAAATTGCTTTTTTTTTTTTTGATCATCTGATTACTATTGAAATTAGAAAGATAAGAGTAACATATTACATGGGTTGACAAACTAGCTTCTCCAAAAAAACAAAAACCCGACCATCTCCCATAATTAGCCTAAACTTCCTTAGTCTTGTACCAGTTTTGGTAACCTGGTCTATACAAAAGAATGGTTAAAACCTATAACCATTTGAGTCATAAAACCTCCCCTGAAAGCTATAAAGAGGATCAAACTCTCTCATCCTCAAAAACTGCTTGCATCCATAAAGGATAACCTGACGCCACATAGGATTGGAGGCGACACTCGCTTGTTACACTATGAGCAATGAGATGAGCTCCTCTATTAGCTTTTGGGTTCTCGGTCACCAACGACCACTGCTCAAAAAACCTAAGTAACTGAATCAATTCCCCTGATTCATAAGCAAAAGAAGGCCAAGCTTTCGGCCTCGAAACGCACCGGACTAGGGATCCATCTTCCATAGCCAGTAAAACCTTAAGACATCTGTGAGTGATCAAACTTTCCACCGCCCATCGTGTAGCTAGAAAGCTTGTCTGGTCTTTATTTGGAACATTGGTAAAGGCTCTACGGCTATGTAGGATCACCAAGCCTTTATCATCCCTTAAAACCCAAGATGCTCCACCTAGTTTATTTCTTTTTGACCAAGACACTCCTATATTACATTTGAGCCAAGATGTAGGTGGAGCTTTCCAGTCGTCATTATGTCTTGCTGAATTTGGTCCTGGACAACTCCTTTCTAGATCCCTAGAGTTTTCTCCTCTGACTTCGACAATCTTGTCTTCACCATTGGGATCCTTTTGCTGAGCCACGAACCATTCATCTACATCGTCTCTAACTTTCTGCACTGATTGGATAGGAGAGAAACTTTTGCCTTCAAAGAAATAACTGTTTCGATTTTTCCATATCCGCCAAATGATCCAAGGGAAACTTTTCCTTAAGAGAGCAGGCCACTGTCTGTTTCCTCTATTGACCAACAAATGTTGTAAGTTAGAGTATACTGAACCTTTGTCAAAACCAAACTCCGGCGAGGGATAGTCCGATAAAGCCCAAATCTGCCTGGCTCCACTGCATTCAAAGAGGACATGATTTATTGTTTCCCCCTCCTGTCCACAAACGTGGCATCTCTCATCAAGTCTCAAACCCCTCTGGTTCAGTTTAGACAGAACAGGTAAAGCACCACTTAAGACTTTCCACAGAAAGACTTTAAGTTTTGGATCTGTCTGTAACTTCCACACATGTGCTTTCAAAATATTTATTGATGGCTGGATATCTGCTTCTCTATAGCGATCTTGGTTGTTAATTTGGCCTGCTAACCAAACTGCTGACTTCACCGTGAAATCGCCACTCTTATTAAACCGCCATACCAAAAAGTCCTCTCTATCCACCACCGGTTTATGTTTTTGAATTCGCTCAATATCTATTAGCAAGAAATGAAATTCAAGCTTCTGAGGATCCCAATCTCTTGTTTGAAAATCAATCAAATCCCGCACTCTGAGATTTAAATCGATCAAGGAGTTTTTTATCCATGGAGGTCTCATATTTTCATCTTCCACCCACGGATCCATCCAGACCTGTAAAGAATCCCCATTCCCCACCCGAGTTCGCAATCCTTTTTTGAGCAAATCTCTCCCATATAAGATGCTTCTCCATCCATAAGAAGGCCTCCGTCCCAATCCTGCTTCCAAGAAGGATGAATTTGGGTAATATCTTGACTTGAGCACCTTTGCAAAAAGACTATTAGGAAACTGGATTAGTCTCCAAGCCTGCTTGGCTAACAGGGCTTGGTTGAACAGGCTAATTTCACGGAACCCCATTCTTCCTAGATCTTTAGGCAGACACATTCTCTCCCAACTAATCCAATGGATTTTTCGATGTCCTTCACTTGAACTCCACCAATAACTGGCCATTGCACTTGATAAATTTGCACAAGTGGATTTTGGCAATTTAAAGCAGGACATTGCAAAGACCGGCATTGCCATTGCAACTGATTGAAGTAGGATTTCTTTTCCACCCATTGACAACGCCTTCGCATGCCAGCCTGTCACCTTAGCATTGAGCCTGTCCTTTATATAACTTAGAAGCTCTACTTTTGACCCGCTAAAGCACTCAGGGAGACCAAGATACTTACCAGCCCCCCCCCCTCATTCTCAATCCCCAACTTATCTTGGATCGCAAGCTTGACATTATCAGCTACTTTAGCTCCAAAAGTGATCGAGGACTTAGCTTGGTTTATTACCTGCCCGGTAGCCTTACCATAAACTGTCAGGATAGAAAGGAGACCTGCTGCTTGCTCCACCTCAGCTTTACACATAAACAAGCTATCATCCTCGAACAGTAAGTGATGAATAGCAGGGCCTTCTTTGTGCAATTTGATTCCATCAATTTTTCCTTCCCTTTGTGCAAGGTTTAGTAAGTGGGTAAGTCCTTCAGTGCACAAGACAAACAAGAATGGGGATAGTGGATCGCTCTGCGGTTTAATTACTCCATGAGGCTGGTCATTTATAAGCACCGAGAAAGACACTGTTTCGACACAGAACATAATCCATTCCACCCATTGACTATGAAAACCCAATGCCAAAAGTAAAGACCGTATGTAGCTCCATTCTACTCTATCATACGCTTTTGACATGTCAGTCTTGATGGCCATATAATCTCCAGAAACCCCATTGTTAGTGTGTAGGCTATGCACTAGTTCATGCGCTACAAGAATATTATCCGATATGAGCCTCTTCGGTACAAACGCAGTCTGAACCTCTGATACAATCTGTGGCAACAAAGGTTGGAGTCTTTTCACCATAATTTTCGAGATAACTTTGTAGACCACTGAACAATGACTTATTGGTCGAAGATCTTTCATCAAGATGAGGGATCTTTGGAAGCCGGCATAGATGAGTATAGTTCCACTCTTCTGGAAAGGAGCCCTCTTCGAAAAACATCACCACTTCTTTGACCAACTGAGGTCCCACAATGTCCCAGTAATACTGGAAGAACATTGCTGACATACCATCGGGCCCTGGGGCCTTTGCCGGATCAATAGAGAATAAAGCTTCATGAACCTCCTCTTTTGTAACTTCACTAATCAAAAGCTGGTTCATCTCTACAGTCACTCGTCTTGGGAGACTCTCAAACCACGTTTCAAAAAGATCCGGGTTAGATGAAGTAATAAGGTTTGGAAATATTCAATAGCCACCTCCCCTTTAGCTACTTCTGTCCTCTGTTCTACCCCGTCTTTATCTAATAAGACTTCAATCCGCAGTCGAGAACGATTCTCTTTGACCGTTGCATGAAAGAATCTTGAGTTTCTGTTCCCGTTTTTCAACCATCTGAACCTGCTTCTTTGGCTCTAGAACTTTTCTTCTTCTCTATATGCCTCAGCCAACTCTCTTTTTAAATTGGAAGTCACTTCTCTCCTAGGGTAGCAAGATGACTGTTCTTGTTCAAGCGCAAACTTTACCTGATGAATAGTCTCCCTTGCATTCAAGGAATGGTTTCTTTTCCACAGACTGAGGGCCCTCCTACAAGAGCTTACCCTTTCTGAAATTTTACTCGCATTGTGCTCTTCATTATTTCCCCATGCAAGCGCTACTGCTTCAGTCACCAAGGGTTTACCCAGCATTCTTCTATCCAATCTGAACATACCTCTGAATATAGTTGTATGTTTTGTTAACTTCAGCCATACCAGTCTATGGTCTGACCCTCGCATTTCCAAAAAGGATTGATTCGACTCAGGGAAATGATCAAACCATTCCTCGTTACCAAAGACTCGGTCCAGTCGACTCTGTACCCACAAGTCATATCTCTTACCCGCCCATGTGAACTCATTTCCTTGACTTGGTAACTCCATCATCCCACATACATCCAACATATCCGAGAAGGGCTTAAACATCGAATCACATCTTCTTGGTCCCCCCCCCCCCTCCGTTTCTCTCCATTGTGGAGGATGTCATTGAAATCCCCCAACAAACACCAGTTCTCCCTTCGCATCAAGCCAACTCTACTTAACCTTTCCCAGTTGACCTTTCTGTTCTTGAAAACGGGATCCCCATATATACACGACATATAAAACGAAAAACCTCCAAACCGAACCTGCATATCCAACAAGTTCTTATCTACATACTTTATCTCCGCCTGCACACCTTGTTTGAGTAACAGGGCCAAACCCCCACTTTTTCCAATAGGTTCTACCGTGTACACCCTATCATAACCCAGCCATACTTGTAAATCTACTAAGACATCCCTACCATGCTTCGTTTCCATCAAGAACAACACCTCAGGGAAATGTTTTTAACGCATTTCCTCAAGATGGTGAATTGTCAAGTCTTGAGACCGTCCCAATCCTTGACAATTGCAGCTGATTATGTTCATTGCGCATTGGACAATCCCTTGCCTGGGATTGTCTCTAAGGGATTTAGCTTTGTATGTTTGGCATAGCTTGGACCTCCGTCCTCTGCCTTTCTCTTCTCTTTTTCCCCCACCTGAATACCGGACTTCAATATCTGGAAACTTTCAGTCCCTACAGCTCCCAGCGGTCTTTCTTTACGCGTACTCTTCGAAGGTCTACTCCTTGCTTTATTCTGCTTAGGCTTAATCCCGGAAGATCCAGAACCAGTCTCAAAGAAACCAGCTCTGAAACCCGTCAGATCCGCCTGAAAGGGTTGAGACAAAGCAAGGAAATTAGCAGATACTCCTATACACAGATTTCCAGGTGCTTTTGGGCACCACGAACTCCCTTCCATACGAACTAACTGATTTATCTCCGTTTGCTGACCGTCGCTTCCCTTAGAAGGTTGATCCGAGGATTGACTTTCCTCTTCATAGTTAAACACCCTACCCTTCTCTTTGTTTACATCAAAATGCAGAAGTGGTAAGGGTTCCAATCGCAACACAGATTTCTGCAAAATAGGGTCCTTTTCCACCTCTCTCACCGAATTCTTAACCTTTTCAATTCTCAGACTCCTTTCCGCCTCGTTTGATACCAGCAAATATTGCCTCATCCCTTCAAGGACGTCCACAGCAATCTTAGGTCTCCCCGTATCTTTATCCATCCCCACTTGATCCTCTCTTTGCACACCATACAGGGGGTCTGTTTCTTTAATAACGAGAGGTTTCACTTTCTTTTCAATTGGTAACCCCTTTCTTTGTTGCTAAGGCAGCATCCTCCCTTTCTTTGATTAACAACGGACAAAAGTCTTTCTCGTGAGTTAACCGCTGGCAGTTATAACACCGTTTCTGTATACGCTCATACTGAAACCTAACTTCCGTTGTACCTCCTTTTGGGAGGTTAAAAACTTTTGACCTCCGAAGGGGTCTAGCTACATCAAATATAACCTTTACTCTTACAAACTCTTGAAGTTGCGGTTGATCTGGATCAAAAGCTACCTCAACTACTCGCCCTAATATTTCCCCTAGCGCTGTGATTGCTTTTTTGTGTAATAATTGATTGGGAGATTCCAGATCTGAACCCAGATCCGCCATCCATCTCTCCACCACGATAGACCACTCATTAAAGGTATGAGCCCCTTTGTTCAGTACATCTTGCAGATCATACACAGAATCAAAGATGAATTGGAACTTTTCACTAGTGAGCGCAATACCTTTCACGCGCCCCTCCTTTTGCCACTTCCTCGGCATATTCCTCAATAGACGATGCATTGGTTGCCCCTAGGGTTCAACACCCTTCCAACTAGACTAATCTCGTTTCTGACTGAAGACGAGTATTCCGGTAGGTCGGGCATGTCAAATGGGATATCCTCCTCTTCATCCAACGACATAGCCATTAAGGCTTTATCCATAGCTGACGACATCTTGATTTGACCAAACTTATCTCTCCTCACTGCTCTTGAGAATATTGTTCAAGAACAAACCCTAAAATTTGCGGTGGATCTGAGCAATAAAGTATCGAAGAGACCAAAAGAAGGTCAAATTCTCTGCGGACAAACGTGTTTTTCTGCTGTAGCTCCCTTCTCAAGTGTAGTCAAAGACACTAACCGAGAAAGAGGGTCTTAAGCCCAAAAGAGAGAATCCTTTAATTCTCAATGACTGCTAGCCACTTCAACAAACAATGATAAATTGCTAATCACTTGATTAAATACATTTCTTCATCGAAAATCTAATTTAAGACTTTTATTTAGTTTTTTTTTTTTTAATGTAATACGTAAGTGTAACTTAAAACACAAATAGACAGCATATGAAGTGTAACTTGTTCTTTATTGGGTACTATTAGTAGATAACACAAATATGGATTATAATAAAAAAAATACCACAACAACATTTTTCTATAGGAAAATATCATAGGGCCTACGTTTTTTAAGGAGTAAAAAGACACAATTACTCTTTTTATTTTAGTTTTAAATAGAAAGAGTGAAAGATTTGGTGTGATTTTTTAAAATAGCATGTAATATTTATATTTTACATGTTATATTGAACTAAATAGCGTTTAATTGTAAACCAAACCGACAAATAATCTTGTTTTAATTGTAAAATCTAAACCCTAATCATCTCATATGTGAACCCAAACCGACATATAATATGTGAACCCAAACCGACATATAATTTTGTTCTAATTGTAAAATCTAAACCCTAACCATCTCATTTGTGAACCCAAACCGACATATTATTTCGTTCTAATTGTAAAATCTAAACCCTAACCATCTCATTTGTGAACCCAAACCGACATATAATTTCATTCTAATTGTAAAATCTAAACCCTAACTATTTAATTTGTGAACCCAAATCGACATATAATTTTGTTCTAAAAAAATGACATTATGGCCCTGATTGGTAACGTCTGTTATTTGTAGTTGTAGATGTTTTGACTGTAAAGACTTTGCTGTAGGAACTTTTGCTGTATAAACTTTAACTGTTAAAACTATAATGGCTGTTATTTTTATTGTATGTTTTCATAAATATAAATTATGCTAAAAATTGTGAAAAAAAATTATGCTAAAAATAAATTTATGTTGCAGCATAATGAATTTTATTTAAAAAATAAATATTTTCTAAAATACAAAAATTCATAAAAATGAATAGATAAATATTTTCAACAAATTAAAAAAATATAAAGATATGACATAATTGATTATGTGTTATAATGGTTGTTGATGCAAAAATAATTATGAAAAATGGATCTCAAAATAACAGAAATAAAAAAATCTATTTTAAATGAATTATAATATATTTGTGATAAATTTTACATAGATTGAAAATAAATTTTTTTAATCATCATGGATAATAAGAAAGAGATAACTACAGTTTTATTATTTTTTATTTTTTTACAGCCAAAAAAGTCTCACATTTGTGACTTTAAAAATTTGTACGTACAAACTAAAAAAATAGGCAGTTAGACTTCTAAGGCTTTTAAAAATAATAAAGCAGTAAAAACATGATTGGTAAAATTTTGGCATTTTAAAGCCTTAAAATTCCCTCCCAATCAAAGTCGATATTTTAATAAATAACATGTAATATATGTAATGGGTATAAGAGTAATTGTATATAAAGAAAGAACACACTGTCACATCAATGGTAGTTACTCAATTCTTTTTGATTTTTATGTTTCATATTCCTTTTTTTATTTTACTCCATATTGTGTTATCTACTAATATTACCGTAGTTAAAACATACTCACATACACAATTATATTATGGAACGATGATATTTTTGACACTATCTAAAAGTTGAAAATTTGCGACTTATTATAATAATGTAATTGATGATTTGATGCTTCCAAATGGACTAAATTCGTACATATGATAGATTGATCGGGGAGTACTATACTTTAATTAAAAATAATATATTAAACTTATATATTATATATATATATATATATATATATTTACAATTTTCATATGAGTTAACTAAATACTATTGATTTAGTTATAGTTATCTGGACCTCAAAATCAACGGATTTACGATGTCAAAACTCCACAATTCCACAACCGCATAATATAAAGACAAACTCAGAAAACTAAGCAAAAAAACTAAAAAGATGATTGATGCCGGTGCTATATGAGTCGCTACGCGCTGGTCAAAGGTTCTGCTATGTGTTATAAAAGGCGGCGAGAGAGAAAATTAAGTTTAAAACTAATGAAGGAGTCTATGATAGAAGCCTATGCGCACTGTTCAGTTCTAGTCACACAAGATAAGTTTAGGAACTTCTTTATCTTCAAAATATGCAGTTATACTCTTATACAATTGTAATATAAATATTTTTGAAGTCTTTTAAATTTCCGTATAATAATTAAATTTTCGATAAATTTAGAGTACGAAAGAACATAAAAGAGTTAGAAAGAAAAATATTTTCCATGGAGCAAACAAGTATAAAAGCATAATCGATGTTTTACATTTATAATTATAAAAATATTTTTGTATATAAAATCTATCTCAACCCTATGCAAATTATTTTTATTATATATCTCATTTATTTAAAATGCAAAATAGAACCTCTGCTATTTCCTAATATAAAATTCTATTTTTAAGGTTTAAATAATAAACTCTTAATATTTCAATAAATACTACAACTTAAAGTTATTATTTATGGTATTATATATATATATATATATATATATATTTTTTCTTACAAGCGAATGCACATCTTAACAAATCTCTAAGACAAATCATTTCCATATACTAAATCATTTAAACAAATATATATACGTTTTTCACAATATTAACAAATTGAACAAACTAAAAGATATACAGAATAATAGAAAAAATTGGATATATCCATCGAATTAACAAAGTAATAATTAATTATACCAAATCGACATAAATAAAAATATTTTTATGATATATAATAAAAAGAATAATGTAGAACTTATAACAATATATGCTATATTTATTTAATTTTTTTTAAAAAAAATACAATAAAAATATAAGCATGGTTCGTATTCTAGTTTATATTATAGCTAAATAAGTATAATTTTGGTTTTTAAGTAATTTAATATATAGTATAATAAACATTAAGGTGGGAATTCTTATTGGGCCGGCCAATATCGTTTTGAGTACCGGGTTATTAAATGGGGTTTAGTAGTGGGCATCATCGTTCTCGGATGTTGAGGGATTCGTATCCTGGTGCCGAAGATTTCTTCTGCAAAATTCGATCGAGAGGGAAACAGTAAAGTGACGAGAAAAGTCCGTAAATGGCGAACGCAGACGAAGGTTATTCATCCAAGAAATGGCTTCCACTTGAAGCTAATCCAGATGTTATGAATCAGGTATTGCTTCACTCTTTAATTCCTCAATAAGTATTCGTCGATTCTCGTCTCCGATCACCGGAAGAAATGGTTTCAGATTAGTAGGGTTTTTTTTTAATAGTGATTGTTCGTATTGGTCTGTACAGTATCTTTGGGGACTTGGTCTTGCTCCAGATGAAGCAGAGTGCAATGATGTGTTTGGGTTAGACGACGAACTTCTTGAGATGGTTCCAAAACCTGTTCTTGCTGTGCTCCTTCTTTACCCCATTACCAAAAAGGTCCTCTTCTTTGTAATAATCTATCATCTGTGATTCTGACCATTTCTGCTTGTATTGATTGGAAAAAAGAACCTATCTTTTTTGCTATGTAGTGTGAAGAAGAGAGAATCCAGCAAGACAAAGAAATCAGGGAAAAGGTGAGATTTTGATCTGATTAACATCTGATTTGTTGTCAAGAAAGGAACCCTTTGTCTCTGTAGTTAAGTTTCGTTAATGGTTGGTTGTGTGGATGAATGATATTGATAGGTGCATAGTGACAAAGTCTACTTTATGAAACAAACCGTGGATAACGCTTGTGGAACCATTGGTCTTCTTCATGCTGTTGGGAATATTACCTCCGAAATCAAACTCTGTGAGTTAGTTAGTTCAGGCTTTCTTTGTGCTTCTTCTTCTTTAATCTAAGGACATGATTGATGAGTCCTTATGTGTTATATCACTTTCTCCTTTCTAATCTTTAGCTGAGGGATCGTTCTTGGATAGATTTTTCAAATCCACTGCCAATATGACTCCTATAGAGGTGTTTCTCTATCTTGTCTTTCTCGTATATATTTGATTTTTCTTAGTGTGTTTGCTTCGTGTCTAATGTGTCTATGGGAACTCTGATAGCGTGCAAGGTATCTTGAGAATGACAGTCAAATAGAAGATGCTCATTCTGTAGCTGTTACAGCTGGTGATACACTGGTAACTTCTCACCTCCCAATGATGATAATGTATCTTTAGCTTGTCTATTTTGGATCTTACATTGGTTGTTTTTACTTTTCCCCATCGTCAGGCTCCAGATGACGTGGACACGCATTTCATCTGTTTAGCTTGTATAGATGGTAACAAATTTTAAATAAATACCAAAATGGAAATAATAGAATCAAACTCAATTCCAAGTTCCAAGTTTTCACTAAATTGTGACACTCTATTGCCATATAATACAGGTGAGCTCTATGAACTTGATGGAGATAGGGCAGGACCAGTTTCACATGGGGCGTCCTCTCCAGCTACATTGTTGCAAGTACTGTAAACCCTTCACTCTTTAAGCTTAAGAGTTATCTAAGTACTATAAACCCTTGACTCTTTAAGCTTAAGAGTTATCAAAATGGGGAAAGAAGTATTATTAGACAATATACTTGAATAGCTTTGATGTATATCTTTGGGTGATATTATACACTTGCAGGACGCAGCAAAAGTGATAAAGAAGATAATCGAGAAGAATCCGGATTCTCTTAACTTCAATGTGATAGCCATCTCAAAGAAAGCCTGAGAGACTCTTCTTGTCAAGAAGCAAAGCTTCCTAAGTCTTGTTTCCGAGTTGATGACTTTACTGGAATTCTCTCTTTTTGTACATGCCAAATCTTCTTTTCTTGTTTCAGAGTAATGTGCGGTTGACAATCATGCCCATATTTTGTAGATCAATCAAATCATACTGTCTTTAACATTCATATATTGTATATCCATGGATAACTCCCGTCGTGCTTTTTCTCTTTGTGATCATAATATTGATTTCACCACCTGACTGTTTTTTGCATAAGTGCTCGAAACCAATTAAACCAAATGAGTCTCGAGTCTTTGACGTATTTATAAGGGCTTGACTGGTTCAAACGCTGCGGTTGCGGTTGCGGTTGCGGTTGCGGTTGCGGGAGATTGCGGTAGCGGGCGTTTGCGGTTTCAAGCGTTATTAAGCGTTTTGAACGACTGGTTTAGCGGTTTAAAATTGGTGCATTTGCGGGAGGTTTACGACTGGTTGACTAGCGGGTGCAATAGCGGTTGAAACATAATAAATGTGATATATAATATAAATGTTTTAAAATATCAAAAAAATTAAACTTGATTAATAATTAAAAATCATAAAAAAATCTACAATAATTATTTACAAAAACAAATAAATTTCATAGTAAGATGTTTATTACTTTATGCATTTGGTCTATCACCAAAAATTGCATCAAGTAATGTGACAAATGGCAAAACAAGTGCTTGATACCGTGGATCTTCTGGATTATCTTTATAACTACGATAATATTTCTTCGATGAGTCCAATCGATTTTTGACTTGGCTCCAAGTCAAATCAACTCCAAGTTGCTCGCTAATATTCTTAAGAATATTTTCCTTTTGAATACCACTTAGAAATATTGTTGTGGGATTTTTTTTCTTCTTGTTTCTCCAGGATTACCAGTTGAAGTAGAGCACATGTTGCCTCCTTCGACCACATAAAACTCTGAGTCGAAGCCAAACGATCATCTTGCGAAGGCATGATTATCACCTAGATATATATATAAACATAGTCAAAGCTAAATCGATATGATCAATAGAGAAAATATAATCAAATCTACCGTCCCGTTTAATAAAAATAGAAATCAACAATAAAAAAAAAGGGACCTTTTTCTTGTGTTCTCTAACGATGAAGACTTGTACGAAGAAGAAGATATTATATATTAGGGTTGAGATGAACTGCACTTTTATACTAGTTTATTAGGTAAAAATAAAAGATTATGTATCTAATTTATTTAGCAAATGAATATTTTATTCTCAATGTTATCTCTTTGATATCTTTTTGGCGGGTAATCATATTATTCCCGCCGTGTCCGTCAATAAAGCTCCGTCATCGGAACCAGATCCGGTACTGCCCTCACATGTTTCACAACAAGAGCCATTCGTTCTTCAGTTGAATTTGTTGACTGAGATTTTGACTTTGCATTTGTCATTTGCTCTAGAATATCATTTCGGTCTTCCATAGTAGTAGCAATACGGTCGAGCGTCGAGTCTACTGGATTTTGCTTACGCTTTCGGTTTCGACTTCTTTTCTCCTGAGTGTGCATAGAAGATGTCTCTTTGGATGCAAATGATGGTTCCGCCTCGGAATTTGGATTTTCAGAGTTTTCCCTCGGAATTTGTGACATCCAATCTGGGTCTTCTGTTTCCATATGATGAGGTTCGTTCTCACGCATCATATCTTCTCTCTCGTCTTCTTCGTTTGTACGTTCAGTCTCACTTACGTCAACTAATGGAGCATGACGATTTACACCACGTCTTGGTTGCCATGACTCCTCCACCACAACCGTTTCATCTCGGAAGACCACATGAAGAAGCGGTATAAACCGCAGTGGGTGCGACCGGAGTCTAGAAGCTTCAGGATAAGCCTTATAAACCAATAACAAAATTCCAATCAATGAAAACACAAAACAAGAAATTAATAATTACACAAATATGTGGTTACATACCTTAATTTTATCTTTCCACCAATGATCAGGGGCATCAAGACTTCCTGTCCTTGGATGAACTCCGAGTCCAGTTGCTCCAAACGTGATTTTACGATACAGTTCATATTGCCTCTTTAAAGTATCAAGTCTATTCTTAATTTTGTTCCAGTTTAAGGTTAGTGGAAATTCCTTTTAAAATTCTGTAAGAACGTTTTCTTTTCCTTTCTCACTCAAACTTTTGCCTCTGGAATTTCCAGCTTGTTTCTCTAGCATTATCAAATCTAACAACAAACGAGTCATCTCGTCTGACCAAGTAATTTTCTATTCGAGAAAACAAGTTGAGACATATATTCAATCATCAAACTCAAAACAATATATATAATGGAAAAGATGATGCTATGAAAAAAATAGAAAGAGTTGCATATATATAACATATAATGAATGAATGATAAATACTTACGTTTCCATCTTGATTTTCATCACCTTGGGTTGACGCCATAATTTGGAGGTTTGAGAGACTAGGGTTACGGCATGATTAGGGTTGAGAAGGTGATAAATATATATAGAAGATAGAAACAAATCTATTGTTGGTTTTTTTTTTTTTTTTTATTCAACCGCAAACGCTTGTGGGAACCAGCTTTTGGAATTCAACGGTTGGGAGCGATTTGGAGCGATTGGAAGCGATTGGGAGCGATTTGTGTGATTGGTCCAAACGCTAACAACCGCCCGCAAACGCAAACGCAGCGTTTGCGGGAGCTAGCGGGAGAACCAGTCAAGCTCTAACTCGTGTCTTTAAGAGGATTGCAAATATCAAAATTCAAAAGGACACAGTTAGTTACCTTTACTCATAATAGGTCTAGTCAACAAACAGATTAAAATGGGCCATGCCCGTTAATAGCACTATATGGGCTTTGATTCTCGAATGATCGATCTTAAGGGATTCGTACTTTGGAGGCGAAGAAGTGTTGTTTTCTTATAGAAAGATTGATTTCTCTTCTGCAAAATTCGATCAAAAGAGACGAGAAAGATCCGAAGATGGCGACCGCAGTCGAGGGTTCTTCAACTAAGAGATGGCTTCCACTTGAAGCTAACCCAGATGTTATGAATCAGGTATTTGCTTCACTCTCCCAATTTATCCCTTCTAGTTCCGCTAATTACTTCTCCGATCACCGGAATTTCGAAAAATTGGGGAAGAATCATCTTAGGTTATTGTTGTTACTGACTCCTTGATCGTATCGGGGTCTGTACAGTTTCTATGGGGACTTGGTCTTGTCCCAGATGAAGCAGAGTGCAATGATGTGTTTGGCTTAGACGATGAACTTCTTGAGATGGTTCCAAAGCCTGTTCTTGCTGTTCTCTTCCTTTACCCCATCACCAAAAAGGTCTCTCTCTCTCTCTCTCTATTATGTAATCAATTTTTGAAAATCCATCTTTGTTTCTGTAAAAAGTTTGATTGAATAGTTGGAACCTTGTTGTGATCTTTGCTCTGTAGAGTGAAGAAGAGAGGATCGAGCAAGACAAGGAGATCAAGGAAAAGGTGAGTTTGTTCTTACATGAGAAGGAACCTTTTTGTTTATGTAATCTAGTTCTCTCATTCTGTTGTTCTTTTGTTTGGATGAATGAATTGATTAGGCGCATAGTGATAAAGTCTACTTCATGAAACAAACTGTGGGTAATGCTTGTGGAACCATTGGTCTTCTTCATGCTATTGGGAACCTAACCTCTGAAATCAAAATCTGTGAGTTGTGTTCAAACTTTATTATATGTGTTTTTCTTCTTCTTTAATCTGAGGATATGAATCCATAACTTTTTCTCCTTGCTTTTCTTTTAGCCGAGGGATCGTTCCTGGATAAATTCTTTAAATCCACTGCCAACATGACTCCTATGGAGGTGTGCTTTCTTATCTTCTTCTCTCTATCTCACTAACAATACTGAGTGTTTTGTTTGCTTCGTGTCTAATGTGTCTGTGGAAATTTTGATAGCGTGCTAGGTACCTTGAGAATGATAGTCAGATAGAAGATGCTCATTCTGTAGCTGTTACAGCTGGTGATACACCGGTAAGTTCTAACCTCCGATTGATGCTAATGTATATATAGATCTGTGACTCGTTTCATTTAGATGTTACATTGGTTTTTACTTTCTTCTTTTTTCATCTTCAGGCTTCGGACGGCGTAGACACGCATTTCATCTGTTTAGCTTGTGTAGAAGGTAACAAATTCTCACATCAACAACCAAATTGAGAATAGTGAAATCAAACTCACTTCTTAATTGCCACTAATTTATGGAACTCCTCCGTTCATTACTATTTACCATACAATGCAGGTGAACTCTATGAACTTGATGGAAGAAAGGCAGGACCAATTTCACACGGCGCTTCCTCTCCAGCTACCCTATTGAAGGTACTATAAACTCTTGAATCTTTGGAACGTACTATGGTAATTCTTATAGACAAACTGGTAACACTTGCACATGTTTGATGTTTATATCTTGGGTGATAATAAAATTCGCAGGACGCTACGAAAGTGATAAAGAGTATGATTGAGAAGAATCCGGGTTCACTCAACTTCAATGTGATAGCCATCTCGAAGAGAACCTGAGGCTCTTTTTAAAAGAACCAAAAGGTCCTTCTTAGTCTTGTTTTTGAGTTTGTGACGTATTGACCCCAGACAGGTTTTATATCTTCGGTTTCTGTTTTTCTACATTCTGAACAATTTTACAGTTGATGATCATGGTTTAGACTTTAGATCAGTATAATACTATATCCATGCGTTTACCATTTACAGAAATTTGTATCAAATAAGAGGATAAAAATCTTAAATTAAAAACGTACCTGATGATGAAAAAAAAATAAATCAGAATAATATATATATATATATATATATATATATATCTCCTATATATAGCACTTGCAAAATTACTGAGTTCAGGATATTTTTTATCGATTAACCCTCAAAACACCAACTTAATTACAGCTTTCTCCAATTGTATTTTGTACTCCTTACGTTTTTTTATTACTTGTCATTATAATGATAAATTTTTGTTTCTCAATATTTGTGGTTGTAGATTTCCAATGCAAATGTTTGGTAAAAATTATGATTCTATCCAACTTTATTAATGTTTTGACCAATAAAAAATTAGAAAATATATTAAAAGAGATAAAACAGAAAATTTAATGGTTTTTTTAATTTGTGTGATATCTTAAACGACAAGTAATAAAGAACGAAGGGAGTATTAATTTTTATAATTTAAATCCTTAAAAGTACCTAATCGGGTTTAATAATACTGTCTCTGTTTCATATTAAGTGTCATTTTAGAATTTTTCACACATATTAAAAAAATCATTAAATGTTCTATTTTACCCTTTATTAATATATTATTCAATTTTTCTATTGGTCAATACATTAAATTAGTAGGGATAAAATTGGAAAATTTACCAAACATCTACCTTGGAAATACAAAGTGACACTTATTTTGTAACAAAATAATCAGTCTAAAATGACACTTAATATGAAACAGAGGGAGTATCATTTTATAGATATAATGAATCGTAAATTTAATACCTGATCGGATTTAATAATATAATTATTAGGGTCAAATGAATCATATATTTTATATTGTATATTTAGTGGTTTGTTAACATAAAATCCATATATAATTATGTAAACTTGTGTAATAATATAGTTTTTTAGGTCTAATGATTCATATATTACGAAATATTAAAATTTCAGCATAATGATTTTGTGAAAAAAAAAATTAAGGATCACAACACGTTACGTAGCAAATTATTTGTCATCAACTAATGGTAAATAGAAAACTGTTAATTAAAATTACTAGGATTTATAGTTCAGAATTTACTCGAATTTACCAGAATTATCAGCAAGTCAATTGGTGACAGTTTGGGTGGGAACCAGGGTTCTACTGGTGGATTGGGATATCTACAGTGATGGGTTAGGATCGATGCCATGCAGGGCCAGCTTGGGGCCTATTTGGACGGCTAACGGTAAGGCTAGCGGGGTCCACGGAACGGGTTGTCACATAAAAATATATTAATATTAAAGATTTTATATATAAACAAAAAATATAACAATTTCGTTTTTAGTTTTAAATAACAAAATAAAAAAGGTATAAGGAAAAACAAATATTCATCACCTCAGTAATCTGCTTAATGTCCTATATTTTAGGAACAAATAAATCTTACCAGTAAAATAAATTTAATATTTCTAAAACATATGGCTGGATCACTGCAATTATAGTTGGCTAATCAAACGAATATCCTTGATTAGTTGTTTACAAGATTATCAATAATTATTGTTGTTTACAAGATATGCGTAATCATATTTCCCAAAAAATCCGAAATCAAATATTTTATATTTTTTCTAATTTGCTTAACTGGAGGGAAGTGAAGTTTTGAATAAATTAAAAAATATAACTCTAATAGAAATTACTATCCTTATATATATGTTCTTCGAGTCACCATCAAAACCACCATTTCACCATGCAAACAAAACCACAGTTTACAAGCACTCTATCTTTTAATCTCTCATGGCTTCTTTTAACAATGTTTGTGACTTGAAACCTTTCAAAAATATATGAAAGATCAAGATGAAGATCATCCGACTGTCGAAACAATACTTAGCTACCATGGGTGAAATAGTTGAAATGATCTTGATACATGTTTTAAAACAATCTCATTATCAAAAATAGCGTATATCAAGATCATTTCAACTGTTTCACCCGTGGTATCTGAGTAACCCGTGGTATCTGAGTACTGTTTCCACAGTTATCAATAATAGCATATATAAATACATGTATCAAAATCATTTCAACATATATACTAAACTTTTTATAGTGTTTTGAAACTAGAGATAAACTAATATCATTTCCATCATTTATATATAGCATAAAACTTTTGTATTTTTCATCTATTCTATTTTGAATTATAATCTATAAAGAGATAAAATTCAAGCTACCATTAAAATATTGGCAAAACGAATAATTAAAATAAATTATATAACAAATACAAAAAAATATGAAATGATTTTCAGTAACATAATCCGCGCGAGGCGTGGATCCTCTACCTAATATAGTAATATATATATATATATATATATTATCCTGAAATATTTCCTCATTCCTATTCTAACATTTATTTATTTTATTCTTTTGGTCAACATTTTAACATTTATTAGTTTCCATGCTTCATGGATTTACATAGCTATATTCTTCTCATACTAATAAGCATTATAGAAAGATATTTAAACTACTTAATTCTTTGAATATACCTCAATCTTATTGACACCTTCCAACATATTTGGTACCATATATAACATTGGAGATCTTACAATTTGGAATGGATTAAGTTCATAGATACATAGACGAAAAAGTGATCAACATGTATCCCCAATACTCAACGATCTTGGCCCTATTCCTCTTGTATCTTGCGGCAACAACTCATGTACGTAACTCTAAATCATTACTAGCAAAAACAATCGAATTTATAATATCATCCTGATTCAAAACCAATCTGATTACAATCTCGATTTCATTTTTTGTTTTTGTCACATATTTAGGCAAAGGATGATCAGTTTTTTGAGTGTGTCGATATCTACAAACAACCCTCATTGCAACATCCTTTATTGAAACACCACAAACTCCAGGTAATTCTTCTTCTTTTTTGTTTTTTTTTTTTTGATTTTTTCATATATTTTGGTGAATTCGTAGTTAAGTTGTTATTATTATTATTTTTTTTTGGTAGACTACAATGAATTCAACAAGGAGAAGTACTATTTGTCCGAGAGGGATGGTCCCGATCCAGAAATTTCGAAACAACGTCAACAATTTCAATGCTCAATCTAGCGTAGTAAATGTATTACCGAATATCAAAAACTGTTACTTAATAATTGGTGATTGTGTCCTTCTAATAGACTAATATGCAAATTTGGTCGGGATGTTTTTAGTGGGCGACACTTGACACAAAAGTTGGAAGTAAAATATATCATGGAGCGAGCGCAGTCATAAGCATACATAAACCGACGTTCCGTGGCAAAGCTATAAGAAGTCAGATTTGGATTGAGCGTGGAGCTCCTCAAGGACTCAACTGCATTATGGTTGGTTGGGCGGTATGTTGTCAGTTTTTTTAAAGTTTATTTAGCTTTACATGATTCAGTTTTATACTATATATATACTTTGTTATAAAAAAAAAAACTACATATATATATATACTATTTATTTTACATTTTTAAAACGTGAATATTTTAAAACGTGAATATGTACAACCTATTTTGGCTATGCCTCTCATTTTTATTATATTTTATTCTCATTTGTTTTTTAGATTGATCCAGAGTTTTATGGTGATAACAATACTCGTTTCACGACTTATTGGACGGTAATTAAGACAGTGAAATTATGTCAAATATTAAAGAATATTGTATATATGTATGTTTCCATGAAGCTAAATATATAGAGTCTGCTCTTGTTTGTTTTGAATATAGAACGATGGATTTGAGAGAACGGGGTGTGCAAATACAGTATGCAAAGGATATATACAACACTCTTCAGAATTGTATCCAGGGAAAATTTTCGACCACGTCTCTATTTATGGTGGTCACCAAGTAGCTGCAAATCTATCTGTTATTCGGGTAAGTCATTTCATACAAATATACCTATCAAAACAACTAAATTTTTTTAATTAGAATACAAATAAGTTTTCATAACTTTTATTTAAAAAAATATGTCAGGATGGACCTACGGGGAATTGGTTGCTAATGAGTAATGGTGCTCTAGTTGGATATTGGCCTAAGGAACTCTTCTCACATCTAGGACAGGGAGCTGATACAATCCGTTACGGCGCGGGTACCGTTGGTGGTGCTCCGATGGGCAACGGGAAGTTTCCAGATAAAGGGAATGATTTAAGTAAGTCATCGTATTTTAAAGACATAAAATATGTTGATGCCAATTCGAAGAGCAATCCCATCAGTGAGTTGGAGATGGTTGTTAATACCCCAAAACCCAAATGTTATAAGTTGAATTATTTGAAAGATAAACAAACCATTACTTATGGTGGTCCTGGTGGTTCTTGCCCCTAGTTAACTAATTCTCTCTTTATTTATAAAAAAATATATATATAACAATTCTGAAAGTGTGTTTGTAGTAATTTCTTATCCCTTGTGAACATTTTGCTTTAACATTTAATAAATTGGTTTCCTTGCGTTTTATTTAGATGATTTTGTATGTATCTCATATTGATTTGAGGTATACAAATAGAAGAAAACAACTACGTGAATACTAAATTGTAACGCTACGTACAACTTGGTTTTAGATAACTCTTATCGAAACATAGTTCCATTTCTTATCCCCCAAGCGCATGGCCGAACCCGTAGTCTTCATAGAAGTCAATGGGTAGAATTTTGAAAAATTAAAATAATTTAAATAATTTCTAATTTTTTATTTTCGTCCACAATCTTTAGATAAATGGATTCTTACAGAAAATGCCATTTACCAAGCCAAAATCTTTTGTTTTTGTCATTTGTCTCAATAATTTTCAGTTTTGCTATTTTTGTCATTTTTAAATATGAAATAGTTGAGAGTTTTTTTTCATAAAACACATACTTCATAACATAAACTATACTCTAAAAAGCTGGAACCTAATAAACCCAAGCATCATGTGTAAATTTATGTTCTCAGATATAAAAAAAAATGGAAAATCCAAAAAGGAATTTGGAAAATCCCACATCCCACAAATGTCATCGCAAAAAGTCCTTTCCAAATAATAAACTCTTTAGATAAATCAAAAACTATTATTTTTTACTTTTATTTTGATAAACCATCAAAAACTATAATCTAAAGATTGATAAAACATTGCTTTCCTAGCAACATCATCGTTACCATCACTACTCACTATCAAATATTTAATTGATAGGCCAAGTATGTACTTTTAAAACCAAAATATAAATAAGATAATTTTTTATTTTTATTTTTATTTTGAGATCAACCACTGGTTCATTTATTTTAATCACTTAAGAAAGATTCGAAAAAAAAAATCACTTAAGAAAGATACAACAAAGTAACAAGAGAAACTAGAGGATTTATTTTAGGAACCTTAAACGGTAACTTTTTTTTTTTCTCTCTAATATATTGTCAAGACATATTAGACATTTAATGGAAAATAATTAAGCTTACAATACTACATGCATATTTTATATGTCCCAAAAGTTTGAGCCTAATAAATAAGAATGTAGATATGGAATTTACTCTCCAACAGAAAACTAATGATACACAATTCTAATAAAATGGTAACATGCGGAATAATTATGAGAGAAGTGCGATTGTACGTATTTTCTCACCTTGTGTCCCTCCTCCTAATAGTATCCCCGTTTGAATATATTCACGAAATCTAGGGAACTAGCTAGCAATGTCGCCAAGATTCTTCAGGTGTATATCTAATCTGTAAATATCTTCTTATTTATTTCCCCCTGTTCATACTTTACTTAAATAAACATTCAATCAGAAATCTCTCCAGAAGAATTTAACTCGTAGACTATTCAAAGTCATCGTTGAAAAGGAGACGCTCGAGTTTATTACGTCCAAAACTCTTCTAATATTAAAATATTTAAGTCAATGTTCTAGTTGAGTTTTTTCTCTCTTTTTGTTAACCTTGAGGCTTGAGCAGCAACTCCCACAAGATGAAAGAGCAGCAGCAGACGATTCTATTTCCTTTAATTTGAAGCACAATGCACTAATGCAAAATCGATGATCCTAGTTAGTTAGTACAATGGCAAATTCGAAAAATAGAAACTCTTAGAAAAACTAATGCTCATTTTGCTTTTCATTAAACAACCTTGTCCAATTCCATTCGAAATCAATTAATATGTTCGATAACGACTTCTACTAATTGTATATCGCGATTTGGTTACATGTTTTTATAAAAATAGACATAAAACTATTGTGGCTGTTAGCTTTCTATAAGATTCTCGTGTTTGGTCGTATGTATATATCAGTTTGTATTTGATTTTTGATTTAGTATGTAATTAGTTTTGTGACTGTGTCTTTTTCTCCAATAATTGGGGTTCTATACTTTTTTATATACACCTGATACAACTATAACAAATCTAATGTTTACATCAACAATACACCACATAATTTTTAAATTAGTAGAAAACATGATATTATTATACAATACTAATATTTATTGACGTACGAACTAATTAAAACTGTGGTGACGTTTTTACTTAATCATTTACTAAAGATAATACTATTTTTTTTCCTTGCATTTTTTGTAAAAATGCTAATTTGTTTCAGAAAGTCAAAATTCTTTGATGTGTTTCACTTTTGTGTACATGCATGTATCTTGTCCACAAAATATGTTATAGTAGAATATTGAATTTTCTCACAATTCACAAATGTTATCGTTTATACAAAATTTATCCCACTTGTAATGGCAATGATGATTTGATTTCTAAATGTTATATAGTTCCCATTAAAGAAGAAAAAGTTTGATCCCAGTGGCACTACTAAATGAAATGATTGGAGGTTAAAAATAATAATAATAAACGAATTTCTTATTAACGTTTTCTCTTTTAGAAGAATCATAATAATCCAACAAAGAAACATCAAAAAACTACAAAACCAATAAGCTATCGCCACGTGTTACTTCAACGACCTCGCACTTCACCGTCAACCCCTTATCCGTTCCATCACCGGCGGCCACCGTTCTCCTCTTCTTCGGAGCTCCGGAGTAAGAAGAAGAAGAAGCTCTCTTGGACTTGATCCGAACCGGGTCGGGTTCTCCTGAATTAACTCTCAACGGAAAATTCAACAAAGCGCGGGAGCCACGCATCCTAAAAGCAGCTCTGTCGTAAGCCAACGCCGCGTCTTCAGCCGTCTCAAACGTCCCTAACCAAACCCTAGCCCCGTTCTTCGCCGGATCCCTAATCTCCGCCGCAAATTTCCCCCACGGCCTTTGCCTCACTCCTCTGTAATGCTTTCCCTTCGCCGCCGACACCGCCGAAGCAACCGGAAAGACCGGACTCGTCTCTTTCTTCGCCGGAACAGAATCAACAGCCGCGAAACTCTCCGTAGTCTCGATCTTAACCGCCGGAAAAGAGTTGCGATCTTCATCGGAAGAAGAAGAAGACGGTTCCCAACCGCCGTGAAAAGCGTCGTTGAGGATGCCGTAAACTAACATATCCTCAGAATCGTTTTCCTTCAGCGGCAAGTCTCCCCAACTCTCGGTGAAGCAAGGATACAACTTCCCGAAGCTAGGGTTCCGTCCGTAGACCGGTTTAACGCTGTTACCTGTTGTAGTACAAGATTGCTCCCCTGAACTCGTTATCGACTCACTCAGACGTACCTCTGTTTCACCAAGTAAGTGTCGCCGTATCGACTCAAGAAAAGCGTAGTCCGATTGAGATTCCGCCGTCATCGACATAATAATAAGATAGAGATATATTTATTAAGCTTAAAGAACAAATTCTTCAAAATGTTTTGTTTTTATCTTTGGGTTCTTGTTGAGATTTCGTAGTGTCCGGTGTGAATGAGAATAAAAAGAGGTTTGGTTATATTTATATAGAGAGATTAAAAATGAAAAAACAAAAGGTTCATGAACCTGGAAAATTTTGAATATTGACAAGACTAGTTATATTATTATTTAAGGCGTATAGTGGGCAATAAAAAAGTTGAAAAATATGGAAGTAATGAAAATTTCATAAGAGCTATGAAGGTTCGTGAATTAAACACGTGCGTTTTATCCATATAAGACAACACATAAATTGAAGTAGCCGTCAAGGATGATGTCACGCAATCTACGGAAGCAATTTTGTGATTGGTCTCGTGTCTCTCAACTTGTCTTTCTTTGGATTTTTTTTGGTCTTTAGATGACTTTCTTATTATAGCGGTTGGTCTTCTTCTTTTGTTTCTTCCCAACTTGAACCGCCGGTTTACGGATAACAAATCTGTCCATGCCAAAATTTAGCAATTCAACTAATCTAGTCAAGTTTTTTGTTAAATAGTATTTGTTGTATATATTAGAGAGAAAAAAAAAACTAAATAATTTTCATCTTATTCTTTTGGAGTTGGAGCAGGGAGAAGAATGAGAACAAATACGTTCTAAGAAATGTTTTGTAACAATTAGGAATTTAGGGATTTGGTTTAGTGATCACTTTAAAGCAAAGACTATTGACACTCCTTATGGTTCGCTTGAAACAAAGAATGCAGCTTATTCATCATCATTCACGTGGGTTTTTACGGTTATGCAAGAGGATTGAGTCAATATCACGTGAAGCTAGCTACCAATCTTTGAAGTACGAACTAGTAGCTTACTGATTAGAGAGGCTCTGACAACAACTCGAGTGAGATTAGTATGTTGTTTGAACCTTTTGTTAGGAAATGATGTATCTCTGTTTCGAGTGTATAGACTTGACAAAAATCCGAATTTTTATTATATATGTATCGAAAAAAAAATCGTCAATATATACCTTCACTAGACAAAAGAACAATATATATATTTATTTCATGTCGAGCATAAAAGTTGAAAGTGAATGAGTGGGTCTCTCGCTTTTGTCAACTTGCAATAAATAGGAGACTGAGCCTCCTTCGAGGAAGGATGGTAAGATGATGTTTTTGTCTATGTTACTAACTGCACGGATTCTATTGGTTTAAAATCACATCAAGCTCCACCCATATTCATATCGTATGTTGGAAAATCTAACTGGAGATCTTAGCTCGTAATCAACATTCTTGGAGTAGTTAAATTTGGGTTTTAGTGACTTCAACGTTAGTGACATAATGGAACAATCAAATTTTTAAAAACAAGATAAATATATAACACCTTTGGTGCTGCAGCTGCAGGTACCTTCTTTTCTCTCACTCTCTCCCTAATATACACATATTTGGTTTGGATACATCCGTATATACATATGTTACTGTTACTGTATTTGACAATATGATCCCATCAAACAAAAGATACTGTTCACGATCATCTGTCTATTCGCATTCAATTCTTCACACCGTCAGCACCTATAATACACATTTGCTCGTAATCATACTGTTTTCAGTTACATTTTTCATGAAAAAATGTTGTATCTTATTTATTAGTGACATAAATTTATTTTCTGGATATATTTGATATTGTAGAATAATTAAAAGGTTGATTTCAATATATATATATATATATATATATATTATAGACTTATCAACATATTATTGGTTTAGTTTTAAAAATTAGTTAATTATATTCATCTAGCTTTGCTGAATTTGTTTTCTTTACAAATTAAAATTTCAGAGTTACATTAAAAAAATCAAGATGCTAAAAGAGATTATTCAAAACTATATGAAAATTGTTTTTTTTAAAATTATTAAAAATAAAAAAGAAAACTGTGAAAAAGAAAAACGAGACCGACATGTTCATCACCAACCAGAACGACAACAACTAAATGACACAGTATCTATGTCTTTTATAGTCACGGGCAACCAACCCCAATTGCTACTAAAATCAAAAGAATTTTAAAATTGATCACTAATTCAAAATTTGCCTAAAAGTATATATAAATAGAATCAACATAAATGAAATAAAACATTCCTAAGGTCTCTCTATTCTAAGTTTGTAGGCACGGCAAGAGATGATTTTTGGAGTAAAGCTAGAGCACCTACCATTGTTTAGATTAGTGACAAAAAGTTTAATTTTTATATAAATCGTAGTCAGTACTATTGTCCAATTGAATTCATCTGAGATACATCATCTTCAAAAGATAATGAAAATTCATAGATTATTGTGATCTCTCCAAAACTCATACATTCATTTGGTTTTGTATAACGACTGAACAAGACTTTCTATAATTTAGAACACAATTAGAATTTATCTGCGTAAAAAAATCGAGAAAAAAACTGAATTTTGGTTAATGTTCGATCTGATTTAGATATTGGAATATTTCTAACTATTAATTTTCTTAATCGTCCGAATCTGTGTTTCATGTACGATAACATAAAAATATAAAATATAACTATCTTTTTAGTTGCGCTTCAAATTTTATGACTTTTAACAAAAATAATACACACTGGAAAGAGGGGAAGCATATGACACGTCAGCTTTGAAATTGACCACATCCGGTCGTGTGAGACTTTTTGACTAGTGGAATTGTCAAACTTCTACAAAACATGTATACGTGCAAACAAAGCCGCACGTGTATTCCCCACACTGCAATTGAGTTCTTCAACAAAGATGATAAGCTTTTTGTTTTGGCTTGGCAACAAATTAAGAACACACTTTTAAAGTTTTGTTCGTTTGTTGAAAAATTTAAAGATATAATAAGAAAAGTAAAACTATCGTTTTAGGTTCATAATTTCTCATATTTACAAACTGTAAAAACATTTTTTCATTAACATCAGTATTCGTTTTTGATTTTTTTTTACATATTCTTTGTCATTCAGTTTGAAATTATATACTTGGTTATAAAAGTGAGCAAATGTAATAAAAGCACGTGTGCAATCATAAGTTTGAAAGAGACAAGATACATGCATGCACATACCAGGCCGTCTTATACAATTTTTGAATAGAAAGCTAGGAGTTGATTTCTTTTTTACCGAAATAGTTTAATACTAGCTTCGTTGAAATAATGAAAATTCCAACTCAATTGTAATATAGTCCTGAGAAAGACTAATTATTTATGTCCAATTGGTAAGGTACTTTTTATTGATTAAGGGAGTTTAATCATGTTGAATAGAATTAGAACAAAAAAAAAAAAAAAAACCAGAACCCGATCACACATGTTGCATACCATTAACAAAGATACTAATATTGTGACTATATATTAATAATAATTAATAACAATAACGATGTGAAAATTTTTTATTTTTTTATTTTCTTTCACAACTCTTTTTCGCCGACTAATCAAACTAAAACTATATAAACACAATTAATGTTAAAAGATTAATTTCTTGAAAGTAATTTATATTCACAAAAAATAAACATAATTACTAATCAATTTTTTTTTTGTTGTTTTCAAAGAATCTGTTTTTAGACAATTGAAAAGAAGCACAAAATAATTAAAATGAGATTAGTATTTAGAAGAAGAAAAGTTGAAACTTTTTCAAAAAGGCTTCGAAATTGTTCATTGGTAAATCGTTCTTCATATCTTGGAATCAAAAACAAAAATAATTTTTATTTGTTTGCCATTGACAACAACGAACAATGATTCGAGCTTGCAGAATCCTAGGGACTGAGGTTTTAGAAATATTATGAAAACAAAAAAAATTGGCGATAAGACTCTTTCCATAGTTAAGGTGTGTTATATAGATTTGATCTTTCTTTGTTGAGTTGGAATAAGTTCCTACTTCTTATGAGATAAAGAGTGGAACAATTTTTGTTAGAGTTTGTTTTCTGTAATTTCTACTTTACGTTGTTGTATGACTAAATCGTTTGTTTTAGGGTCAAGTATCTATGCTAACAAAACTATCTAATCATTCAACATTTTCTTATGTAGTTTCCGTAATCCAACATATATGGTATCAGAGCATTGGTTTGATTGAGTGAAGGGAAACACGATAAGAAAGAAAAACACGGGTCAGTGAAATGGGAGAGTCGAGTAACTTTGCCCAACCTAGCATACCGAGATTTGATGGAGATTACAATCATTGGAGTCTTCTCATGGAAAATCTTTTGATATCAAAGGAGTAATTCGGTGTGGTGATGTTGTAATCCAACATATTTGGTATCAGAGCATTGGTTTGATTAAGTGAAGAAAAACACAAGTGAGAAAGAAAAACACGGGTCAGTGAAATGGTCAGAGTTATGGAACCATTAAGTGATGAAGCACTATCTGAGGTGCAGAGAAGGCTCTTGCTAAGGCAAAACTAAAAGATCTCAAGGTAAAGAACTACCTTTTCAGTGCGATCGACAAATCAATTCAAGACAATCGCTTTGAAGGATACTTCTAAGCAACTGTGAAATTCGATGAAGACAAAATGTCTAGGTAACTTAAGAGTGAAACGAACACAACTGCAAACGTTGAGGAGAAAATTTGAGCTGTTGGAGATGTAGAATGGAGAATCTGTCTCTGATTACGGTGCAAGAGCGATGGTTTTGGCAAATAATATGAGGAACTTTGGAGAAGACATGGAAGATGTCAAGATCGTGGAGAAGATTATGAGAATATTAACCGAAAACTTCAATACATTGTCTGTTCGATTGAGGAATCGAAAGACATTGATAATCTCTCGGTTGATGCACTGCAGAGTTCATTGCGGGTACATGAGCAGAAAATGAGAAAGGCAAGTCATAGAGGAGAAGAACATGTGCTGAAAGTTAGATATGAAGATTGAGGAGGCAGAGGAAGAGGAAAAAAAACTGGACAAGGAAGAGGCAGAGGCAAAGGAAAAATTTTCAGGAAAGCAACAGTGGAGTGCTTTAAGTGCCACAAACTTGGACATTTTCAGTATGAATGCCCAGGTTGGGATGGTGAAGCTAACTTTTCTGAAATTTATGGAGAAGAGTCTGAGCTCAATGTCATGTTGATGGCGTTCATGGAAGAAGATGGAGGAAAAGAGGAGGCCTGTTCTTTGATTCTGGTTGCAGCCAACCATATGTGCGAAAACAAGTCATGGTTTTCTTCTCTTGATGAAGGGTTCCGACATATGGTGAAGCTAGAAAACTACACTTCCTTGACGGTAACAGGAAAAAGAAGTGTTAATCTGAGAGTAGAAGGAAGATTATACACAATTCTTGATGTGTACTTTGTGCCTGATTTGGTGAGCAATATGATCATCATTACTCAACTTCTTGAGAAAGGGTGTGAGTTTTTGATGAAAAACGGAGTGTGCAAGATCTATCATTCGGAGTTTAGTCTCATTCTGTAGTCACACATGTCAACAAACAAGCTGTTCAAGATCATGGGTGATTACAAGTGAACTTCAACTGTGGCATCGCATGTATGGTCATATGAATCATAAAAGCCTAAAGATGTTGCAGCAACATAACATAGGATGAGAGCATTGTTCACTGTGGAGACAAACGAGCAGGTTGCAGACATTTAACCAAACCATTTGCGATTGGAGGACTTTGTTCGACTAAGAGGGAGAAGCTTGGAGTATGTAATGATCATAACTGCAGAGTCTCATTTCCAGTTTAAGGGATAAGCATTGTGTGGGTTTATTAGTCTTTTGTTTTATCAATAAGTTCGGACTTATGAGTCAAAGAGTGAAACGAGTTTCTTGGTTTGTTAGATTTATTTTTGCATTTCTGTTTTACTTTGTTGTTTGATGTTTGGCTAGTTAGAAGGTGTAAGTATCTATGCTAATAAAATCTTCAAACATTTAGTATTTTTCTGTGTAGTCTAAAGGTTGTAATGCCTACAAAATAGTCTTTGTAATATGGTGGTGATGACAGGAAAGATAGAAAGTTGTGTGGATTCAATCTCGAGAACAATGAATCATTTGCATTAAACGCTTCAGTGTAGATAAAATTTGATTGTTCGAAAATTTTAGAATAATCACTAATTAAGACCACAAATTACACATTAACATACATTATTCAACAACGAATTTAAAGTTTCGTGGTTTGACTTAGAGAGGCTTAAGGGTAGTCTAAAATTTATGTAAAAAAGTAGTGATATATAAAAACCAATAACATTGAATTTCTAAAGGACGATTATTTTTTTTTTTTTTATGTAGAAAAACAAAGCTCTTATTTTAAAATTTTCACGGAAAAAAAATATTTACAGAAAATTTTCTAACTGACTTCTTTTATATACCGAACAAACCATTCAATATGACTTGTGAGTTGTGAATTGTAATGATAAGACTTTTGCTTCTTAAACAGAGAGACTAAATGTATTATCCCCTATATATTAATAGAGAAACACTCTCACAAAAAAAACTGAAGTGTCACACTCACAAAGCTCTAGTACCATTTTTAATTAATGTCTCTATTTCTCATTATTATTTACATAAATATCCTCTATATAGTAATAGAGAACGGCTCTCACAAAAATAGCTGAGGTGTCGCGCTCACAGAGCTCTTGTACCATATATATATATATATATATATTATATATATATATATTTGAAGTATATTTTGGGTTCTACCCTTTTATTCTACTTATTTAAAAACTTACTTACAAAGTTAATCCTTAAAATTTTTCCAAAAATAACATTACTTCAGATGTTGTTTCCTAAAGAATTTACATTCCATTCCAACTAAAAAAATTATAGCAAAATTAATATGAAAGCATAAACTATAATATATTTAACCATATTTTTTTATTGTGTTTCGAAGATATTCTATCTGTGAATCATTTGTAAACAAAGAAAACAACAATTAATTTTTATTTTATTTTTCAATATCTGTGAGTTTTGATTCTTAACGTAAGAAGTAATTTGATTCACTTTTATTTAAATATTATAATTAATATAGAAACTTAATAAAAATTTAAAATATTATGAATATGTAAAATTAAAAAGTTTAAAATACTATATGAAGAAGACATTTTAGAATAAATAAAATATCATTAAATTTGTGCTAACAAGAGTTAAATCCTCATTTTATTATTTCTCAATACTATTAATATTAGAATATTTGACATACAAAATCAAGTTAATTTAATTAAGATTGTGTAAAATAATTAAATTATTGTGAACAATGTAACTTAATCATAGCGTATAAATGACTTATTATGTATTTAGATCCCTTAATTTTTTGTTATAATAATTGAAAATCAAAATAAAAACTTAAACACTAAACAAAACAAACTAAATATAACAAATGAATGGTCATGAAATATATTACGGGTTAAAATATTAATATAACATTTAGTCATATAGAGAACCGGAAAATTTAGTTATTCTTCTTTTTATAAAACATTTAATATTTAATAAACAAATACAACATAAAATATAGATAATAATAAAAATGATATGCATTGTGGGTTAAAATCTAATTTTAAATTAAATACGTAGACCTAGTTTTAAACACATAAATCACAACTCTGATGTTTCGGTTTCATTATCCTAGTTTAAATATGTAAATAAATTTATAATTCATATTGTTCGAAAAACCAATAAGTTAATTATATCACAACAAGAAAACATGCCGAATTACGACCAGGGTATTAGTCGGAAACTCGTTGGAAAGCGCATGTTCCTTCTAATTTCCGACTAAACGAACGTCGTCGGAATATTCTGGTCGCAAATAGGATTTGGTCGGAAAATAGTTGGAATTTTCTGACCAATTATATGGTCGGAAATTGGTCGGCAAAGTTAGTCGGAAACTCGACAGAAATCTCTGACTATTTTCCGACCAATATATCCGACGAGATATTTGGTCGGAATATAGTCGGTAACTTGTGACGATTTTTCGAAAATTTATTATGATATTAGTCGGAAATCAGTAACAGTTTCCGATTAAATTCCGACGACCGTAATTACTTGTCGGAAAATAGTCGGAAAATTCCCACCAAATATATATTATTATTAATGATTTTCCTACTAATTTTCGACAAACCAGGCATATTAGCCGGAAAATAGTCGGAAAATTACTATATTTTTGAGCAATATATTAATATTTCCTACCAATTTCTGACTAATAAATAATTATAATATATTAATTCAATGAAAAATTTCCCACTGATTTTCGACCAACTTTAAAATATTAAAGAAATTTATAATATTATATATTAATAAATTATAAAATAAAAATTCATCAAATGCTTCTTCCGTAGAACATAAGTGAAACATAACAATATTCATAGAACAGAAGTGAAACATATATAGTTCAAAAAAAAATCACAAATTAAAAGATAGAAATCACAAATCCAAATCATCAATGGGATTTCTTCGAGAAGGTGAAACTAAATCTGGATGAAGTTGGGCCATCATACTATTCCAATATGTGACATCTTCGTATTTTTGTCCAACTCTTTCATTTTTCTTTTGTTGCAGCAAGCTCAGTTTTTGTTTCAGATATTTCTCTTGAGTTTCTCGATATTTTTCCTCGTAAGAATCTTTGTTTGAACTTCCCCCAATATCTTCATCAAATGGGATGGATCCAAATCCAAACTTTCCTCCTTTCTGACTTTGTATTTCCTACAAATAAATAAATTTCTATTATTATTATTCTAAAAACTCTAAATTAAATGTTCAAAGTATATTATATAATAACTAACCTCACGAAATATTTCATCTTTTTCAGCTTGTGTAAGTTCGTAATCATCCGGCGTGCTTTCAAGTTGAGATAGTTGAGTAAGCTTCTCCTCTTCCATTTCTCTACACTTTCGAGCAATAGCCTCAGCCTTTTTATCCAAGAAAATGCCATCCGATTTTCGCTTATGAGTCTCCTCCATAAATGTTACCATGTCAGGAAGCTTCCCCGACTCAGGATTCCGCTAAAAAAATTGGAACCCATAAAAAAAATCAATTAATTATTAGTAATAAAAATGATCAAACTAATTATTTAAATTATAAGGCAGTTTTGATGCTCATCATACGAGTTGCAGCTGATAACGGCGAATGACCCTCTTTGCAACCTGGATAAATCGGATTCTTTGCAGCATCTAACATTTCAAAGAACTGTCTCGCTTCTAAATTGGGTTCTTCGTCAACTCTGGTACTCTCTATTGTCTCTCGAAACTCATCTCTAACCATTCTCACTACATTATCTTCTTCCCTGTGGCATGTTCCTTCATCTACAAAACTACCAATACTTTGTCTTCTTCGCTCACCGTCTCTACACTGATTACTACTCGGACCAGATCTAAAATCTTCTCCATGTGAAAACCATACATAATATCGGTGTAAAACCTCCAAAATATAAATGATTCCAAACAACATCCTTGTTTAAAAAATGATCATTACCACATCTGACACAAGGGCAAGACATAATACCTTCTAATGGTCATCTCTTGATTTGATGCGAACTGCATGAACTCTGATAATCCTTCTTTGTATTCATGTCGTATATCTCCTGTAATTGCATCTAAACGATTGTACATCCATTCTCTAACTCTGTAAATATTATGAGGAGAAGACATTTTTTAGGGAGTTTTGCAGTCACTTTTCGTGAGTTTGAGGACTGATTGGTTGGAACTTTTTCACGGATATTTAGGCAAATTCTGACTAAATATATAGTGAACTATGTTGGAAACATTTTCCGACTAATTTCCGACAAGATAGTAGGAATTTAGTCGGAAAAGTTTTCTCAATTTAGTCGGAACGTAGTCGGAAATTTCTTAAATAATCATGTGTTATACCTAATTTTCCGACGAATCGACAAATTTGCCCCACATAATTTGACCAAACTAGGCTAATTTCCGACTAAACAATTAGTGAACCGTTGGACAGATTTTCCGACTAATTTCCGACAATGTAGTAGGGATTTAGTCGGAAACGTTTTGACAAGACGGTCAGAAATTAGTCGGAAATTCCTGTAATAATCACGTGTTATACCTACTTTTTCCGACGAAGCTGCGACAAATTTGCTGATAAAACATTGTAGGAAATTAGTCGAAAATCTCATTGATAACTTAGTCGGGAATTAGTCATAAATATTTTAAAAATCACGTCTTACACCTACTTTTAGCGACAAAATCCCGACAATGTTTCTGAAGAAATTCCGACGAAAATATTTAGTCGGAATTTAAATACTCCGACGGTTATTTCCGTCAATTTTCCGACTAATACACGTTGGTCGGAAATTTACTACTTTTCTGACCAATTTCCGACGAATATTTATTTTGTTGAAGTTTAGTCGGAATTTAGTTGGAAATTAGACAAAAACTTTCCGACTCCTTTATTAGTCGGAAATATTGGTCGGAATGTTCAATGTTTTCTTGTAGTGTATGAATTATGACACTGAATTAACAAAGAATATTGAACATCAGAGTACGTACGTACGTGGACACATAGAGTTGAAGTAGAGTACTAGACATGTAAAAGTATATATACTTACAGATATGTTTTGAGTGAAAACGTACGCATGTTGACATGTTGTTAGAAGATTAATTCCGACATCTAGGATAAATGTTTGAGCAATATATATTTCATAGATACCATATCGATATGCTTTGAAATTAGCTTCACCTTCACGTATGGTAATTTATAAAATATATCTATGATGAAAATTAACCAGAAAGTTCTTTAAAAAAAAAAAAAAAAAAAAACTGGAAAATAATCCATATAATGAAGTAAGCACATTCGTATGAAGACGTAAAAAGGATATATCACGTTCGAAAGCAGCAAAGCCAAAAGTGGTCACATGGTTTGTCGTTGTCGAATATTTTCTGTTTGGGTTGTAGAATAATTGAAATTAGAACTCTAGTATTACGTTTCCTCTAATTACGGAATTACGCAGCCCTTATCTTTTGAGAGTAGAAGAACTTCAATTAATATTACAATCCTTGCATTTTTGTGCGTGCTCGCGTTTCGTTTATTCACTTGAAAATGAAAGCTATAAGTTATAAACACAAAAAAAAAAACATTAGTAAGAGGTGAACGTATTGGTTTACTATTCTCTACAACTTCAAAGATTTGTTTTTTTGTGGGAAAGTTTTCAAAAGATATATAACAGCTAGAAGCCTAGAAATGAACATTATATTTATGGTGTTCATTATGGAAACAAAAACAGCTCTGTGGTCTAAGATTTAGAAAGCAAAGATAGTTGTAATGGATATTTTGTCCCGATATATATTATTGTACATATAGAATTAACAAATTACTACTAACAACAACAACAACAAAAAAGTTTCAGGGCAGCAATAGGAGAATTCCATGGGTCTTTGTCTACCGGATGATGGCGACCATACAAAAACATTATCGACAATGAGAATCTAGTCTTCTTTATACTACAATATATTTGTTTGTCCTAAAACTAAAATTAAATAACATCCGATGTACATGTAAGAAAGTGAAAACCAGTGTCTTTTTTTCCTTTTTTTCATTACTTAATTATTGCAACTTTCATTATCATACTGTTTAAGTTAAAAAAAAAAAAAAACGTGTGTTTATCCAAACATTGAGTTGAGACGGCGGACGATAACTTGTGAAATTTGAAAATGCAGCATATGTGAACAAATAAATTCTCACAAGTAGTCGTAAATAAATTAAATATAAACACGAATACGTATTTCATAATAAATTAATTGCTAATGTTTTTGATAAACAAACATGCATCGATAAATGATTAGTTTTGTTTTTCTTACCCCAGCTGCCATCGGTGAACCACAAGATAAAACCAATGTTGACTGAGGGTTTCTAACCTAATCAAACGGTATGGAAACCATTACAACACGCGAGTATAGATACACCTTTCCGCATATGATTATTTTTTTTCGATTTAAAACTATTTAAAAAAAAAAAGTCTGAGGATGTTGCCTTGAAAGAGTCTCTCATTGACTTGACTCTTTTCCTATATATACACATCTTTCCCACTCTCTCTTCTCCACTGTCAATTCAAATAATAATCATCTTCCTCTTCTTTCTTATCTCCGGCCGTATTTACTTGAGATCATGGCTACGCCAAACGAAGCTTCTGCTCTTTTCCTCATCAAAAAGTATCTCCTCGACGAACTCTCTCCTCTCCCTAACACCAACCAATGGATGAACGAACCGGATTTTTCAATCTTCGGCTCATCTGATCAAACCTTTTCTCAATTCGATACCAAACCGGAAATAATCGATCTCGTCACGCCCAAACCGGACATTTCTGATTTCGACTTGATGAAATCTGAAGCTCCACTTGAACCGAACGATTCCTTCACGTTCCACTCGAATCCACCTCGCGTTATTTCTCAATCCAATCGGAAACCGCCGTTGAAGATCGCGCCGCCACCGAACCGAACCAAGTGGATTCAATTCGCAACCGGGGAACCTAAACCGGAGATTCCCGTACCGGCGGTAGCAGCAGTAGCAGAGGAGAAGTGGCATTACAGAGGAGTGAGGATGAGGCCGTGGGGGAAATTCGCGGCGGAGATCCGTGACCCTAACCGTCGTGGAACTAGGGTTTGGCTCGGGACGTTCGAGACGGCGATCGAAGCGGCTAGAGCTTACGACAAAGCAGCGTTTAGACTCCGAGGATCAAAGGCGATTGTTAATTTCCCGCTTGAAGTTGGCATGTGGAATCCATGCGCTGAAGGTGGTCATGAGAACAAACGGAAGAGAGACGACGACGAGGAGGAAGTGACTGTGGTTGAGAAGGTGCCAAAGACGGAGGAGAGTCACGCCGTTAGCTGTGGCGGAGAAAACGTTGAGTCAGATTTGACGGCGATAGATGACTGGGATTTGACGGAGTTTCTGAGCATGCCGCTTTTATCGCCGTTATCTCCACACCCACCGTTTGGTTTTCCACAATTGACTGTTGTTTGAATTTTTCTTTATTTTTTTTATTTTTTAATTTTTTGTTGGGTCAGCTTTGATGTATGCTGACGTGGAACTCGAGGAAATATATTCATTTATTTGTTTCTTTTACAGTATATATTTAATAAGACTATAAATTCTTAATAAGTAAACCTTTGCCAAAAAAGAAAAAGAAAACAGAAGTAACGTCAGAACCAGTCAGTCACCTTATTAACGTGCAGCTAGCGAGACAAAAAATCCCATGAAACGGGTGAATCATATATAAAACGAATTAACACGAAGCTCCAATAAGTCTTTTGAATCACTTTTCAAAACTACCTAGTTCCCTATAAATAACTGGAGCTCTAGATGGACAGACAAGCACCAACTTCACTGATTCCATCTTTTGCTCTATCTCTAAGCCACAGACTCCATTAGCTTCTCCCTATTACTGCCCATCTTGTAGCATAAGACCAAGATAAGACTTATTATGCTACTACAGAAAACAATAGCAACACTATAGACATGTCATCACTTAACTTTAACTTTCTTTAGCTTGTAAACCGGATCTATGAAGCATGCTACAAATAAAAAAGAAAATACCACTCAAGTTACAACTCTTAATCGGGACCATGCCGTCTCAGTAGTTAGAAAACAATCCGGACCTAAAGAATGTTAATCGTGGTCCAATGGGTTATCGACTTATAATGTCAATCAAGCCTATTTTCAAAATACAAGGTGCATACTACAGATATCATCACACCCTTTTCTGGTGAAAAATCTTAGAGAATTTTTAAATAAGTTTTGATTCTAGGTTTCTATTATTTTTTCTTTAAAAAGGAAAAGAAAAGTACATTGATTGTTTTTATTTTTTACTTAAAAGTGAAGTAATAATCAACAGAAAAAACTTACAATAACATATGTTAGATATAGTATGTATTTATTTTGTCTGCTAAATCGAATTAATTAAATCGTTGTTATCTTTTTTTTTTTAGCTTTGACTTTCATGTATTTAGTTCGATACTTAAAAAGTTTTAACGAAAGAAAGCAAATCTTGAAAAAGAAAAAAAAAAAAAAAAAAAAAAGCTCCGTCCGTCCGTGTAGTTTTACTTTTCTCGATCAATTTTTTTTGTTTTTTTTGTTTTCGCAATCTCTCTCCCAAATCTCTTCTTTCTCTCACGAATCCTCGACTCTTTCAGGTAAGCTCTCTTATCGTCTATCTATCTCTCTCTCGCGCTCGATTTCTCTCATATCATCGAAATAACTCTATTAGATGAAAACACACGCACCACCCCAATTTCAATTTCGTTTCGTGGGATTTCCCGATTTGGATTTCCTTTTTGTATATATCAAATTTATTGAAACTGTGGAATCGAAATCATTGGATCTGTTCTCGTTAGCCATAGCCACCAAAAGAAGTAGTTTGACATGTGGATTGTTGTATGTTCGAATTGTTTGGAATTCTAATTTTAATTCTTGGAATCTTAGGTTGTGTGGAACAATTTTGGTTGTGATAATGAATATATGACCATATCATAATTTTTTAGTGTTGCAGATGATGATTTTAGGAAGAAAACGGATGATTGGATCGTGACTTTTTTGGAATTTTTGGGGGGAGATAATTGTGACTGGGTTTGGTGTATCCTTTTTGTTTGTAATAAAAAATAATATGTGGGTGCCTACTTTGAGCTCAAGCTCATGTTCAAGTGAGGAGAGGGAAGAGAGCAGTGGAGAACCAGCTCTTGCCCCTGTTTATCTTAATGTCTATGATCTTACTCCTGTCAACAATTACCTTTATTGGTTTGGTATCGGCATTTTTCATTCTGGAATCGAAGGTTTGCCTTTTTCTCTCTTCTCTTTGTCTACTTATTACTATATGCTTTTGAAGAGACAATATTTGAAAATAGCTGTGTTAATGTTCTAGACAAGTTATGCTTTTATTAGAAAGGGATTGTTTGTAAGACCAAGTAATGTGTTAGAGCTATGAGGATTATTTGATGGAAACCTTTTTTGATCCTTTATAACTCAGATTTTTACATGTTATGTTGTTGTTTATGATTCATTTTTTCACACAGTTGTTTTAACTTCATTGTAGCTCATGATTTGGAGTATTGCTATGGAGCTCACGAGTATCCAACGAGCGGGGTATATGAGGTAGAACCTAAGAATTGTCCAGGGTTCATCTTTAGACGGTCTGTTTTATTGGGAACTACCACCATGTCCCGTTCAGATTTCCGCTCTTACATGGAGAAGCTTTCAAGAAAATACCATGGTGACACTTACCATTTGATTGCCAAGAACTGTAACCATTTCACTGAAGAAGTATGCTCGCAGCTTACTGGAAAGCCTATTCCAGGATGGATTAATCGTCTTGCCCGAGTAGGTAAAAGATATCAAACCTTTTTACCTGTGTTATGTTACAAACGAATTGTGTCCTAAATAATATTTACTCGTGGTTTGTTGAGGTTTCAGGTTCGTTTTGTAATTGTCTTCTGCCAGAAAGCATTCAGCTTACAGCTGTTAGTGCTCCTTCAGAACGCCTTGAATTCTCCGGTATGCTCCTAATTAATATAGTGTTGTTATAACCAAAATAAATCCAACTTCTTTGTGATCAAACCAAATTTGTGAATGGCTCCTTGTGTAGATGAGGAGGAATCAAACTCAGAGGCATCTTCTCTGTCAGATGAAGAAGGATCAGAGCAGCATCTTATAAATGCAGCAGACAGAGAGATTGTGTATCTACAAAACAAACCAGTGCGACTTACCAGAGAGGAGATCCCCTGAGAACTCAACCAGCCACGACTTCCTCCTGAGACAACCCAAACCAATCATCAGAACTTGCAGGGCGAACACACTGTAACCATGGAAACTGAAAAGTAGTAATTGATATCTCGTTTTGTCACCTTAAAAGGAACTCGATTTGGTATTCTTCTCATCATCATTATAGGAATGTAAAAACGGATTCCGGATTTATGTAAAGGTGAACTTTCCAGATGTATGTTTTACAGAGATTCTTTAGCTTTGGCTATCAGTATCACAATTTCTTATTCTTTACCAAGTTGCTAAAACCTGAGCTTATTCGTAACATAGTACAATATGAAATCCAAAAGAGCTCAAATACCAAACACTAATTTTTTTTTTTTTTTTTGATCAAATACCAAACACTAATAAGGGATTTTTTTTTATATACATACTGCTTGCTATTAATCATTTAATCCACATTAATTTATATAATACTAGTATTCGGCCCGGGGTTCTATTAGGGTATGTTTTGCGTTTTTAATATATTATTTATTTGTTATGTTAATTTCTCTTCCTGTTTGGGTTTCTGTTTTCTTTTTTGTTTTTGTTGTTGTCTTTTTTTGATTATTTTTTTTTAAAAATTTCTGGTCTTTGCATTGAGTACATTATAGTGAAATTTATAAAAAAATAATTTTAAATTATATTGTATTTCTTTACAAAATTGGTTTAGCTTTAACTTTAATTTAATTTCATAAGTTTATATTCAATAATGAATGTTGATTTGTGGATGTAGTTGATTTTGGTCCATTTTTAAAATTTTCGTGTCATTCGTTAGTTAGATTGTTTATTGCATTTTTCTATATGTGGTTGCAGTTTTTTGTTTTTTTTTTGGTAGGTATATAATAAAATGTGTGAGGATTGTTTCTGAATACTTTAGTGATTGTGTTACGTTTTTATTGGGTGAGTAATTTGCTTCAAAGTTTTAAAATTACTTACATTAGGTTGTTTACTGCGTTAATTTTGTGTGGCATCGATTGGGCCCAATTATCACTTTAGGCCTTAAACTCTTGGGGTATATTGGGGTATATTGGGTCAATTGATGCTGAACAATTTTTTTTTCCCTATGTTTGGGTGATTTCGTCTTGGCTTCGCATCCCTAGTGGGTAATTGGTTCTCCCTTGGTTATTTCGTTGAACGTTAGTGTTAATTGGAGTTCTATTTTTAAAAAATTTAAATGTGTAATCTTCCTTTGATTCTCTAATTGATTAATCAATTCATTTTTTGGTTGCTGTAATTTTAGATTCATAAGGCCCATGTGTGCTTTTGTTTGGATTGAATGTGATTTGTGTTGTGCTCTATTTTAATTTTGAGTTTTTTTATTTGGTTTTGTTTGCATTGGTATTGATTTTCAAATTGTACTGTTGTTGCTCTTATTTAAATGTTTTGGGGAGGTTTTGTTCGGCTCGATTTGATTTACAGACATTGATGTTCTAGGGTGAACTAAATGTAGAACTCTAATTTGAGCATCAGTTTGGTGTAGTAATAGTGTCAGCATCTCTTACCTTCTTTATGTTTGGTGCTATTTGTGTCAATGACCGCCAAATTAGATTGATTTTGTTTTAGTTTTGTTATCTTGGTGCTATTCAGGATGCATATCGATCTCGATTAATTTACGGCGCCGGGGGATAAATTGTGATGTTGTTTGCACGCGGTGTGGGATGGAGGCGGAAGATATTAACCATGCCATTTTTTGTGTCCGCCGGCCCGACAGGTTTGGGCCTTGGCCCATGTCCATGTGGGACCACATCTTTTCCCGACGGGGTCCGTGTATGCTAATATGGATCACTTCCTAGACCCGAAAGGTCTGGGTTCGCATGTCTCAGCTTTTCCTTGGCTGATGTGGTATATTTGGAAAGCTAGGAACTCCCGGGTTTTCGAGAACAAGGACGAACGCCCGGACGTGGTCGTCAGGGTGGCGGAGGGTCACTAACTTGGCAGGAAGCTCAGGTAGAAGTCGAGGGGGAGGAGGTTGCCACCACCCCTCCACGAATTTTACCTGGGACTCGCATGGGAATACCAATCCCTCGGGATTTTACGGATCACAGGTGTTATGTGGATGGTTCCTGGAAGGCAACAGATGTTTTTGCGGGTGCAGGCTGGTGTTGTCTCTCGCCACAAAGCTCGACTCCGCTGATGGGAGCGACAAATTTCCGGCGAAGTTTATCCCCTCTACATGCTGAGGTCGAAGCTCTCCTCTGGGTGATGCGCTGCATGATAGGACACGACTTCCGGGATGTGATTTTCCTTACCGACTGCTCAGACATGGTGAAGATGGTGTCTTCTCCTACTGATTGGCCAGCTTTTGCAACATACCTCGACGACATTCAGATGGACAGGGCGGAGTTTTCTTCCTTCTCTCTGATTTATACCCCGCGACAAGCTAATGTACGAGCGGATTCTTTAGCACGCCAAGCGCGTGTATCTCCGCATCATGTTCTATTTGTAGGTGACTTTCCTCTAAATTGGCTCGTTTGAGTTGATTTCCTTTGTTGACAAATATATAAATAATATATATATATCTTGTGCCTGTGTTTTGGTTCTTTTTATCCTCCATTTTAATCGGTATTCTCTTATGTATTTTTGTATCCCTGCTTTTCTTAGCTGTTTTTTTCTTTGAAGTTCTTCTTCCTGCATAACAATTTAATTTCTTAAAGGTATTCTTGTGGCCACAAGAAGATTGTGCACTCTGGCTTATGGTGTAGTCCAAGAAGATTATGTGTATTGGTGTAGTGAAAGCGTATAACCATTGTCTCATTTCTTGAAGGTAAATACTACTTTGCTAATATCTTTCTCCTGGTGGTCATAATTGTTCCAATTCTCTGTTTGAGTTGTTTTGTGGCAAAATTCTGGAATATATTTTGATCTTCTTGTGATGCTACGCTTGGGTTTTGATATAATTTTTTCCCATCATTGATTTTTTTTCAAGACTTTTAGTTAGGACCCATCCATAAATAAAAAGAAATAGAACTGGTAAACAACTCGAACATTGTAAATATATGAAATTATTAAAGGATGATAACATTGGGAAACTTTATTGTTGGTCCTTAAGCTAAAAGAAGAAGACAAACTTGATCATTTGTTTGAAGTAGTAGCATTGTCCACATCTATTTTCCATGTAATTGATGCTACAGATGATGTTTGGTTGAGCTTCTGCCAATGTAGTGTAGTAGGATTGTAGTTTTGGTACACTGACTTTGTGTAACAACTTCTTGTTATCTTTTCAGCATTGATCACCCTTTGCTTTGTTTTCTTTCCAGCCTAGCTTATCCAGCCATAATTTTCCTTCCACTGTGTCACCCCTGCACAACTTCACAATTCTTAAAGGTAAATACCATTTTCGTAACTACCTTCTCTGTCTTTTTCAAGTGTTCTAACCCTTGTTCTGTGTTGTTCTTTGTGAAAATACTCCTAGATTCCTTTGATGTAGTGTGTCTCCACATTTCCACTTGCAATACATTTTACTATGAGGTCTTGGTATTTGCTTATTGCTGCTTTTGGATTCATGGCTAGTGGCCTTAAGTTGATGTTCTTGTAAACTCGATGATCTTGTGCGGGCTTTTCTAGGTCGGATGATGCTTGCATAAGATCTCTGAACACGTCGTTTGGTAGTTTTTCAAGGGAGTAGGGTGGATTTCGTTGCATTTTTGCGAAGTTGAAGAGTATATTTTTTTGTGTTTTCTGTGGCGTGCTTCATAGTGTGGAAGTGTGTTTTGCAGTTACGTTTATGGGTGTTTAAAATATAACTCTTGGCCTCCCATTATTTAGTTTTAACTGGACCTTTGATGTTGAGGTGGTAATGAGTTTTGTCTGTTACCTTCTTAATCATTAATTTAGGACATCATTGTTTGAGTTATTTTTGTTGGGTGGGGATTGTTTTTAATGTTGGTGTCCTTCTATATTTTGTAATGTTTTAAATTATGAACAATTAGAAGGTTTATTATAAAAATTTGAATGATAAGACATATTTCGTACAAGTGAAACCCACTTTTTTGGATTCTTTAGGTGTCTAAAATACTATTTGTTATTTATATGTATGATAAGAAAGTGGTGTAACTGAATAATTTTTTTGATTGTTATAAACATTAATAATGTTGTTAAGCGGCCGCTCGGGCAACAATGATATATCCGCAACCTTCAGTCAGAGGATACAAAAATTTCCAACGATATTTCATGTGTGGATCAAGATTGCCAAACAGTTTCCCTCCAATGCCTATCCCTAATTTCATGGTGCCACAAACATTTAGTCCAGCACTATACCCATATGCTCCTCCTGTCGGCCTCCACCCTAGTTATAGTTGATGACGAAACAACGTTTGGTGGTGATAGGTTATTAAATCGAGTTTGTAAATCATCACCTCACAAATTAAAACCTTGTTTCAGAAACCTACGTTCCTCTTTACATTGTGCCAAAGAAACATAGATAGGTTTGTTTCCCACCATCTTCCCATCCATCTTGAGCATCTATGTTAAAAATAATAATGAAGATAATAATAATTAGACGTGAGTTTCTTGATTGAAAAAGCAACACTAAAAAACCATGTTTACAAACTTACAGCTTGAGAAGCTTCCTCGCTCGTTGAGAACTCAACAAACCCAACACCTTTGCTCATACGATTGGAATGGACCATAACCTAAAAAATTCATATGTTAAATTCATAAGTCAAATAAGAAAATTTACTAAGAGATTGCATACGTACCTTGCAGGAAGTGATGGTTCCAAACTCAGAAGATAATTCTTAAAGCTTTTTGTCATCAACAGAATCCGCAAGATTTTTCACATAAAGATTCAACCCTTTACTTGTTCTCACATCCCGTTCTGTTTTCTCTACTTTGAATTTGGCTTTCAAATCCTCAACTCTATTATTTTTCCTCTGAGCCCTCCCTCCCTCCCTTCCGTTTCGATATGCTTTTCTGGAACCTACTTGGCCCATAAGATCTAATGTGCGACCAAAAACAGGTGTCAACAAGAAATCATTTGGCTTAAAGATCTAAATTGATAAGAATAACTACTACGCTAATTTATTTATAATACAAAAGGAGAAGGCATACGACTATAAACTAATGTAGGCTTGCATTTGAAACTACTGTATTTAACTGATGTTCAAGTTAGATGCAGGCAAATCATGTTTTCAGTTTTTTTTTCAAAAATTGACATCATTTTTTTTCCAAAATAAGACAACTTATCAAAGATAGTTTATGAAATTAAAACTTTAGAGAGATGGACTAAATATTAAAAGAGTGAAATACAAAAAGAGTGAAAAACGTGGACAAACCTGGGAGATCTGTATTGGTGTTTGCAACAGAGATCAACTGATCATGAGTCTGAAACCAAAAAAACTCATTCGGAAAAAGACAGGGAGAGTCGTCAACCTCATCTAAAACAGTGGAAGGTGTGAAGCGTATAGAGAAAGGAGAATCAGTGAGCTTAAAACAGTTGTTGCTTCATGAGTTGGCCTCCTTTTTTGGCATTGCGGACAGACCAGTGACGGAGCATTCATTCTTCCGACGATCTGTTGGTGAAGACGGCCAGCTTTGAGATTAGCGAATGAAACGACAGTGGAATTCATGTTAGTCAGAGAAGAATTCAAAAACCAAGTTAAATCTAAGCAGGAGATAAGATAATATAAGTCTGCAACTTACGCGAATTGAAGAAAGAGTAGTGGGTCGTGAATTAAAAGAGAGAGCATTGAACGGCATGAATTTCCGTTATGGACTGAGCCGTTACTATGGAGATGGAAAACAGGGAAGGCAATGAGAGGGAGTGGCGAACATTAATTTCAATTCTATGCATTAAAGCTTTAGTAAGTAAAACGGGAAGAACAAAGAATGAAGAAGGGGATGACGGTTAATGTTGGCGATCGTAAGACAGCGGAGTGGAGTTTGGGAAAGGGTATGTTTATTAGGGCAAATACAACACCTGTAAATTATAAGAAATTTGGGCCGTCAAAGAGATTTGGGCCAAATAAAATAAGGAATGGTTAGTGGATAATTTTGAAAATATGACGTAGTTAAATAGAAAGAGACGCTGACGTGGCTGCACCAGAAGTAAGGAAAGTGCACTTTATATATATAGATGATGATTACTAGCTTCTAGCTTTAATAAAACTAAGAATTTATGGTGATGAATCTTGTTTGGTATTTTTAAAATTAAACATGTCCCTATGTATTCCTTCTGTTTCACAAAGAGTGTCATTTTGACACATTGCACATAAATTAAAAAAAAACTTGAATTATACATATATGCCCCTATTTAATGAGTAATTTATCATTTAAATTTAATAAGAACAGTTTTGGGTTAATGGTAAATTTGAAAATTTAATATAAAAAATTGCATTGTAAATACAAAGTGACAGTTTTTGTGAAACAAAGAAAAAGTTCCCGAATAACATTCTTTGTGAAACAGAGAGAGTATTAAGTATCATATTCATTTTTATTTTAAAAACATTGCTTGTAATATATCAAATATTTTGACATAAAAAAAAGAAATAAATCTGCCAGTAAGTAATATATATATATATATATATGTGGTTTTAGTTAAATACAAACTATATATATATATTGCCAAGTGAAGAAAACACAACTCAGCAATTCTTTTGTTTTAAAGACACGGAGTCCCATTTAATTTTGGATTCCATATAAGGGGAGAAAAGAAAACGTTTTGACTCTAGAGAGAGAGATATTGACAAAGAAAGACCAAAAGAAAAAGAAAAAGAAAAAACGGAATACTCCGGCGAAGATTGAGAGAGACTCTCAATTATACATGGAGAAATGTTTCCGACGGTCTGTTCTCCTTCACACGGTGATCGCCGCCGTATTCTTAGCTTTTGTTCCGGTTTCAACCTCTATTCCCTTCATACTCTTTCATGGTAATTAACGATTTCTCCTCATCTGTTTTATTCATTCGATAGTTTAATAAAACACATTGAAGTAAAAAGTTAATATATAATTTTAATTAAAAAAAAAAAAAAAAACAGGAATTGGAGATAAATGTTCTGGTGGAGTAAGTAACTTCACGCAACTTTTAAGCAACCTCTCTGGCTCTCCTGGTTCTTGCTTGTAAATCCAACTACTAAACACTACTACGTTACTTGTTTGGTTATGTGTTTTTTTTTTTTTTTTAAATCTTGTAAATCAAATTTGTAGAGAAATAGGAAACGGAGAACATGACTCATGGTTCATGCCATTGATTAAGCAAACTAGCTTAGCGTGTGAGAAAGTGAAGCAGATGAAAGAGTTGAGTCAAGGCTACAACATTGTTGCACAGTCTCAAGGAAACTTAGTTGCTAGAGGACTTATCGAGTTTTGCGACAATGCTCCTCCTGTCATCAACTATGTCTCCTTAGGAGGTCCTCATGCTGGCATTGCTGCAATCCCCAAGTGTTCTGTATAGCTTTTTTCATCTATTTATTTTTTATTATTTCTTTGATCTTAGTGAGTAAATTAATTAACGCAACGGTGGTTTAATGATATGTGTGTTCGTTCTGTTGTCAAAGTCTGGTCCACTATGTGCTATGGCTGAAGCCTTGTTGAAGTCAGCCATTTATAACGACTTCATTCAAGTAACACTCTTATATCTCTATATATATCTCTCTCTCTAGGATCATAACCTTTTAATGATGATTTGATTAATTTATGGCTATGCAGGATCATCTTGCTCCCAGTGGTTTTGTCAAGATTCCTGGTGTAAGTTAATCACTTAAACCAAATCAAATTAATTAATTCATAATCCATTCCAGTTTTTCATCACAAGATATGGTTTGGTTTTATTAGCAAATCTCAAAGTATTTGGCACACTCAAAGTATCTACCAAAGCTTAACAATGAGAGACCTGACGAAAGAAACTCCACTTTCAAAGACCGATTCGCCAGCTTACACAACTTGGTTCTTATCATGGTATACTAACTTCCTCCTTTCTTCAACTCAGAATTTTTTTTTTACATTGTTTTTTTTATTGTTCTGTTTTTTCTTGTACTGATTTCCTAAACAGTTCCAAAATGATACAACATTAACCCCTAAAGAAACTGCTTGGTTTGGATATTATCAAGATGGAGGATTCGATACTCTTTTGTCAACACAACAGGTGAATTTATCTAACTTCTATTTAGGTTTCATTGATCTTTTGTTTTCTAGAAATCTAAATTTGTATGCATTCTTCGTCAGACAAAGTTATACAAAGAAGATTGGATTGGTCTGAAAGCATTGGATGTTGCCGGAAAAGTGAAGTTTGAAAGTGTCTTAGGGGACCACCTCGATATATCGGATGAGGAGGTTGTGGAATATGTTGTGCCTTACTTGATGCAAAACGAAGAATGTGAATTTCTTTCTCATAACCTAACATGTGACTATTGTGAGAGCTACTGAAAAATTTTAGGGGGGCCTTATTCAATTTAATAGTTTTCTAAAATCCAAGTCTAATTTCTTTGGTTTTGATAAATTTTTTTTTTTTTTTTTTGGTTAGATGATTTAACTTAAATCAGTGGGTTTGACGATATGTTATTATGACACATTAACAAATGTTATAAATGAAATCAGATGTTGTTCAAGAGTTTTGAATTCTTTTACAGACTTTAAAATATTGTTCATTATTTTACATAGGTAAATAGCAAAATATAGATAAGAGAATCTTATATTATTTACTCAAATGGTTTTTGAGATTCACCAAAATTAGTTTATATCTATTGCAATTTACTCCAACGTTTAATTGTTAGATGACACCAAAATTTACAATTTAGAAAGTACTTTGGCATATTTTACAAGCATATGTAGATAATCTTTTCGAATTTTATAAATGATTTTTTCAAGTCACTGGTGGACAAAGAAAAAGAAGAATTTAGATGAGTAGTTCAGTAGATACACAACACCAACCACCAAGTAATAAAATTTTCTTCCATTTATGACTAAAGCACAACAAATTAGCTAAATCTGTACCAAACGTAACCTTATTGCCTTCTTGCTTCTTGTGGTCAAGATACTCTTTTTGTGTGTAAAGAAAGGTACTCTTCCGCTGAGTAGTGCTAGCTCCATGGAGAAGAGTTTCCAACGATCTGTTCTCCTTGTGACCTTGTCTCTCTTCTTCATTCCGGTTTCAATCTCAGTTCCATTCATTCTGTTTCACGGTGATCAACAATCCTTCTTCTTCCTCCTCTTTCCTTTTTTTTTAATCTGACATATTGATTGAAACAGGAATTAGAGATCAATGCTCCAATGATGGAGTCAGCAGCTTCACGCAGCTCCTTAGCAACCTCTCTAGCTCCCCTGGATCTTGCTTGTAACCAACCCCAACCCTTTCCATCTTCTTGTCTTGTTTTAACCTGGCAAAAAGGCTTATTGCTCTCTTTTTACGTGTGCCTTATTGTAGAGAAATAGGAAATGGAAATCAAGATTCCGTGTCTATGCCGCTTACGCAACAAGCAAATATAGCGTGTGAGAAAGTTAAAAAGATGAAAGAGTTGAGTCATGGTTATAACATTGTTGCACAGTCTCAAGGTAACTTAGTCGCTAGAGGCCTAATAGAGTTCTGTGACAATGCTCCACCAGTCTTCAACTATATATCTTTAGGAGGTCCTCACGCTGGCATATCCGACATCCCTAAGTGTACTGTGAGTTCTCTTTCAACTTCTTTTTGACTATGTATCTTATAACCACAATCCCAATGACAATAACAACAACAATGGTGTTCTCTATTCTTAAAGTCTCCAATTTGCAAGTTGCTGAAAACAAGGGTCTACACCGACTACATTCAAGTACACTTTCTCTCTTCTTCTCTAATCAAGGTTCAGAAACTTTGAGCATTACTAATACACATCACTAACTACTCCGCTAATGACTCTCCAGGATCATATTGCTCCAAGTGGTTATATCAAGATCCCTACCGTAAACTCAAAACCCTTATCTTTCTAATCCTAAAATCATATCCTATTAGATAAATACTTCAATCAAGAGAGCTATGTGTTCTGTTTCTCAGGAAATGTCAAAGTATTTGGAACACTCCAAGTATTTGCCAAAACTCAACAACGAGAGACCTAACAAGAGGAACCCCACTTTTAAAGACCGGTTCACTAGCTTGCACAACTTGGTCCTCGTCATGGTGCCTCTCTTTCTTAAACAACCAAAATCTTGAACAACATTGTTGATTAGCCTCGTTAATTTTATTTTCTTCATTTCCTAAACAGTTCCAGGGTGACACTGTGGTGATTCCTAAAGAAAGTTCTTGGTTCGGATATTACCCGGATGGAGCTTCCACACCTCTTTTGTCTCCTCAACAGGTGAACCTTGATCATCATCACCATGTAATATTTTTTTTTCCCTGATCATCAATCACTAGTTTCTAACTGTATATATTCTTCTCCAGACAAAGCTCTATACTGAAGACTGGATCGGTCTGAAAACCTTGGATGCTGCCGGAAAAGTTAAGTTTGTCAGTGTCCCTGGCGAGCACCTCAGAATGGCGCAAGATGAAGTTGTAAAATACGTCGTGCCTTACCTCAAGAACCAGCCTGCATTTTTCTTCTGAAGGCAGATATAACCGCATGGCAATGGACTATGGAGGCGACACTGCATCCATGAATGAGACTTCATTGCTATGCTCTCGCCAAATCAATGCTTAAAGTTAAAGTGATCAAGAACTTTAGAGATAAACAAATACAAAAGCTTCATCATGTACTACCGCTAGAGGCTACCTATTCTCACTTTTAACGATACATGGAATTCAAGAAAACTCGATCATGTTTATGAGATGAGGAAACTGTGCTTCAATAAGTCAACCAATCTCTACATGAGAAACGTTCAACCTGATTCTTTTTTCAAGATCAAAAACCTCTAATCAAAGTTTTATTAGTTAAATTATTCAGGATCATATTGCTCATAGTGGTTATGACAAGATCCGTGGTGTAATTAAGCTAGTTACTGAACCAAAATCGATTCGGGTTTTCGACACAATGGTTTGGTTTTCTAAGTAAATGTCAAAGTATTTGGAACATGCAAAGGATAGATCTACCAAAGGTCCAAAGCTTAACAACTTAGAGACCTAACGAAAGAACTCCCACCTTGAAAGACACCGATTCACCAACTTTTTTTCTTGTCATGGTATTATTGTAGTGTCTTCTTTCATCATCAATCTACATACAGTTCGGATTCGACTCCAAATTGAAGGTTATAGCTCATATTCAGATATTGAAAATCATGTTTTTCCTAGCTAGCTTCTTATCATGTTTTTCTTCTAATTAATTCCTAACCAGTTCAAGAACGATACAACAGTTGATCCCGACAGCAACTTCTTGGTTTGGGTATTATCTAAAGGTAAGATTCCGTACTCCTTTGTCAACTCAACAGGTGAAATTCTCTAAATTTCAATTTTTTTTATCAATCATTTTTCTTCAAGAAATCTAACTATGTAAATTATTCACCAGACAAAGCTACACAGAGAGAACTAGATAGGATTTTTATCAGTTATATTTGAGAGAAGAAGAAGAACCCTAGGATTTTTATTTTTTCCCCAAATCAAATTCATTTAATTGGGACTTAGATACCTTATAGGTTTATAAAGGTAAATTATGTGTTATAACTGAGTATTGTTGTGGGATCAGTTGGTTAAGTCCTATGCTGTTTGTATCAGAGTACGTGGGTTCTCCCTGCGGGAGTGGGGATTTTCATTATTTTTTTCGATTTCGATGGATGCTACCTTAGGGTTATATTAATAAGTTTGTATGATTTTTTTGAGAATTGTTGTGGGATAAACTGGTTACGTGCTATGTTAAACATGGAAGAGGTTATGGGTTCGAACCACCATTGTGTGGATATTCCACAATTTTTTTTCGAAGAAAACAAAACGACGTCGTTTTTGCATTTTCGATGACAGTCAATACAGACGTGGATTCTGAGTCAGCATCTCTAACGGTTGACTTAATTCCGTTAACGTGGACTGTGAAATTGGCTCAATTTTGTGAGTATAGGTATGAAATTTGAAATGTCTTAGGGTACATGTATAAATTGGCACTCTTTATTTGTACGTAGCAATTCGCACTTTCGGAGTGTGTACGAGTATGAAATGACCCTTTTCCCTGTTGGACACTGTCAAAATCTATGTTATTAAATAATTGATTTTAATTTATTTATTTTGTCTAAATGATAATGTTATTTATTCAATTTCTTCTCTAATTGAAATCGGACGTTATAGGTTTAGTGATTTATTTTTGCATTTCAAAATCCACAAATGAAAAAAAACCTAAAAATAATGAATCCAAAATTAAACCTTATTATTAAAAAATAAAGGAAAATTGGAAATAATGGATCACTAAAAAAAATTGTCTATCTACACTTTTTTTTAAAATGGTCATTTTTATCTAAAATACCCATAGAAATTGAAAAACGCAAATTTAACAAGTTTTAAAATATGAAATATAGGAAAATAAGTAGATATACGATAATAGAGGTAATATAATTTTTTTCAAAAAAAAAAAAAAATGTGTAAGTTGTTTTTTTTATGGATAAAATTTGATATAAAATATTTAGAAAACGTTTTCTGCTGTTCTAAAAATTTAAGATGATAGGTTCTAACATTTTGTACATGTTATACTAAATTCATGAATAGTTTCTGTTCTAAATAGTTTAGGGGCCCGAAATTTTGAATTCTACAAAATTCAGAATTTGTATTCTACGGTTACTCTATGTTCTAAACATTTTAGTATAATCTTTCTACGGTTTACTCTATGCTCTAAAATCGTTAGAATATGTTTTATTCTTTTTACTCTATCTCTGAGAAAATTAGTTGACATCTACTACCAAAAGTAGATTGTATACTCGGAATCTTTTAGTGATAGTGATTGCTAAATATAGAAAGTGAATATTTAGAATAGGAAACTGAATATTTATCTAATAATTAGGTAAGATCGTATATATTTGTTAAGATTGTGTTCTACGAAATTTAGAAAAAGTTACATATCGATTGTAAAAAATTTTAAAACAACCCTAATCGTTTAGTGCACTAGTTTATGGTGTGTAAAACCGTTTTCTCTCATTTCTTTTCACCATTTTTGAGCCATGGCAATGCACATCTATGTTAAGAGTGGTGTGTGGAGATTGTTTGACCATCATGAGTGGAGATTTATTATTGATGAAGAAAATCGTGGAAGATTACTAACTTTGGAATCGAGTACTACACATGAAGAATTGAAGATTATGGTTTCAGAAGCCTATGGAATAGAGCCTAGTATGGTTGATATGGAGCTAAGTTTTTTACCCATAGATCTCACTGCTGATTGTCCTCCTGTGGTTCTGTTGAATAATAGTCAGGTTACAAATTTTCTTTCATATACTATAAAAGAAGAAAACAATAAATGTGTGTGTAACATTCAAAGGTGGTGTTGAGGATGTTGGAAGCAAAGTCATACTGGATTTGAATAAAGAACCAAGGGTTTCAAGTGATGAAGATGGTGATGGTAGACCGAATGAAAACCTAGCTTCATTTGTGGTTACTGATGATGCCAAACGGAAGGATGTGTTAGGGAAAAAAACTTCCGACGTAAACACCGGTTTTGGTGTTGGAACGTCGTTGAAAGGTGTGAGTGTAAGGAAGGGTCAATAAAAGCAATGAAGTGTTACAAGCAACAATGGAATTGTATGCGATGAGGTACAGCTGTGACTACAGGGTTACAAAATCTGATACAAAATTCTGGTGTAATTGCAAATGGAGTCTTCGTGTTGAGTGTTTAAATGGGTATACGTATTTCAAAATCAACAAGTTTGTGGGTCTCCATACTTGTGCTCCTTCAAAGAAGAAGAAATTTTGTAGGACACCTTCAGCTAAAACAATTGGACATATCATTATGCAGAATTTTGTAGGTCGATTTTAGGTTTCTTAAAATTTGGGATTTATGTGTTTCATTGTAAAGAATCAGGTTAAGTTAATAATTTATGATTAGCTCTCAAACCAAATAAAAGAAGACGGTTTGGTTTTAAACGAAATAAAAGAAAGTTCGGTTTGGTATTAAACGAAATTAAAGAAAGTCCGGTTTGGTATTAAACCAGACTTAAAAGTATGTTTATTGGTTTGATAGACTTGGTGAAGAAACCATCGACATACTAAAAAGATGAAACCAAAGTCATATCAATATTAAGCTAAAAATAAAAATAACCAAAGTCGTAAAATGTGTCAAACTAAAGACATACTAAAAAGATGAAACAAATCAATAAATTTCGATACTATGAGACTCAAACTTTGGAGGGACATAGTTCTTCATACGCTCAAGTAATAGTAGATCCTTTGCAGCTTCCCATAGATCGACAGCAATCTTCCAACGCGCATATTTGATGTTCTCATCGGTCATCAAATCCAAACTTAGAGATTGCATATGACACTCGATGTATTTCAATGCATAGACCCCCGCAATCGCTCTGCGACTTATTCAACTCGGACAGCACCTTCATGTCTATGAATTCATATTGTGTCAATAGAGATGCTTTTCCGTTCACCTTTGCATTAATTTCTTTCAAAATCCTTGGGATGCACGTTACGAAACACTCGACATGCCTTCTATTCTTGTGTCCAGCACAGTCGAAGACTTCAACAGTTCTTAAGACGAAGTTAACGCAAACAGAAATCCAGTGGTTGTCGTTGACGCAAATCGGAGCGTATATCCTGTCAACATGTTTTCCTGTCTTTCCGTGAGAAGGAAACTCACCATTAGCATAATCGAGAAGTCTACTATCCCATTTGTGCTGCCGTTTTGTTGTTAAGTACTTGGTGTATTCCACTTTGATTCTCTCACCGAACATGCAATTCATGAAATCCACACGGTCTGACTTCATTAGACCTAAAGATGTTTTCTCCCGGAAAATAAATACATCATCGCATCCATTTCCTTGAAAACAAATAAAAGTGAAATTTTAATTTAACGATGGTAAAATAATGAACAAATTAAGTATTGAAAAAATTAAGTTTATACTTACTTGATTGTGCAGCCACTTGTGTTGAGAAATGACACGATCAAGCAATTCATGATTAATTACCGATGGACCCAACTTCAGTTGCTCGTAATTGTGAAACAAATAGTAATTAGTAAGCTAAAAATTTTAAAATCTGGACAATTATAAAATCAATGCTTAGAATAAAAATTAGAAGACGTACCCAAGATTCCTTTGCCATGCTTCCAAAGCATTCCATCTAACATCAGATACAAAAACCAAATCAGCATCTTCCTCATATTTTTCCGCATCTATAGGATCAACATCGGGTACACATGGTTTTTTTGCGAAAGATGTCCTAATGTTTTCTCTAAGAAATTTGGAGTTCTTAATAAATCTTGACTGTCAATGTTAAGGTCTATGGCACCCGATTTGGTAAACAAATCATCGAAAAGAATGTTGTCTTCCTGTCGATGAAAAGATCAAACAGAGTTTAATGTTTACAAACAAATACATCCAAAAAAAATTTAATGTTTACAATACAATACATAAGTTCACCAACACAATTACAATACATAAGTTTACAATTAGCCGATTGTTGATCAAAAAAATTATATAGCTGAATGTTTACAAATATAAAAAACATAGCCGATTTCCAAACCAAGTTTTACCAAGTTACTTTTTACTTACCAAACTCTTTGGTTGAACAATTGGTGAGTTCCCATGTGTCAAAAAAAAAAAAGAATCAATTAGAAATTTGTAAGGCACCATTACATATACAACACCAAAGCATACATATTATTTATTGACTTACCAGCTCTTTTGTTTTTTTGGATTGTGGTGTGGCTTGTTTCGAGGTTGATGCAAGAGTGGATAGTATCTCCTTCACTTGTGATACATCCTCCTACATCTTCTTCAATCGCTGGCCTATTTCTTCCTTAAAAGGTTTGAAAGAAGCTTCAAACATACCTTTAATGAATGACTTCATTTCTTCATCAAAACCATGAGTGGTTGCGGCTCGCTGACATAGGAGTTGCATTTTTCGAGTCTCTGCACCATGATCAATGTGCTTTGTCTTTCTCTTCTTTGTGCTTGATGCTCTCACATTTGCATCTTGCTTCTTCTCGCTACTCTTCAACCCAGAAAGATGATTGTCTCCATCACTTTCCTTTTCAACATGATCATCTTCGTCAGCCAAAGCATCCTTTATCTTCTCTTCATCAACATCATCAATTTCAACATATCCCCACACATGGTCTCTATTCCCTATGCAGTTGTAGTACAAAGGGTTATCAATCCAAATGGTTGTTAATTGCTAGCAGGAAGGATATGATCAGAACAATACAAGTCAAGCCAAGCAAATAGGTTTTTGTTCTAACAATCCTAAACAAATAAAAGAAAGAATATAAACAAGAAACCACACGACCTAAGCACTCGATGCAAGCATTCAAGTACATGATTGGGTGGGGTGATCGAGTATGCAAGTGAGATACGAACAGCTCGAGGTATTACTCGATGCAGGTTATTGTGTACCTGATCGGGTAAGGGATCGAGTAATGAAAGAAAATGCAAGCAATTAAAATACAAAAGCTTATAAGGATGGGGTAATTGAATTCTAAGCATTCTTCAATACAGATGCCTTACATGCCTCAAGCAAATATTTCCTAGACAATGAATCTCTAAATCTTGTTACCACACTCTCGCACTAGAAACAATCAACCTTGAATCACTTCCCTACCCAACTCTCTAATTTACATGTTTTTATCATCATTTTTTGTCCATATTTTGTATGCTATGACACACACATATACAAATCTGATCTTGTCTTCAGGTTCCCACTTGGGAACTTCTAGTAGGTGAACATCTATCAACCTCTTAATTTTCGTCTCCCCATCTCTCTTCAGTAATCTCGCCCAAAACCCTTTGTCCTCTTTCCAACTGTCTTCTTTCCAAGTCTTCAAATCTAAGCTGAAATCATCTTCGTATTTGAGTCCAGTGACTGCATAATACTCTTGCATCGAAAATCTCATTGGCTTCCTTCCAAACACAAACCAGAGTTCATGTTTCTTATCACATGATGCTGTGTATCAAACGCGCAGAGTATCCTAGACCATTTTCGTAGATGGCAAACACATTTGCAAAAACAGGATCACTCTTCACTTTCTCGTACTCGGTTGGCAAAGCATTCTTGATTCTTATCATGATAGACATTCTGCAGCTATTGTTTATCTGCTTCAGTTGTGGTTCATCACCATATTTGAATAGACGTTTAGGATACTTCTTTTCAACGCCTGAACAAAACAATTAACCACAATTAAATCAAACAAAACGATAAGAGTTGTTAAGTATAGCTCGCATGACAAGAATCACAATTATACATGAATTAATTTATTATTTCAAAATATATGAAAGTACCTTCGTTTATCATCCCGATTGATCCTGATTTTTCATCCATGTAGAAAAAGCAAATTTTCGAAGTGCACCTGACATGTCAAATAAAAACTTATTACAATCAAAGAACCAAGAAACCAAACATGATGATGATTCAACTACTTAAGATAAAAATTCAAGAGCATAAGAAATTCAACTAGTTAAGATAAAAACACAAAATGAAAACAAGAACATGAAGAACGAATGTAAAATCAAGAGCATAAGAAATCTATATGCAATTAAAATTCAGAAATTTAAAACTAACTAAATTGAGATTTCTAAAACTAGAAAAAATCTAGATGTCTTTTAAAATTCAGGAATTTGATTACCCGATTGACCGATTTGGTAAAATTTAGGAATTGACCCATTTAACATTCAGACTTTTCACTTAAAGTTATCGACTAAAGAACAGACATGGAGGAAGAAGGAATGTCAAATCAAGAGTATAACAAATCAACATGCAATTAAAATTGAGACTTTTAAAACTAGCGAAATCAATATGAGAAATATGCTGTGAAGAGAAGCAAACGAAATTGAGCTATTAGTGAACTATTCTTATGAAATTGAGCGATTAGTGACATTAAGCGATTAGCTTTTAAATCTAAAAATTGATGATTCACAATAACAAGAGGAAGACAAATCAAAAGGAGGAAGAAACAAGATAAAGCTTTGCCCAGATAATAAGGTAAAAAATTACACCTCCGTCGATGAATCGCGACAACAAGACGAGGAACCCCGTCACCGCCGCTGTCGATATCACCGAAGTTTGTTTTTTTTTTTTTTTTTACGATTTGTTAAAACAAGAAAGAAGATAAAGGAAAAAGGGTTTTGACTATTGATGAAAACCGAAGCCTCTCTTCCAATAAGAGGTTTAGTGTTTTGTTATGTTGAAGACATATTTGATGAAAATCGAAGTCTCTCTTCCAGTAAAAAGTTTACCAGAATTGGAAATAAACTTACCGATTTAAAATACATTTTTTACAAAAAAACTTTCTATTTTTTGGTTTTTTAAGTTTTTTTATAAATTAAGGGTAAAACTGGGTTTTGATTATTATAAAAACTATATGACCAAACCTACAAAAAAAAAAAAGTGTATATGGACATTTTTTCAAAAAAATGTTCTTTTTTTCCAATTTCCCCAAAAATAAAAGACGGATTTTCAAATCCTGTATAGATTTTGAGGGAGGTATTCAATTTGATAATTTAGAAGATTCTATAGTATTTTTAAAATCACTTGTTATTCAATTGATGATTCTAACAAATCTTTTGAAATATTATGTTATTCAATTTGAAATTTATGTAAAATCATTTAAAATAATCTAAAATCTTTTGTTATTCAATTATGGATTTATAAAACTTACTTTGAAATATAGTGTTATTCAAAATATCACAACTTGCTTAAAATGATTTTGCAAGACTTTTTGTTTGTTTTTTAGTTGACAATATGAGTAACAAAATCCTCTGAAAAGGTAGGATTTTAAAGAATTTAAAAAAAAAAAAAAAAAAAAAAAAACAGACTGCAAAAGAACTCCGTCGACAGCTCTATCACCTTCTCCACCGGTGAACCTGAAGCTTCATCTCGTCCTGTGAGTCAAACCACTACCATCTATTTTCGGTAAGCTCTATCTCTTCTCCCTCTTAATTTGAATCTCATTGGTAATGCTAATTCTATTATGGGTATCAAGATCGTTCAGGATTTGGAGTGATTTTAAGGGGTTTCTTAATGGAAGAGATTGTTCTGTGTTTTGTTTAGTTCCATTGTTTTTGAACTAGAGACTGAATTTGTGGATTGGTTGAGAGAGATTCAATTTGATCGATTGAAATAATTTGGAAAGTACATAGTTTGTGTTGCTGTTGAATTTGGATCGTTAGTATAGATAGATTCTTAAAGTAATCTAAAAGTTCGTTCCTTTAAACCTCATAGATCAGATTCTGTTTCTTATGAACTCTATAGAATCATAGATTTTTCTGGAGAATTGTGTATTCTTCTCAAGGTTCAGTGAATTCAAAAAACTCAAGTCTGAAATGGCAATGCACAAGTAAGATCTTAATAAAGAGACATCAATCTCAATTTAAAAAAACTTAGAACTTTTGGATTGCGTTTCGTGATCTTGTCTACAATATGTTTTCAAGTGTAACAGCTTTGTAGTTCACCCGTTTCAAAATTATGGTTTATCTTCGCTTAGCTTCTTCATCTGTCCTTCATCTCACTTGAAGCTTCTTTTTCTTTGTTGCAGGATTTAATAAAGAACTCAAATCTCATCAATCGATTATGTTATTAGGTGGATCATCTTGACTAAATTTTCTTTATTAAATCTTGCAACAAAGAAATATAAGCTAAGATGATCCATAGATGATGGTGGCGAGATGATGAAGACGCTCAGAATGTGTGATGGTGGCGAGATGATGAAGACGTAACTTTGTGTTGTAAAATAATTTAAAATCACCCAAGGTTTTACTAATAAAATCTCATAGAATCATATTTCAATTTCTTTTAAAAAATATAAAAAATACAATCAAATCTCTTAAAAATCTCCTAAATCTTTCAAAATTCTAAAATATTAAAATCTTACAAAATCCTTAAAATATCAAGTTGAATACCCTCTCTTTATAAATCGATCAGAGTTCATCAAATGAAACCGTATAAAATGTTTTGAATTCATAAAACAAGAAAACAAAAAGAAAAACAAAAAGATAATAACGATTGTGGACTATACCATTTATAGTATAGAATCCGTTTAACAATTAATCCTTTTTGGGAATATTTAACAACTACAGCATATACTTCTATAGATTTTTATGCAAAAGATGTCAAATTATTGTAAGAGTCCAAAAAGATAAACGAACCAAACACATGAAAAAAACGTTTTGGAAAGTAGTAAAATGTATGGAGCCAAATGTTAATTTGCGTAGAGCCTACAGGATTCAGTTTTGGTCTATAAAGGATCGAAACTAATTCGTACAACTCACAACTTGTGAAAAGATGATTTAGTAATACAAACTTCTCTAGTATCGCTCAGTTACCCATTGTACAAAGGTATTATATCATACTCTTATTTCCTGTGAAGAATTTTAATTCAGTAAATAAATATTTTTCATACATGGTTCTCTTCCATCAAAACAAGTAACATAAGACAGACCCTGTAACAAACATAAACTTATTGCGTGTGTTTATTTAAGAAAGAATCAACGGTACTCTTCCCCCACGGCAATGGAGAAGAGTCTCCAACGATGTGTTCTCCTCGTGACCTTGACTCTCTCTGCTTCTCCATTCCAGTTTCACTTTCTGTTCCATTCGTTGTGTTTCACGGTGAGTATAACAATCCTTAATTCTTCCTCCTCTCTTTTTCAGGAAGTAAACTAATGGGTTTTTATTAATGAAACAGGGTTTTTAGGTGCATGCTCCGACAACAAAGTGAGCAACTTAACCAAGTCCCTTCGCGACCTCTCCGGCTACCCTGGATCTTGCGTGTAACTGACTCAACTTCTTCTTCTTCTTATTGTTTCATCCTAATCTTGCAAAATGGTTTACCGCTGTCTGTCTCTATGTGTCATCTCATCTCATAGGGAAATAGGAAATGGACAGGTAGATTCCTTATTCATGCCTCTTACGCAACAGGCGAGTATAGCTTGTGAGAAAATCAAACAGATGCCAGAGCTTAGTGAAGGTTACAACATTGTTGCAGAGTCTCAAGGAAACATGGTCGCTAGAGGCGTAATCGAGTTCTGCGACAATGCTCCTCCAGTCTTCAACTATGTATCTTTAGGAGGTCCTCACGCTGGCGTGGCTGTAGTCCCCAACTGTACTGTGAGTTCTCTTTGTACATTTTCTACTTTTCTGAGTGTTTTAATCACATTTACAATCACAATAACAACAACAATGAGGTTTCTCTGTTTACAGGAATCAATTTGCTTGGTCCTCAAGGCACTGTTTCCATTTGTCTACACCGACCTCGTTCAAGTAAACCTTCCCTAATTCATCTTCTCTAATCAAGACTTAAACCTTCAACCAAGATTAATTAATAATGACTCTGCAGGATCATGCTGGTCCAAGTGGTTTTGTCAAAGTCCCTACTGTAAACTCAAAACCCTTCTCTTTCTAATCCTCAAATCATTTCCAATTATATGAAGTACTTGATCGATAAAATGTTATATGGTTATCAGAAAATAACAGAGTATTTGGAACACTCCAAGTATTTGCCAAAGCTCAACAACGAGAGACCTGCCGAGAAGAACTCCATTTTTAAAGACCGTTTCACCAGCTTGCACAACTTGGTTCTCATCATGGTACTGACTCTCTTTATGAGACCAATGATCATCACCACAAATCTTGAACAACATTGTCATTAATTTTCTTTTTTCTTTTCTTTCCATTTCCTAAACAGTTCCAAAAGGATACAGTGTTGATTCCAAGAGAAACTTCTTGGTTTGGATATTACCCGGATGGAGATTTCACACCTGTTTTGCCTCCTCAAAAGGTTGAAGCAGATCATCTCCAGAGTTCAAGTTCTTCACCTGATGATCATCAACCACTAGTTTCTAACTAACTAACTATATATTCTCTATGCAGACAAAGCTCTACACTGAAGACTGGATTGGTCTTAAAACCTTGGATGATGCTGGAAAAGTGAAGTTTCTCAGTGTCCCTGGCGGACACATCGAAATAACGGAAGAAGAGCTTTTAAAATACGTTGTGCCTTACCTCCAAAACGAGTCTACGCAATGTAGACAGTTCCATCTTGAACACATGAATAAAAAAGGCCTCATCCTAAAAAAATAAGGTCTTTATTATGTAACATCATCATCTATATATGTATCATTGAAATACAAATAAGTGCTTCATCAGTTTTATCAAAAGATGATGAGAAAATTACTCGAAATACTACCACTAAGAATTACATGGCTTCAGTTTTATGAGAAACGTTCAACCTGATTTTTTCTTTTCAAGAATCAGTCTAGTTCAAGATCAAAAACCACTAATCATGATTTGATTAGTTAATCACTAATCAAGATCATTGGGTTTTTAGTCGTTATACCAAGATCCCTGATGCTGCCAAAAAATTAATCACTATTCAGGATTATATTGTTTTTTAGTCGTTATTAATTCCTTGAACAACAATGATCCTACAGAAACTTCTCGGTTTGACTATTATCCAGAGAACACTCGTTCTTATCCAATCATAAACTTGTGTGCTACTTGTGTTTGTACAAAAGACATATGACGGCTAAACCTAATAAGTTATAACGCTAAAGAAACATATACACAAAAGCCCAGTAATAAAATATAGTCCAATATTCTTTCTCAAGTTGGAGCATGAAGATCAAAATACCTAACTGAACACTAGATAATAAAATTTGGGATGATCAAACGCCTCTGTTAAAATATCCGCACGCAAGCTGTTCTGTAGTAGGAAGTAGGAACACGAAAACTGGAAATTTTCCCATCAGACGAACAACATGCATGACAATATGTATTTAGTCTGTTTGTTGCAATATGAATAGACGACAAGTTGGCTCAAACAAATATTCTCATCAGTAGCACGAGCCATAGCCCTATATTCGGCTCTACCAGAGGAACAAGATATGGTGTGTTGTTTCTTAGTTTACCAAGATAACACACAACACGAAGAGCACCTTCCCAATGAGCTTCAAGCGGAGCATGCATAAATTGTGACAAGATATGAACAGAGTAGCACAAATCGGGACGTACGAGTGATTAGAAGATTCCATATTCTTTTGTCAACTCAACAGGTTAATTCCTCTATTCAATTTTTCATCATTATTCAATTTTGCATTATTCACCAGGCAAAGCTACACAAAAAGATATGAATATGTGTGAAAACATTGGATGTCTTAGGACTCAAGAGTTGTGGAACACATTGTTCCTTGCTTCATGCAAGGTGGTCCAATAACGTGTTAGATATTGGTCCTTCACTGTCATTTTGTGAAAAGGTATTGACACCACGTAAGGTCAAGTTTGAGAGTGTCTCGGCAGAGTTGTGAAACACATTTTTCCTTGCTTGATGCAAGGTGGTCCGTAACTTGCTAAATATTGGACCCTCAGTGTCATTTTGTGACAGGTATTGAAATCACGTATGGTCATAATTATTAAATCAAAACAAAATCCAAGTTATTGAATCATTGACTTTATAATAAAAAAAATTGTTGAAATCAAGTGTAATTTATCTGATTATTTCTGAAGTTAATATATAATACTAGTGATTTTGTTGTTGAATTTTATAATCTACAACATAAGGAAAAAGTATTTTTTTTTTCTTAAACTAATCAGAGGATAAACTATGATATTCAAAATTCTCTTGTCGAATTTCCTATTTCCATATAAACATTATTTATCAATCAAAGTTCATGAACCAATAATGATTATGTGGGTAAAACAACTCTTCCAAGTATTCATTGTTTGATCATTATAAATGAACAAAAGTTTAAAATTTAGAAAATATAGGACCGGTTTAACAAAAAAAAAAAACCTTTCTTTGCATATTTTACAAGTAGATATTTTAAAAAACTATTCTTACATTGCTATAAAAGTCCAAAGCATAGGCAAGCATATCAAACACATGAAAAAAACGTTTTGTAAGATAGTAACTTGTATGGAGCCCAATCTCTAAATCGTGTACAGCCTACCGCGGTAATGCTCCATGGATGATAGAAATAGTGTGTCGGTAGTTAAATTAAAACTTTTAATGATAAACTAGATTTTAATCCTTAGTATAGCGCAAAATAATATTTCAATAATTGTTAAGAAAAATATTTGTTACAATTTTTTAATTGTTATAATATGTTTTGATTAATATTTAGATATTATCATTTAGGTCATCTTTACCGAGGGGTACTAATTCAAAGGATTCTTTAAAAATATATATATATATATATAATAATGAAAAAAAGAAACAAGGGAAAGAACCGGTACTGAAGTTACTAAGCGAAGCAACGTTACTCTTCTCAAGTAGATATGTGTCAGCTTTTAAATGGCTATTATTAATAAAAAGTAATAAATATAGGAGAAATTAGAAAAATGACATTTTTTACAAAAAAATGTCTATCTAAACTTTAGTTTGATAGGTTTGCTCATATAGGTTTTATAATAATGAAAACCCAGCTTTACCCTCAATTTTTTTGAAAACTAAATTAACAAAAAAATATACATATAATTTTAAAAATTAATGTATTTACATAAATATATTAACAAAGAAAGGTAACCTAAACTTCTAATTGATTAAGAGATTTCTATGAATCATCAAAACCTTTTTTCTTTCTCCTCTTTCACCTTTTACGAAGTCGTAAAAAACAAGAAAATAAATCTTCGATGACATTGACGACGGCGGTGGCATTCAACATATTTAAGGTCTGATTAAACCAGTGTCTCCAATTTCTCATGGAGCTGGATGTGTTTTGTAGGGAATGGAAGAGCCATTTCACAACATTGACAATGTCATCAAAGCTGCAAACATAATGGTAAATGAGCATGGACTTCATTTCAGTCCCCGTAAGGAGAGAATGTATCAACCAGAGAGTATACAAGATACATAAATTGAATCGTTGATGGAAATGTCAATACATGAATACCTTCGCCAAAGTGTTAAACGGTAGACGCCGGCGACACATCACGACGGCGTAGATTTAATGTAATAACACGTCGCAATTATCGTTAGTGTGAATTATATTAATTTTACAAAATTCATGTAAACTGTTTAACTGTTAATTTAAACCGAACTTGAACCATAATCTTTAAACCGAGTCTATAAAGCCTATGCAACTTCAAGACTCCAAAGGCAAAAGGATTATTACGTGATTAATCTCATTCTCAAAACTTTTTTTTAGTGAGAACAGAGAAGGAAGCAGAGCAAAGAGAGGAAGAAGAAGAAGAAGAGATGATGATGATGATGGAAGAAGAAGTTATAGACCTTAACCACAATATGACCATCAACGACATTAATCTCTCTCTCCTCCGTATCAGTTCTCCACCTTACGACTACTCTCTCCTTCCCCATCCGTCTTATTTTAAATTAGAAATCAGAGAAAAATCCTCTAGGGAAAATAAACTTGGGTGATCAGAGTGTATACACTTTTTATTTTATTTTTTATAAAATATGATCTTGGACAAATATTGAGTTTCCTATTCTAAATATTCACTTTCTATATTTAACAATCACTAAAAAGTTCAGAGTATACAATCTACTTTTTGGTAGTAGATGTCAAATAATTTTCTCAGAGATAGAGTAAAAAGAATAAAACACATTCTAACGATTTTAGAGCATAGAGTAAACCGTAGAAATATTATACTAAAACGTTTAGAACATAGAGTAAACCGTAGAATACAAATTATGAATTTTGTAGAATTCAGAATTTCGGGCCCCTAAACTATTTAGAACAGAAACTGTTCCTGAATTTAGTATAACATGTACAAAATGTTAGAACACATCATCTTAAATTTTCAGAACAGTAGAAAACATTTTCTAAATTTTTTATATCAAATTTTATCCATAAAAAAAATAACTTATACAATTTTTTTTTTATAAAAAAATATATTACCTCTATTATTGTATATCTACTTATTTTCCTATATTTCACATTTTAAAATTTGTTAAATTTGGGTTTTTCAATTTCTATGGGTATTTTAGGTAAAAATGACCATTTTCAAAAAAAAGTGTAGTTGAACAATTTTTTTTAGTGATCCTTTATTTCCAATTTTCCCATAAATATATATAAATGATTAAAATAATATTATTTCTTTTTATTAAAGGAACGTGACCACGTTGCTCCAGTAATGATGCTCTTAAGATAAATTGTATTTTTTATGTTTGGTTTCGATTAGACTTGATGTAACACCTCTTATTAACTCATTTGATATCATACTAAAATATCTTGTTTATTTTAGTAGACCAACTCGTAAACAACTATATAATCATGTTTATGTAAACTTTATTTTGTTCAGTTAAAAAATTATAGAATATTTAAATTATGGATATTATTTCTTTAGAATTATTTAAAATATGTTTGTATGTACTAATTTAATATATGATTATGTTACAAATAACAAATTTAAATTTTGATACGTATATAAATGACATGGGTTTAATTATATAAACTAATAAATAGGGGATTAATTATAATAAAACTAAAGCTAATGGGAAAAATGACATGCGTGGTTATAGAGTGTCTTAAGAGAGGTCTTTAGTGTCTTCCCCCAAACACTTTTCTCCTCTCTCTTCAAAAGGTGTCTAAAATTATATTAAAATTTTACTAATTAAAGACAATTATAATATGACCAATGTCTAACTTTTAAAAAACAATATACTAACTAGGTGTTCATCCACGGTACACCCCGCAACTAAATTATAAATTATTATATTTTAAATAATACTTTTAAATTTATTTAGTTTTCAAATTTTTAATTAATTAATTTTTATCTAATTAATTTATAATTTTGTTTCGAATGTTTTTTCTTCTTCTTACGTTTAATACAGTTTAGAACCTAATTACATTAAATTTGTTATTAGATAGAATATAAAATTTTAAAACACTTAGTTTTGTTTTCTAGTATTAAACAGAGGTATATATGCATATATGGTATGTTAGTATATATTTTTATGTGTATACTTTTTTTTGTTTTGGAGTATTAAGATTGTGTTGTAGTATGTGTAATATTTGTAGTTCATATACTAAATAATTTAAAAATTAATTTTCCAAACTATGACTACAAATCTGTAGCATATGAAATAAACTAATAGTTTTAGTGTTTGTTCTATAGTCCAAACCCGCCATGCTAGGCGGATCACGTAACATGTTCAAAGATTTTTAATTCGTAAAAACTCATCATACGAAACCCGTGAAAGTAAAATATAGTATGTGAGGCTAAAAGTCACTTTTTATCAAATCAATTTTTAAATTTTTATCAAGTAAAGAACAATACTTGGGTTCACCCTTAGCGGTGAACCTCTTCATTCACCTCTTTATAAAATAAGTAAATAAAATCTGTATACATTTGCAATTATGTTTGTTACTGTTATAGATAGATAAAAGAGGAGGAAGATATTGGTTTCTTATCCTAATGAATGAAAGGTCCTTTATATAGGAGTACAAAGAGAGGGTTTTGCTTGATAACAAAGTAAACCTAGTTTACAAGTAATTTTAGAGATTTCAAGAAGATGGGCCTTATAATGGGCATCCATCTATTATTCATAACACTCCCGCTTGGATGTCCATTATAAAAATTTAACTCAGAATACGCCGGAAATTCTACCTCATTAAAAACCTTACCAGGAAAATCCAATGGGAAAAATCATGGTTAAGGACTTCCCCTGATGATTACACATGTTGAGATTCTTGAGACGACGTAATCCGAGATGATAAACCAACTTCTTGAAAGTAGTAGTAGGTAGCGCCTTGGTAAATAAGTCCGCCAAATTGTCAATCGAATGAATCTCTAAAATGTGTACATCGCCATTTTTCTACAGGTCGTGTGTGTAGAAGAACTTTAGTAGAATATGCTTCGTTCTATCGCCTTTGATGTATCCGTCTTTAAGTTGTACGATGCATGCAGTATTGTCTTCATACATAATTGTTGGAGCATCTTTCTCTGCACATATACCACAATCTTCTCGTATATAAATTATGGATCTTAACCATACACACTCGCGACTAGCATCATGAATGGCTAAAATTTCTGCGTGATTGGAAGAAGTGGCTATTATAGTTTGCTTCATAGAACGCCAAGAAATAGCAGTACTTCCGCATGTGAATACATATCATGTTTACCTCAGTATGGGGATCGGATAAGTATCCTGCATCTGCAAAACCAATTAAATCTTTCTTTGATAAATTGAAAAAAAAATAAACCCATGTCTTTCGTACTTTGAAGGTAACGAAGTATATGTTTAATCCCATTCCAGTGCCTTCGAGTTGGGCATGAGCTAAACCTTGCTAATAAATTCATCGCAAATGATATATCAGGTCTTGTATGACTAGCAAGGTACATTAATGCCCCTATTGCACTTAAGTATGGTACTTCAGAACCAAGGACTTCTTCATCATTTTCCCGAGGGCGGAATGAATTTTTTTTCACATCAAGTGTTCTTACAACCATTGAACTACTTAAGGGGTGTGCTCCATCCATATAGAACCTTTTAAGCACGTTTTCCGTGTATGTCTCTTGATGCACCAAAATACCATTTTTTAGGTGTTTAATTTGTAGTCCCAAACAAATTTTGTTTTCCCGAGATCTTTCATCTTGAATTCTTTCTTCAAATATTCTACTGTGAAAGAAATCTCTGCATGAGTTCCCATGATATTTAAATCATCGACATAAACTGCGATTATAACAAATCCTTTCTTAAATCTCTTTATAAATATGCATGGACTAACAGGGTCATTCTTGTAGCCTAATTTTAGTAAGTACTCACTAAGGTGATTATACCACATACGTCCTGACTGTTTTAATCCATAAAGAGATAGATTTAAATTTATGCAGTATTGATCTCGAGAATCAGGTTTCACTGCTTCAGGTAGTTTAAATCCTTTTTCATATAAATATCATTTTCCAATGGTCCAGATAAATAGGCTGTGACTACATCCATTAAACGTAAATAAGGTCCTTCTTTTATTGCCAGACTAATGAGGAACCTGGAAGTAGTTGCATCCACCACAGGAGAGTATGTCTCTTCATAATCAATTCCAGGTCTTTGTGAAAAACCTTGTGAAACTAAACGTGCTTTATACCTCACAATTTTACTACTTTAATTTTTCTTTCGTACAAAAACCCATTTATGTCCCACTAGTTTTACACCTTTAGTTATACAGACTACTGGTCCAAAAACTTCTGTCTTTGCAAGAGATTTTAATTCTGCATCTATTGCTTCATTCCATTTTGGCCAATCACTTCTTTGTGTACACTCTTCAATAGATATTGGTTCATGATCCTCATCCATAACATCAACTGCTACATTGTATGCAAACATATCATCGACGTTGATTTGCTTTTGGTTCCATTTTATTCCAGACAAGACATAACTAATTGAGATCTCTTCATTATCAAGTACCTGAATTTCTTTATTTGTCATGTCTAAGGTCTCTTCCATAGAATTTTTTTTTTCATAATTATTTCCTCTATTTCACCATTGCTAATTTCCGTTCCTTTTCTTTTTCGAGGATTTTTATCTTTGGAACCAATGGGTCTACGACGTTGTAAATGTATTTTAGACTCATTAACAGTTTGATTTTGTCCTTATGGGATATTTATTCTTATTGGAGCATTTACAGCTAATATATATGATTTGATTACACTTTTTGGGTCAGTAAACGTGTCTGGAAATTGATTTGCTAAAATCTGTAAATGAATTATCTTTTGGACTTCTAATTTACACTCTTTAGTCTGAGGATCAAGATAAGCCATTAACAATTGATTCCAGTTTATATATTTTTCCAGCTGTTTATTTTCTCCCCCTAATGTTGGGAAAACAGACTCATTAAAATGACAGTCTGCGAATCAAGCCTTGAATAAATCCTCTGTGGCTCAAGATACTTTATTATTGATGGAGAATCAAATCCAACATATATTCCCAACCTCCTTAGAGGTCCCATCTTAGTTCGCTGTGGTGGAGCAATTGGAACATATACAACACATCCAAAAAATTTAAGATGGGAAATATTTGGTTCTTGACCCAGAACTAATTGTGATGGGGAGAACTTATGATGACTTGTTGGACTGATGCAAATCAATTCTGCAGCATGTAATATAGCATGTCCCCAAGCAGATATAGGGAGTTTTGATTTCATTAGTAATGGTCTAGCAATCAGCTGAAGATGCTCGATTAGTGATTCTGCTAAGCCATTCTGTGTGTGAACATGTGCTACAGGATGTTTAACACTTATCCCAATAGACATGCAATAATCATTAAAAGCTTCAGATGTGAATTCACCAACATTATCAAGACGGATTGTCTTCAAAGGAAAATTTGGAAAGTGTGCTCGGAATCTAACCAACTGGGCAAGTAATCTTACAAATGCTAGGTTTCGAGTTGAGAACAAGGTAACATGTGACCATCGACTAGATGCGTCAATTAAGACCATAAAATACCTAAAGGTTCCAAATGATGGGTGAATTGGCCCATATATATCTCCTTGTATGCGTTCTAGAAAATTAATTTTTTTCTAAATTTATCGTTGTTGGCGAAAGTCGTATAATCAATTTGCCTTGTGAACAAGCAACAAATGAAAAATTATTAGGAAGAATCTTCGGGTTCTTCAATGAATGACCACATGAATTCGTTATTATCTTTTGCATCATTGTTGTGCCGAGGTGACCTAACTGGTCATGCCAAACTTTTAAATTTTCTGTGGACTTCTGGTTTACTATAGCATTTGCTTCAATTATGTTAATTGTAGTATAGTAAAGTCCACTGGAAAATGCAGGCAGTCTTTCCACAATATTTTTAGAGCCTTGGGTATTATTTGTGATTTGAAGGTATTCAGTGCTACCTTTGCTCATTGTCTCAATATGGTATCCATTTTGGCGGATATCTTTAAATCTTAATAAGTTTCTTTGAGACTTAGGAGAGTATAATGCATCAACAATTTCTAATTGTGTTCCCATAAGCAATGATATATTAGCTCTTCCAGAGCCTTCAATTATCTTTGCGCTACCAGTTACGGTACTTACACTTGCTTCTTTCATTGTTAAAGAGGAGAAATAACTCCTATTTTTAAAAATGGTATGACTAGTTGCACTGTCGGCCAAGCATAAATCTCCACCATTCATTGTTCTTTTAGCTTCAAAGAGTGTGCTGATAACGTGTTATAGATAGATAAAAGAGGAGGAAGATATTGTTGTCTTATTCCAATGAATGAAAGATCCTTTATATAGGAGTACAAAGAGAGGGTTTTTCTTGATAACAAAGTAAACCTAGTTTACAATTAATTCTAGAGACTTCTAGAAGATGAGCCTTATAATGGGCATCCATCTATTATTCATAACAGTTACCTTTTAAAACACTTAGTTTCTATAAAAAAAAAATCGAATATATGTAGAGTTAATTTGTTTATTAAATTAATAATTAATACCAATGACATACTTGTAAATAGGTTTGAACTTCAGGATTTATTTCATAAATGTATTTCATATAAAATTATCTAGTATGGGCCTGGTACTCTTCTACAAAGGTGTTATATCTTCTCTTATTTATATAAACATCTAACATAAATAAATTACACTTTCATTTGCTGTTAAAAAATAAAAACGTTACTTTTATTTAAAACACACAAAAAATCAATATCTATACTATAAAAGGGAAGCATTATTTACAAGGCAAAATGAATCTTGAAATATATGACATGAAATGATCCTGAATAAAATTAAAAAGCATACAATACATGAGACAGTAAAGTATTTTTAAGCGTCTAAACGCGCGAATCTTCTATGACCGAGTTTAATTAATTCAGGATGTTTACTGTGTCCGGACTCAGATTAGTTATTTCCATCAACAAACGAAGTCTCACAATCAGAATAACGCTCGGCCATTGAATAAGTGGTGACAGCCCGACCCAAACGAAGGATATCCAATAAGCCATTATCTAGAAGCTAATAAATACAATAGTCCAAAAATCTCCAATATTTCCAAACAAAACATAATTCTTTAAATAAAAATATTAAATACTAAGATTGTTAATTACTAAAGATATCGTATTCCTAAAAAAAAACGAATAGCAATAAAAATGGAAAAAACAAATCAATACTTATGTCCCCATAGTCACACAAATTAAAACTTTCTAAATATGTAAAATTAACAAATTTACAAAAATTATCGTATATCAGTAATAATGAAAAAAGAATATATTACGGGCTACAATGTTTCCAATACTAACAAGAAAATATTACACTTAGGAATATCTTACATAAAGAACAATTAAGAAATTTATGAAAATTTTTGGGCAAAAAATATTTAACAATAAATAAAAAATCACAAACAGATATTTAACTTACGTCCATACATTTCCTATATAATAACGAAAATGTGTGTTTAAAACTAGATATTCTTTTTTGTTTTTCAATCGATAGCACACAATATTTTTTGTTCTATTTGCTAATTTAACTCTAATCTAATTTTGAAGTTTTTTTTTATTTTTGATTCAGCGTTCGATGGAGCATGGAGAGAGTTGTTTGTTGTTTTCCCCACTTGTGTGTCAGTATCTCTTCAAAACTATCGGACTTTGATCTATTTATTTTTGATTTTACTTAGTTTTTGACTTGGTGGATTTTATATTATGTTAAGTTTGATCTAATTTTGCATGACACACCTTGAAAGAATTTATAAATTATTTATAAGATCATCAAAAAAGTTATCAGGATATTGGGAAGAGCAGGAAGAGTTGTCATAGAACATGGATCCTCGAAGCAACTCATCGAGCTGTAATTAATTTTGTTAAATAATGATGTAATTTTTGGTTAGTATTGAGTTTTCAAGGTGACTTTTGTGTATTATTAAGTTGGTGCTTTGTTTTATGTAGATGGCAAACTTCGGCTCAATAATTTGGATTTGGGAATCAAACTCAGGTATGCCATATACATAAACATTAAGATTCTCATTTTTGTTAATATTTAATATTTTTTAATTAGCTAATAATTTGGTGTGTTTATATAGGGTTGAAGGTCAACATGTCGAGAAGCCTACTA